>ML786766.1:217454-247794 GCA_009831015.1 Picea engelmannii | reverse complement strand
GGTCACGGTTGTCATCCAAGTGAATTACATCATCTATCTGTTGGATGAGTTGTTGAATAAGTGGAACAAAAATAGCGCTGCTAATGGTGTTGCCTGTGGTTCCCGTTACAATATCCATTGCTTGCGCCAACATCAAGTGAGATGAGAGCAGAATAGAAGAGATTATGAATATAACAGAAGGCAGCAAACAATAACGGGCAGAGATGTCTAGGCGAGGTTAATTGAAGGGAAGGGGATGTGAAATATATGAAGGCTCTCTCATAGCAAAGCTACCATTCATCCACCATGAAATGGGCAAATAGATGTGCAGGTCAAACATTCATCGACGACTCTCCACCAGTCTCATTTATTGTGCAGGTCAAAGTTGCTAAAAAAAAATGTGCAAGTCAAATACAAATTTGCTGGTCGGTCATTAAAGGAAACAATGCCCATATATCTATCCCCACAGCGGTTTCTCCCCTTTTTCCCAGTAGACTTCCGTGTTCAAACAAAACTTCTTTCTGTTTCACCTTTACAAATGAAATCAAGTAGAATTTGTTGACACTGGGCCAGAGTAAAAGAATCGGTGAGAATAAGTCGGTCTTGAAAACAAATGTAGAGTCGCTGAGAGTAAGTAGGAGTTTCAATTATATCAATAGTCTTGAATTGAAAACAACTAAAATCCAACATAATATTGAAAATGAAAAGTTAGAGTTCTAAGTATTTCAAAAGTCTAGATTAAAAAACAAATGTAGAATCCAACATAATATTGAAAATGAAAAGTTAGAGTTCTAAGTATTTCAAAAGTCTAAATTAAAAAACAAAGAATCCAATATAATATTGAAAATGAAAAATTAGAGTTCTAAGTATTTCAAAAGTCTAGATTAAAAAACAAATGTAGAGTAATATTGAAAATGAAAAGTTAGAGTTCTAAGTATTTCAAAAGTCTAGATTAAAAAACAAAAACAAATGTAGAGTAGTTGAGAGTAAGTAGGAGTTTCAATTATTTCAATAATTGAAAACAACTAAAATCCAATATAATAGTGAAAATGAAAAGTTGGAGTTCTAATTATTTCAAAAGTCTAAATTAGAAAACAAATGTAGAGTAGCTAAGAGTAAGTAGGAGTTTCAATTATTTCAATAATTGAGAATTGAAAACAACTAAGTGAAAATAATAAGTTATAGTTTTAATTATTTCAAAAATTTAGATTTGAAAACAAATGTAGAGTAGCTGAAAGTAAGTAGGAGTTTCAATTATTTCAATAGTCCAGAATTGAAAACAACTAAAATCCAACATAATAATAAAAATGAAAAATTAAAGTTCTAATTATTTCAAAAGTCTAAATTAAAAAACAAATGTAGAGTCGCTGAGAGTAAGTAGGAGTTTCAATTATTTCAATATTCTAAAATTGAAAACAACTAAAATCCAACATAATAGTGAAAACGATGTACGATAGCCAAAAAGTTAGATATGCTTAAACGCGGAGGATGAAGATAAGAAGGAAGAAGATAAGAAGGAAGAAGTAGTGACCTAATGAGAAAATGAGAGGAGGTGAGGTATATTGGAGGTGAAATGTAAAAGCTTAAACATGGTTGTTGCGTTTGGGGTAAGTTTTACAATACAATAGTAGGATAATGATGGTGTACAAAAAGATATGGAACTGACAATGTAGAGTGTGGTTTTATTTTTTATTTTTTATTTTATCCAAATTTAATCCGGTTTGGGAGGTATTCATTGGCATTGCTGGTAAAAAGTACTTTATTTGTTAGTATTGTATTTCATTGTACTTTATCTATTCACTATTGTATTTCATTGTAAAACAAATATATAGAGACATTTTGGGAGGTATTCATATTATATGATTTATTTTGGGAAGAATTTTTAAGGTTTCTTTTATTTTAGAAACTTCAAATTCCCACGGATGTGGAGAATCTTGAAACTATGCTTGAAACATTTTATTTTTTGTCAAATTTTTTACTTAAAATTTTGCCCAAAAGAAATCATTTTGAATAATTTTAATCTTATCTTATGGTAATATTCGTAGAGGGTTAGGAAGGATTTCAGACTTTGTAAATATTAATTTAACAAATAATAAACTTGCAGGAACTTGTTTTTTATGTTTATAACAATGGCATTATTGGAAGCATTCTTCCAGATTCGGCTGACCTTGATGTACTTGGACCTATCCTCCAATCATATCGAAGGTAGCATTCCTCCCAATTTGTGTAAAATTATGTCCCTTGATTTCATAAATATTTCAAAAAATGCATTAAAGGGAAAAATCCTTGAGAATTGCAAGAAATTTTATGTGTCTTTCCTTGCTAATACTGGACTATGACTGACTATCTATGTCCTTCAATAATGTATTTTCTGGAATCCTCCTTAAAAAAAGGTGTTGTATGGGGTGTAACTAAAGGGAGTTCATTTTCCCTCCTTTGCTTGATATTGGTAGTTGTAAGGTGGAGAATGTTGGGATAGAAAGTGTTGATAGAAAATCTAGAGAAAACAAGGCTTAAAGCTCCTCCTAAACCCAATGATTATCATTTTTCAAAACAGAAGAAGGAGCCTCTCAATATTGATGTGGAAATGTTTGAAAGGCCTCTATTGTGCATTATCATAATTGATATTCTAACAACAACTCATAACTTCAACAAAACCAATATTATTGGGGATGGTGGGTTTGGTACTAACTACCAACCTAGATCCATCTTAACTTCAGATCTACCAAGAGTTGAGAGGGATCAAATCCCTTGAGGTGAAAACCTAATTTTAAAGTGCAAAACTTGAGTAAAGGTTTGCATCTAGAAGGATTTGATCCCTCTCAACACTTGGTAGATTAGGAGTTAAGATGGATCTAGTTTTAATTGTGGGTGGTCACGTGAAAATTATAGATGGTCATCATTATGTACTATGCATATGTTTGAGATGAATTTGATCATTTGAAATTTATGAAGTATCATTTATAATACAAAGAGTATTATCAAGAAGGTCACTGCAAAAGTTACATGTGGAATAATTTGAATAGTAATAAGATGCCTATCGACGTTCATAACAAATGTGGTTGTTGTAATAAGATGCTTATAGGCATTCATCAACCTTATGGTTGATGTAATAAGATGCCTATCGATGTTCATCAAATATCAAACAGATGCATAAAGGCCTATCCGCCTACAGCCGATAAGATGCATATCAACCTATCGACGTTTATTGGGGATGGTGGGTTTGGTACTAACTACCAACCTAGATCCATCTTTGATCCAGATTTACGAGCGAAGTGAAATGAAACCACATATTTTTAATATTGACACAGAGAGACAGTGAACAATAACAGAGATACAATAAAACTTGGCTTCTATTAAATAAGAAATATCCTGAAAACTGTAAAATGCAGACTAAGACAAGCTTGCTAGAATGGTGGTAGCTTATCTTTGAGAAGAGATGTGACAGCTATTATCATTCGCAAGAACATGAGTACAATGAGGTTCTGAACGCCTTTTTAAAATAAACAAGAATGTTAAAAACCTAGATATCCAAGAACCTAACCCTAGGAGATGAAGCTCCAAAAGTCATGTGGGCATCGTTGGGGTAAGTTAATACATCAACTTCCTTGGGTTGTAACTTTTGCATATGATCTCCGTTTTCATCACACGATAACTCGTTTGAAAGGTATTGTTGAGGAGCTTCATTGAGGGGGCTCAATAAGAGTCTTAGGATATCATTGAGGTTCCTGATCACGAAAAAGCGTTGTTTAGGCCTTGGAAGTTCAGGAACCAAAAAACTACTAAAATTAGTAAGTTGTCAAAAAACTATTTTGAGCTAGTTGGACAAGGTGGGTGACCACCGAGATCCTCCTAGATAAATCCTCCCCCCTTAGGAAGAAATAGTCTTCATTGCATTGAGTTCCCCCATCAGATGAGGAAATTTCTACTGAATTTGGCCCGAGGTGAGACACTTGCCTTGGTGGAGGAATTGCCCTGCTTTGACAACCCAATAGAGATGGATCCTTTATTGGCGAGTTCCATTGACCTGTGTGTCCATGATTGGATCAATGGATTCATGTTCCATGCAATCAGGGTTGAGCTCTGTTGGTATCAATTGTTCTGCTATCTCTGAAGTGTCTAATAATGGTGGGAAATAAGGTCAAAGGAGGTGCACATTGAATACTTGGTGAAAACCAAGAAATGGGGGAAGGTTGAACTCAAAAGAATTGTCATCCACAACCTTGTTGATGGTGTAGGGTCCATAACATAGTGGACGAAGCTTTTGATAATTCCCTATAAGGAATTATTTCTACAAGTGCAACCAAACTTTGTCTCCCACCTGAAACTAGTGTGACACCTGGTGTTGATCATGGCACTGCTTGTACTTGGCATTGAAATTTTGTAAAATATCTTGAACATGTTGGTAGATGTGTTGGATCCTCTCAATGAACCGGGTGGCTTTGTCAGCTCAATTTGTAGCATGGGACAAGTCTTCATGGGTGGACGCAAGGGGTACTGCAACATCCATGGGACCCAAAGGTTGAAATCCCAACCCCACCTGAAAGGGGTTGTGGCCGGTTGAGATATGTATGGATCTATTGTAGATTTGATTAACATAGGGAAGACTCTCATCCAAGGTGCGAGGGTGCTTAAAATTGTACATATGCAGGATTTGTACGATCATTTGGTTGATGACCTCGGTTTGGCCATCCGTCTAGCGGTGGAAGGAAGTGGAATTGGTGAGCTTGGTGTCTAGCAGTGACCAAGGGCTCAACCAAAATGTGTTGAGGAACTGCCTGTCCTGATCTAAGATAATGGTTTGTGGGATCCCAAAGTGTACCCACACTCATTCAAAGAAGATATTGGCAGTGGCCTTCACTATGATGCTCTTCTTGTAGGAGGCCATAATCGCCATCTTGGAAAAGTGATCAACAACCATAAAAACATAGTCATTTACCTGCTTGGTGGACATAAGTCCCGACATGTAGTCCATTGAGATGGATTCTCATGGCCTGTTAAGAGTAGGAATAAGAGTGTACATGACTTGTTTCTTAATGGTTGGTTTGGCAATATCGCAGGCAGTGCAGGACCAAATATACTTGTTGACATCCTGTCGAAGTTTCAGCCAGTAGAAATTTCATTGCAACACTTCCACTGTCTTTTCCACGTTGAAGTATCCTGCCACCTGAATGTAGTGGGCTTCCAAAATTAGCTTCACTCACTCGCTTGATGGAATGCATAGATGGTCGAGATAACAAAGCATCTCGTCCTGAAGATGGAAATTGGTGACAATTGTTTTTGTGCCCAACATCTGGAAGGTGTTGGCGAAGTCGGGATCTGTCTCATAGAGGTGCGGCCATCCGGAGGTCTCCTGGCCACAAGAATAGAGTACTGTGGTGAGTGTCGCAATTGGAGATCAGCTGAGGAAATCAGTGACTCAGTTGGTACTTCTTGTTTTATACTTATGTTGAGGTGGAAATGCTTCAAATATGTGGACCACTTCTGATGTTGGTCATTCTGCAATTTTCCTTGTGTCTACATGAACTGCAACGACTTATGATCATTGTGGATGATTGTATCCTTCCTGAGAATGTAATGCCTCCACTAGCGGTAGGCTTTCACAATGGCGTACATTTCTTTTTCGTAAGTAGGGTACTTACAGATGACATATGGTAGTGTCTCACTATGATAGGCCATGGGGTGGTGGTTTTGAGTGATGACTGCACCCAAAGAATAGTTTGAAGCATATGTCTCGATCTCAAAGGGTTGTTGTAGGCCAAGTAATGAAAGAACTAGGGTGGAGCACAAGCAGTGCTTCAGATCATTGAATTCTTTCTATTGGTACATGCCCCACACAAAATTTTCCTTACCACCACCTCTGGATATTTGGCTGAGGGCCCATAAAATATGGGATAATCCCAACAAGAACCTTCAATAGTTATTGGAAAGGCATAAGAAGCTTCGAAGCTCAGTGAACATGGTTGGGGTTGTCCAGTCATGGATGACTTGCATCTTGCATGAATCAACATGCACACCATGTGCATCAACAATGTAGCCTAGGTATTGGACCCTGTCCATGCCGAAGGAGCATTTTTCCAAGTTGGCATATAGCTTTTGTTGTCATAGAGTGTGCAGAACCTACAAAATATGATGCAAGTGTTCTTCCCAAGTCTTGTTGTAGACGAGGATGTCATCCAGATTGATCCAGTGGATCAAAAAATGCTCAAAAATCTAAGTGTTCAAAATTTATCGAAAATGGTTTCATTTTGATATCTCATGCTCACGATCCCAACATAACTTGAACAGGATCAAGCGAAGTTCATATGAGGGAGTTATCACGTTCTATTCATTTTTCCAAACAGGAAAAATTTGTTGACTGTACAGTCCATACATGCTGACGTGGAAACTGAATGTACAATCTGTACAACCGTACAATGGACGTGGTAGGGTGATGAATGGACTGTTGACTGGGTAGGTGATTTGGCAAGATGAATATGCATTGGATGACGTGGACCAATCTTCGACTGACATGTGGCAATTGCATGGACCAATGCATGGGTGCCACGTGTCCCACTTAGGGGCTGCCACGTGGCACCCCCTCCTTGTGTAAAATGATTGGTTTGGACTCCACCAAAATTGAACCCACGACCTCCGACAGTGGTAAGGGTTTCACGTAGGATGGGTCACCAACCCACCTACCAGTTGTGACTTAACCATATACGTCGCAATTGTTATTTAAGTTTACAATTCATTTCATTCAGTGGAAGGAAAGGGTCGGGGCATAGCCCTAACCCGTTGTCACACACCATTTCTTACCATATGACCTATAGCGAGGAACCGATGGGGATTTATCCAATGGATGCAGATTTTCAGCCCCAGACTTTCGCCACATGGGCCATGTGACCGGGATCTTCATGGGGAAAGGTGCTAGTCGTTCATATGGCACGAAAAATATGCCCATGACCTAGATTGTGCACAGGAGCTAGGTTTGGTGAGGCAAAAGCCGAGTTTTGGCACAATGGGTGCATTTTGGCTAGCAGACACAACAAGTATTGGGGAAAAACTTATAGGAAGGGTATTTTCTTCAATTTTTTGCCAAACCAGGTCTAGAAAGAGCCCAACTAGGAGTTTTTGGATATTCTGGAGCCATTGGAGCCATCTATTTTTCATTCTGAGCATTTTTTTTAACACTTTGAGAATATAATGAAAATGATCCATTGGAAGATGGACCAGGGGATGTAGCCCAAGAGAGGGGTGAACTCCTTTATCATTTTTTTGTGTTATGTGCTTATTTTGATGGTTTTTTATGATTGTTTATGTTGTTCATTTTAAGTATAAAAACTCAATATTTTCATGTGCTTGCAACTTGATCCAATTTCCCAAGATACATACATTTTCCACTTGCAATTTTATATACACAAACCTTTATCATTTTCCAATCAAGTTGGTATCAGAGAAAATATTTTTGAAGGTTTGAATTGTTTGCAATTGTTTTTTTTTTCTGATGCTTACAAGGTTGAAGCTCACAAGAGGAGAAGGGCAACTTGTAGAGCCATGTTCTCAACTTTCAAGAAGGATAATCGTTCAATCAACTCAAGCTTCAGGGAGGCATTCACCAATTATGGCTCATGAGGAAAGTCATGAAATTCCTACTTCAAAAGAGGAAACTTTTAGAAAATCCTTTTATGATATGACAGAAATGGTGAAAGTTTTATTTGAGGAGAGGAATGCAAGGTTGCAAGGAGAAAGTTCAAATCCTCAAAGAGGTAATGAAGGTAATGATGATAAGACTCCAAAAGGGAATGGAGGGAATGGTGACACTCCACCTCCTTCACCTCTATCTTCCACTTCTTCTACCATTTCACAACCACCTCCAAATTCTTGAAAAGAACATGGTAAAATTCCTTCACAAACTCCTTTGCTTAAGCTTGATATTAAGTTTGAATTGGTTGTGTACAATGGAGAGGTAAATGATGAGAAATTGGATAATTGGATTTGTCAGATTGAAGTGTATTGTAGGATACAAAGAATCTAGGATGATGAAACTAATATTCAACTTTCTTCTTTTAGATTGGAAAGTGCATCACTCATTTGGTGGGAAGCCAAAACTCAAGACGACATGAAGAAACATGGTAAAGTTTTATCCTCTTGGAATGATTTTATTGTTGCAATTAAAAGGAAATTTTATCCATTAGCATAAATGCATAAAGCTATCATGGATTGGCAAAATTTTATGCAAGCTAAAGGGAAAAATGTACAAAGATACACTCAAGAATTTAGAAAAAGATCTTTGATTTTGGGTATAGATTTATCTTCTCAAGAAACTTTACTCAAATACATTGGAGAATTGCATAGCTACTTGAGACAAAAAATTCTTATGTTTAACCCTACAAATCTAGATGAAGTTTGTGTACAGGAAACTCATTTAGAAACAAGAGGGAGGAATGATCCTCAAGAGGGCAACAAGAAGCCATTTTATAATGGGGACAAAGGAAAGAGGAAATTCAAAGGAAACAAAAAGAAAAATGCTCCAGTCAAGAAAGAGGGAGAAAAAATTTCATCTAAACATTGTTCAAAAGATGGCCATGATGAAGAACATTGTTGGAAACTTCATCCTGAAAAGAGACCCAAAAAGTTCAACAACATAGAGAAACCAAATACTGTTGCAACTATACAACATGATCTGATTCGGGAGATGAAACAAAAATCATAGTCATGGGTGTTCAAGGTAAGGACTCTATTTCCATTACTATTTCTTCAAGTAGTAGCCTCAATGAAACTCAACATGAAAAATAAAGAATAGAGATTTTCCACATAAGGGTTATTTCAAAGCATACCAAGATAGATACTCTATTTTATACTGGATCTCAAGCAAACCTCATTTCCGAAGACACTGTCAAGAAATTGCATTTGGAAACTAATCCTCATCCTAAACCATATCCTCTAGGTTGGATATGTGACAATGCCAAATTGCATGTGACAAAAAGATGTAAACTTAGATTTTCCATCACTGCAAACTTTGAAGATGAGGTAGAGATTGATGTTATTCCATTGGATATTTGTGGTATTGTGTTGGGAATTCCATATTTATATGAGAGGAAAGACATCTTTCATCGCCATGAGAAAAAATATCATTTGTTTAAAATGGAATTGAGTACATTGTTAGACAACATACCAAGAAGTTGATTGTTTCACTTGTAAATGTTGGACAAATGAAGAGATTAGTCAATACTAGTAAGAACTTTGTACTCTTGATGATCAAACCCAAAGACAATGTTGAAAAATAATATTTCCAAGGATGTGATGAAAAGTTAAAATTTGATTTATATGAGGTTGTTAACCAATATGATGAGATGTTTCACGAGCCAAAATGATTTCCTCCTAAACGAGGTATCCAACATCAGATCCAATTGCAACAAGATTATCCTCTTCCAAACATTGGCATGTACATGATGTCAGTCATGGAGAATGTTGAAATTAAAAAACAAATCCAAGAGTTTCTTGACAAAGGGGTTATCATTCTAAGCACATCGCCATGCGGTTCACCAATTTTTTTAGTACCAAAGAAAGATGGTACATGGCGCATGTGTGTATATTTCAAAGCCTTGAACAAGATTATGGTAAAGAATCATTACCCTCTTCCTAGAATTGGGGATTTGATTGATCAATTGAAAGATGATAAGTATTTCACTAAGTTGGACTTGAGAAGTGGTTATCATCAGATTAGGATTGTTGAAGGAGACACATGGAAGACAACTTTCAAAACAAAGCAAGGTTTGTTTGAATGGATGGTTATGCCATTTGGGATTTGAAATGCTCCTGCAACATTCATGAGAGTTATGAATGATGTTTTAAGGCCTTTTATTGATAATTGTGTAATTGTATATTTGGATGACATATTGATATTTAGCAAATATCATGAATAGCATGTTAGGCATGTGAAACAAGTTTTGTATGTCTTGAAGAAAGAAATATTGTTTTTAAAGATATCTAAATGTGAGTTTGTAAAGACCTCACTTTTTAACCTAGGACATATTGTTGGAGGAAGAGAATTGAAAATAGATCCCTCAAAGGTCAAATTCATTTTATATTGGCCCAAGCCCAACAATGTAACATAGGTTAGAAGTTTTTTGCGAGAAGCCCGATATTGGAGAAAGTTTATTTCTAATGTTTCCTCTATTGCAGCTCCATTACATGGTGTGACAAGCATTAAACATGTTTTTCAATGGGGAGGCAAGCAACAAAAATATTTTGATGCATTGAAGGAGATAATTAGTCTAGCTCCAGTTCTTGCACTTCCTGATTTAAGACATCCATTTGAGATACAAACATATGCAAGTAATTATTCCATGGGAGCAGTCTTGTTGCAACATGGTAAGCCCATTTGTTATCATTCTGAAACTTTTAATGGTGTTGTGATTAATTATCTTACATATGACAAGGAGTTGTATGCATTGATGCAAAGTGTGAAAAAAATGGAAACACTATTTATTGGGAAAATAAACTATTATTCACACAGATCATCAACCATTCCAATACTTACAATCACAAACAAAGCTACAACAAGCAAGGCACTTCCGATGGATGGGTTTCCTACAACAATTCCACTTGGTTATCAGGTATAAAAAATGCATCTATAAAAAAGTTGTTGATATGATTTCTCGGCCTATTGTTAGTGCTTCAGTTATTCTTAAGCATAATTCTATCATGCATGAGAGTTATGTTGAACAATATGCTTTAGATGTTGATTTTAAAAAGGTTTACGCAACTTTGTGTCATTCTAACCAAGTTGAGGAATTGGATTACCATGTGCATGATAAAATTTTGTATCATCTTGGCAAGCTATGTATTCCACAGGGTGAAAGAGTCAACATCATAAGGGAAACACATTCTTCTCTTATTGGTGGCCACTTTGGTGTAGGCAAGACGATGGCTAATTTGCAAAGGTATTGTTATTGGCCTAAAATGGATGAAAGTGTTTCACGATATTTAAGAGGATGTTCTTTATGTGCTACAAGTAAGCCTAGAAACATAAAGTTAGGATTGTATACTCCACTTTAGGTTCCTTCTCGTCCTTGGGAAAACATTTCCATGGACTTTGTAGGAGAATTACCTATGTCAAAAAAGAAGCATGATTATCTTTATGTTGTTACGGAAAAATGTGCATTTTGATGCCTTGTAAGAAGTAAGTTACAGCTGAACAAAAATAACAAATGTTCTTTCAACATGTATGGGTACATTTTGGGTTGCCCAAATCCATTATTTCTGATCGAGATTCTCGATTTATTGGGAACTTTTGGTCAAGCCTATGGGCACTCATGGACACCAAGTTGAAAAAGAGCATTGCATTTCATCCACAAACTAATGGTCAAACATAAGTGGTGAATATAATAGTAGTACATCTTCTTCGTGGTTATTGCAACAAACATCCTAAGCTTTGGTATGAGCACCCACACTACATTCAGCATGCTTATAACCGGGTTGAGCATTCATCAACTCAAAAATCTCCATTTGAGGCATGTTTTGGTGATTTGCCAAAATCTCCTTTAGATTTTATCTTTGGGAAGGATATTTATATTGATGGTCATTATGACATTGATAGAGAAAATAAGTTCATTGAACAAATTCAATTGGTGCATCAAATGGTACAAGAACAATTGGAAAAGAGCCAATCCAAGTACACGACAAGACATGACAAGCATCGTGTTGATCACAATTTCCAAGTCGGAGATGAAGTTTGGCTTTACATTAGCAAAGAGAGGCTTAAAGGAGAAGGTAAAAATATGAAACCAATTAGATATGGACCTTTTAAGATTCTTGAAAAAATTAGTAACAATGCCTTTCGTTTGGATTTGCCTCCTTATATGCAAATGTATGCAGTTGTTAATGTTGGAAAATTTAGATTGTATGAGACTCCTTTGATTGATGATCAAGGAGAGAATGTTCACATTCGCTCAATAGATGACTTCTCACAAGAATATCTTTCAGAATTGCATGAGGATACGATCCTTGACATAAAGATAAGAACTTCAAAACGAGGGAATGTGGAGTACCTTCGTGTTGGTATCAAAGGAACAAATCCAAGAAAAGATAAATGGATTGAGGTTGAAATGGTGAGGGAACTGTACACTCATCTATAGATTGACTGAAATTGTCCTTTGGAGGTCCAAAAGCTTCCCAATGGGGAGGAGTGATCCATGGGATCAAAAAATGCTCAAAAATCAAAGTGTTCGAAATTGCTTGAAAATGGTTTCATTGTGTATATCTCGTTCTCACGATCCCAATGCAACTTTAACAGGATCAAATAGAGTTCGTATGAGGGAGTTATCACATTTTGTTTGTTTTTTCAAATAGGAAAAATTTGTTGATTGTACATTTCGTACAGGATGATGTGGCAACTGAATGTACAGTCCGTATGACAATACATCTAATGTGGTAGGGTGATGACTAGAATGTTGACTGGGAAAGTGATTTGGAAGGATGACTATGCATTGGATGGCGTGGACCAATCTTCGACTGACAGGTGGCAGTTGCATGGACTAATGTATGTGTGCCATGTGGCCTACTCAGGGGTCGCCATGTGGCACCCCCTCCTTGTGTAAAATGGTTGGGTTGGACTCCACTAGAGTCAAATCCATGACCTCCGACAGGGGCAAGGGTTTCACATATGCTGGGCCACCAACCCGCCTACCAGTTGTGACTTAACCATATACGGCATAATTGGTATTTAACTTTGCAATGCAGTTCATTTAGTGGAAAGAAAGGGTCAAGGTTTACCCTAGCCTGTGGTCACACACACCATTTCTTACCATATGAACAATAATGTGGAACAGATGGGGAGTTACCCAATGGGCGCAGATTTTCAGCGCCAGATTTTGGCCACATGGGCTATGCGATCGGGATCTCCATTGGGAAAGGTGTTAGTTGTTCTAATGGTAGGACAAATCCACCCTTGACCCAGATTTTTTGCATGATCTAGGTTTGGTGAGGCAGAGGCTAAGGTTTGGCATAGTGGGTGCATTTTGATGAGCAAACACAACAAGTATTGGGGAAAAACTTCCAGGAAGGGTATTTTCTTCAATTTTTGGCCAAACCAGGTGCAAAAAGAACCCATCTAGGGGTTTTTGGATATTATGGAGCCATTGGAGCCATCTATTTTTCATTTTGAGCATTATAAAGATTTTTTTTTTAAGCTTTGAGCATATAATGAAAATAATCCATTGGAATCTGCACTAGGAGATGTAGCCCAAGAGAGGGGTGAACTTCTTTATAATTTTGTTGTGTTATGTGCTTATTTTGATGGTTGTTTATGACTGTTTATGATGTTCATTTTAAGTAAAAAAACTCAATATTTTCACATTATTGCAACTTGATCCAATTTCCCAAGACACATACATTTTCCACTTGCAATTTTATATACACAAACCTTTATCATTTTCATATCATAGATACACCACCACACAAGAATTAGTGAAAGGCTGCAAGATATCATCCATCATCCTCATGAAAGTTGTTGGGGAATTTTTCAAGCCAAAGGGCATGACCAACCATTAAAAAAGACCTTCTTTTGACTTGAAGGCAATTTTCCATACATTTGTCGGTTCTATTGGGACCTGATGGTATCCAGACTTCAGATCAATCTTACTGAAGTATTTGGACCCCTTGAGATGATCAAGGAGATCGTCGATTCAGGGAATCAGGTACCAATTCCTGACTGTGACTTTACTTAGGGCCTGATAATCAATGCATAGTCATCAAGTCCCGTCTTTCTTCTACACCAGCACGATTGGGCTTCCACAAGGTGATGAGTTGGGTAGGATGTGACCCTGGTGGATAATTTCTTATATCTAATGCTTGATCTCCTCATTTTCTAACAGAGAGTTGAAATAGACTGGCCCATTTGATAGTGGTGCATCGAGGGTCAGATCGATTGGATGCTTGACCTGACAATGCAGAGGTACCACAATAGGTGATGAGAATATGTCTTTGTATTATTCCATGACCTTATCCACTTTATTTGGTTCCATGGAAAGGTCATCCTCGATTTCCAACGATGTGGTTGCAACCTTTTTCTCATTTTGAGAGTGAATCATGAAGAAGAAAAATTTATCAGTCTGAGAAATGACCTTCCTGCATTGCTTTGTAGAGATCAAGGAAATAACACTAGGTGGGACTACCTCGGGTATCCTGTACAATTTCTTGTTCAAAGTAATAATAACTTTTATAGTCCAAAAATTCCCTACCTATGCATACATGGCATTGACCTTTCCATTTACACAATTTTCCAAATTATTATTGAGGATCCTTTTTAAAAAACCATTTTTTGGAATATGTATGCGTTGTACTGAACTACTGCCCATGTACACACACTAGCAACATTCTTGTTAGCCCACGTACATACGCAAGCTGCATGCTAGACAACCCACGTTTACTTCCAAAGTTGAAAAAAATATATAATTGCAAGGAATTTGGTGGAGTTTACAGGCTATCAAGGGTTTCCCAACCATTTCACCCATTGTATCCCATCCCCAAACTGAATAACCATTTTTTTATTATATAAAAAGAGGTCTTGGTGTTCCATTTACAACATCAAGTAAGAGAACAAAGAAACTATGATATTTGTCCTCAACATTCCCCTCCAACCCTTTCTCCTTATAGAACCCTTTCCCTTTCCCAAAGAGATAAATTGGTTGTGAGAGGCAAGCATGGGAATGATGCACTTGAGGAAGCAATAAGAGGAGCATGGAACTGGTTCCCAGAGCGTTTTCCGATAAGAAGGTTGTAATCTTTCTGATCTTTATATTGAATAAAAGAGTTATTTCTTGTCCCAATACATTGTGTCTTTATATATTTATTGATTAATGCATCTATGTTTATATCTGAATATTGAAAGTAACAAGTAGAGATTGTATATTTTCAGCATTGTTTTCCTGAGTGTTCTTGTAGGTCATCTTTTGGGAGGAGACTCGTAGCCTAGGAAGATACAAAGGTGACAGAGTTCTACATCGGACGTTAGGACCAAACATACACCTTCTGATATTCCTTCCTCTCTCTTTTCTTCCAGTTTAGATAGTTTTGGGGTAGTTTAGGAATAGGAATGCATTTTAAGTAAAATCAGTGCTTTCCTTGTACCTCAACCCATTATAGTAATAGGGGTATTTTTTCCACTACCAAAATTGGTGACTCCACTGGGGAGTCTCTTTAGGGTCTTAGAGGGAGATTTCTTTTTTTTTCTGCTCAGTGGAATCGGTAACAACGGTAGTATCGTACTCGCGTGACACGGGGTCGAATCCTGCCGGTTGCCTTATAACCCCTGGGGATAAACGCACATCCCGCAAGCATGCCCTCCGGGTAAAGCGGGGTGAGAATCGACCTTGAGACCTCCTTTTTACATAGTTCATGCCATTTACACGGACTTGCCAATCGGTCTACACCCCTGCGGGCCTTAGAGGGAGATTTTGGTTTAAATTGGTTTTTTCAATTTATTTTTGAGTTTTTTCAGGTTTACTGAGTCAGTTTAGGGTCTTTGGTCACCTTCCTGGTGCCTACGAACCTTCCCTTCCCATTCAGTATGCCAAGCCCTTTTTATTTTTGAAAACTTTCAGAGGCATACGCGCCTTGCTTTGGGTCAACCTGTGTACATACACAAGCTGCTAGTGTAACAACTCAAGTCTCTGTGTCTTAAAAGGTTTTTCTTTTTTAAAAGGAGGAGTTTTTCTTTTTCTTGACAGAAGCTTTGGGCTTCTCCGACCTTTCTTGGACTTTACAGGGTCTCTCTTAGTGGTCTTTGGTTGGGTTAAAGATTCAATTTTAACTTGTTTCTTGATATTCTTTGTTTTCCTTAGAGGTTTAGTGTTGACCTATATGCGTTAGATCCTCCTCTGGATTCTTTTGAGTCCCTGCGTTTATGCCATGGTCTAGGGTCTGTATGAGTCTTGGATTTTATCTTCTCTTTATCTAGTTTATGCTTTGAAAAATGAAAAGAATCTTTTACTTATGTTTTTCTTGTATAAGAATTTCAAAAAAATAAAAAAAGATTGCGTTCATGCATTTAATTTGATTATAGTAGTGTAGGTTTCCTTTTTCCAAAAAGAAAAGAGCTTTTGTTTCAAAGTCCCTTCTTATTTTCCTGAAAGTATAAGTATTTTTTCATTGTGAAACGAAGAGATATTTTAGGAAACTTTTGGTTATAGGATATTGGAATATTGTTTTGAGAAGTTCACATTGACAAAGATTTAGAAGCCTTTTCTTTAAATTTGAAGTATCTAGTTTTCTTTTTCATAAATGATCTAAAGTTTTCTTCTCTTTCATCTCTTCAAAACACCACAAGTTGCACATTCATATCCTTTGAGTAAATCAAGCCCATAAAATCAATGCTTAACTTAAAATATATTAGATTTTTTGTTTGTAGGGTTCACCAACTAGTCTAAGCTTTAGGGCCTTGAAATAGGTGTGAAGAGGAAACTCTTCAAGGCCATCTAAACAAACATTGGAGTCTGTGATAGGGAGTGTTAAGATTCCAGCGTCGTAAGAGTTAGTCGGGACCCCCCTCTAACATAGGGGCTAAACATGAGGTCACGTAAGGAAAGTTAGAGGAGATAACCCCTCCAAAGTCATACCAAGCGTAGTGGGGATTGTATATTGAGGGTCTTTCTTGGGAATCACATTGATCGCATTTGACTACAGAGCCTCATGGACCTTGAATCTGTTCAATATCCTCAATTGTCTTTCAGACCAATTTCCTATGGTATCCTTGAAGGGATTCATACTTTGTTATCCTGCTCATTACGATCAACCTGACTGTCAACTGTACCCACCTGATGACTGACTGTGAGTTGGAAACCTAATTGCCAATTTTTACAGACTTACAGAGGTGACTACGGGGGTATACCGTGGTGCCTAGGGAATATGTTGAATCATTCTTTGTAGAGTATACCCGAAGGGTGTTTCCCTGTTCGAGTTACACTTGCACCAGTAAGTTGCTCTAGTGTCGATTGGCATAACTATTCTTCTTACTAGTTAGTTGTCTTCTTTATTTTCCTTTAGGAATTTTTAGTATGTGCTCTGTGTTTTTTGTTATCCAAACCTTACAGTGTTGGTTGATCATTTCACAAGGTGGAATATCGACAGCTCCTTCGTTTTCATAGGCTTCAGGTCCTGTTGTCGGTTACTTTGGAGCCACCTCCACCACCGTTGAGGCATATGATATATCAAGAAGGATCGTTCGAAGCTATCGGGCCATAGGAAACTATACCCGGGACAACTCCGAGATAATACTTTCCCACATAGGAGAAATCAATTGTTTATGACCTCGAGACCAAAGGTTTTAGGCCAACAGATACTCTAATCATCGACTTATCGGTGCCACTTCTAATTCAGATAGTCCCTCCCGAGGTGAGTTCTCCTGAATGATAGTTTGTTCGACAAGCGATGATGGAAATGATGAATACTACCTCGTCAGAGATTCCTTGTACTCCCATCATGACTGTTGCAGGAGGGGGTGTTGTACCTCCTCCCCCACCTCCGCTTGTCAACACCATGGTTTTCCCGAAACCCACTATTTTGGGAAGTAGTTTGATTCCTTCGACCACTATTCCCTTCATTCAAAACACGTCAGGTGCTCCCTTTTCATATGGGATGCCTGGTTTTGACTCTAAATCGGTTCTCACATACTCTACTCTATAGACCATTGTTCTTGGGGAAGGGAGCTCTAACGATCCCTTGCAAGGATCTGCAATGGGTACCACCGCCCCATTCAATGCTATTCCTTACAGTGGGGGTCACATCCCTCCCCCGTCCACTTCGCTCGATGGCACATATCAACAACCAATCAGACCTAATACCACCTATAATTTGTTTAGTGGAGGGAGAAAGGGACCTTCATCCTACACGAATTCGGTGGGATCAATGTCATTTTATTTTTTTGGTGCATTTGGAAATAATGCTTTTACTTCGTTTTCTTTCTTGACTGGGGGAAACCCTATCTTTGGTCAAAAAAAACCTATGCAAGGTTGCATTCCTTCATAGGGAGTGATGAAAGGAGTTTACTCCTCACAAGGTCTTAGGAATGCTTGGAAGGGATCATTTCCCTCACAAGGGATGTCAATCGGGGGAAACCCCTCCCACACTATGTGGAACGTCGGGCAAGGTTCAGTACCTATTCCAGGAGGGTCAGCTGGGGGAATCCCCAACCAAGGTCCGTGGAACATTGTATAAGGTGCAATCCATACACAATCCATGTCGTCTAACTTTAGGAATTAGTTGATGATACAAAATTAGACGCAAGTCCATTTCAGTGGATAGGGCCATCATGGCATCTACCAAAACCCTGGCCAGCAGTCAAAATTTTTCTGGCAACCTGGTTCTAGCCAAAATCCAAGTACCTCTTTTCATGTAAATACTCTGCAACCAAGACTACCTTTTCTGGCAACTCTGCATTTTCCATGTTTGTCGAGATTGTTAAATGACCCGATTTGTCATGATCTGCGTTGTCCCCCCATGCCGACTAAATTTTCGTCTGACATCCCTAAGTTTAAGGGAAAGCCTGACGAAGATCTAAGTGATTGTGTCACAAATTTTCACTTGTGGTGCTCATCCAACTCGTTGAAGGAGGACTCCATTTAGTTGTGCTTATTTCAATGCACTCTTATAGGGGGTGCATTGAAATGGTATATCAAGTTCGCCATCTCGAAGTATTCTTAATTTAATGACCTGGATACGGTTTTCTTGAGCCATGTCCAGCTGCCAGTGAGATACGATGTTGACACCAAGTTGCTGGTTAACTTCAAGAAAATGAAAGCTAACCATATCTCGGATCACATCCAAGAATGGAAGAAACAAAAGAGTTTGATTAAAGTCAAGGTCCCTCCTGCTTTATTGCTCGAGTGGTTCTTAAAGTCTTTGGTTCCTTGCGTGTACAAAGACATTGCAACGTACAAGGAGTTTTCCGAAGAAGAAGTTATTATGAGAGCCCAACAGCTGGAGCTTATTTACTCTAATTCCGACATGGTATATGAGATCTTACCCGATGCACCACTGCCAACTCTCGACAAAGACAAAAAAAATTATGGGCCTCACACCGATGGCATAGTAGGCTCAGCACAAAGCAAGTCCACGGATCTATTGTCTAGTCAATTACAACAACTATCGATTCAACAAAATGTGGCCAGCCAAAATCCTAGTTTGGTTGTCCCCATAACCCAGACATTGGATGTACACAGTGTGCAATCGAAAACTCCCAAGGCTAACCAACAAACCGAGGGAAAGAAGAAACAGAAAAACAAGAAGGGTAAGGGAGATAAAAAGGCTGCAAATAATGTTGGCAAGGGAAAAACTGAAAAGATAAAGGTGAAGCTTCTATTTAAGCTTTGCACGGATGACCATTTGACTCACCTATGTCCTCATCTTGCAGAAGCCCAGAATCTACTGGCACAACAACAGCCTGATGTGTTGAAAAACCCTTTTCCACAAGGGTAAAATATGGCTCAAGCTTCTGCATCAACGAGGGCGGCTGGGGTGAGTCAGGGAACCCATGTTCCCAATAATAATAACAATGGGGAAGAAAACATATATATGATGAAAGCTTAAGCATATTTATCGATCAGAGCTCATAATTACGGAACACTGGAATCAGTGGAGAAGAGAAAATAAGCCTCCAACCCATTGAATCCTCTTCAAATTGAGAAGACAGTGGGAGAAACAATGACTTGCATCCCTAAAGGTGCATTCAAAAAGTCTTCTCACAATCCAAGCATGAGGGATACTCAAAATTATTCCATCATGGAGAATCTGGCACAAAATCCTTGTGCTATGTATACTTTGGAGGTTCTCTAGAGTTTCCCCTCACAGAGAAAAGATTTGTTGTCTTCCTTGGGAGTGGTTGAGACCAGTAGCTCAGGTATGATCATTTTTTATCCTACTGACCATGTCTCCTTTTAGATAGTAGTGGTGTACACCACAAAATCGTTGACATGGAAAATTTTCCATACAATGGTTGATGAGGGGGCATTGACTTGTGTGATTTTGTTGGTATGTTGGAAAGACATTGGTCATCCTAAGTTGTCTCCGTTGCCCACATTTCTTACGGTGTTTGATGGTCAGTTGTTCATACCACATGGTATAATTCCCTCTTTCCCTGTGCAGTTGGAGGGTCAAACTGTGTGCGTCGAGGTTGAAGTAGTCGATGCACCTCTCGACTACAATATTTTGTTAGGGCGGAGTTGGACTTCTGCAATGAACGCGGTTTTAGCCACCATTTTTTGGGTCTTATGCTTTCCTCACGAAGGTCGGATTATAATCGTTGACCAGTTATCCTTTTCTCTCCCCGACCCTTCATCAAGGGAATCCATGGTCCCGATGACTGATAACTCGCAGTCGGGCCCTGTCAACTTAGGTGTTGGATTGTTTACATCTTTGATGAGAACTTTTGACTATCCACCGCCTTCCAATGATGTTAGGTTTATTTTGGTTGTCCCCGACCAACCAAAGGTTGTAATTCTTCAAATTACATTTTTCAAAATGAGTTACTTTGAAGACCCGTGGAATTTGCCTTCCCCGTTGGCTTCGATGGAAGGGGTATGGAACCTTGGCATGGCCATGCCCTCATCCACTGTTGAGGTTCCATACAACATTATCCATCAAGCCTCGGCCAACCCTAATATGACTCCCCCACAAGAGATAGATCTTGTTCTGGAGCCTATTTGGGCTCAAGACTCTCTCGCCGCTCAAGACCCTTTGGAATTAGTTTTTCCCTATTACAAGGCAATCCTGGAGGCAATAACTAGGCTAGATAGACCTTGGGATGATCTTCATCATAGATATTACTTCTTACTCGAGCTTAAGAAAATAGAGGTAGGAGAGTTTGTTACGACCATGAATGGAGATATCCCTTGTCCTATTGATCCAGAATTGGATCTCGGAACCAAAATGTGTCTAGGAAGGCCTAAAAATTAAATTGCTCATAATGGCTTCAAAATGGACATGTGCATAGGCCTCGTCAATGCAAACCCAACACAACTTGAATGGGCTCAAACATACATCGTATGCAAAAGATATCACGATCTGTCCATTTGGACAAATAAGCAAAAACAAAATGCTCATTGTACAGTTCGTATAGTGTTCACATGGCAGTTGACTATACAGGCCATACATCCGTACAGATGACATGGTAGGGTGCGCTGGCGTTGACATGGCAGGTGCAGGTGGATGAGTCGGGGGGTGACACGTGGCACCCCTCCATTGCGTGTTGTGGTGAAATTTTATGGGCTCAAAGTGATTCAAACCTGTGACCTCCATGGGAGGCTGAGTTTTCACGTAGGTTGGGCTACCAACCCACCTACATGGTGATTCTTACCCATATACCTCTCCACATATATTTAAGTTTGCAAGGTTTGTCAAGAGGGGGACTAAAGGTTTGGGGCCTAGCCCTAGCCCCCGACACATGACCATACCATGTAACCTTGCCACGAGCCCAAGCCTTGACATTTGGCACAAATAGTATATTCTCCAGTGCTCGATCACAATGGAAGTGCATATGACCACTCCAACAGACTGTTGGCGAGGATATATAGGTATAGCCCCAACACTAACCACTTGCCACACGACCGCAACATGTGACCCAGGTCTTATGCTTAGCGCGAAGTTTAGGGGTTAGCCCTAGTCGATCGGGCTAGCCCACCAACAAAGGGCCATAACCAAAGGCCTATTGACTAGGGGGATAACAAAATTGGGGCACATGGAGCAGAATCCCGCGACCATATGGCCAGTGCATAGGACCAGAAGCCAAACAACAAGGGGGCCAACGCGTCAAGTATTATCCTGAGGCCACATCGAGGTACTCCATCAGACTAGGAGCTCACGAAAAAATGGGTTGCACCCTAATTGTTTGCCCAAAAGTGCATTTTTCCACTTTATATAATGATTTTTATTGATTTTATCAGTAGTTTTGAGAGATTTTGGCCAATATTGGGAGATATTGGGCCCTTTCTTAGGCTAGATCTTGGGGAGAAGTTGTGAGGTTGTTACCCACTTCAATTATATATAGAGGTTCTTGAATCCATGAAGGGAGGTTCATAACAGGAAAATTCTGAAGGATTGTTGAGCCAAAGCCATTTTTATGCAGAGAAGCCATTGAGGAGAGCACCTTTTCGGGCCATTTATGGGAGCTTTTTTCATCCATTTTCAGTGCCGTCAATTTTTTTCAGTTCTTGAGATTTGGTAAAACTCAACTAGATAAATTTGTAATCATCTTGGCACTGTTATGATGTACTTGTAAAGATTTGAACATAAATAAGAAATCCTCACCCACTTAGATAAAGGCTCGGAGACATAAGCGAGATTGTTGAACTCCGTTATCATTTTGGTGTTTATGGCTTGTTGTTGTTTTATGCTTATTTCTAGATCTGTGTATGTTTATATGGATGACATGTTTCTTAATTAATTCTTCCTCTTTCGTTCATTTCCTAAATGGTAATATAACTCATGCATAATAACTCAACCATTGTCGTTAAAAGATCTTTTCGTATCAATTGGTATGAGAGCTAGTTGATAGTTGGTTTTTAAGTTTGCATGATTACTAGGGAAAGGTTGAATCGTGGTGAAGGAAAACTTGTTGAAGAGAATCCTAAGATTGGATCGAGAAAGAGAACTTCTCAAAGTGAGAATATGGCATCGAAAGAGGGACTTTCTCATGATGAGAAAGAGTTTTGGAAAACTTTCTTCGCCATGTCGGAGATGATGAAGGTTCTATATGAGGATTACTTGGAACGAAAGAAACCGGTTCTAGGTGAATATTCAAAGGTTAAATATGAAGAAGGAAAGGATCCTCCTCAAATTCCTCCTTCACCTCCTTCTTCTCCATCAACTTCTTCTTCTTCAAGTTCAAGTTCTAAATTCACTATAAGAAAACATGTCCATAAACATAAACAAGAAATGCCTTTACTTAAGCTTGATGTGAAATTTGAATTACCTATGTATGATGGTGAAGTCAATGCAGAGAGACTTGATAACTGGATCAGAAAGATGGAGGTTTATTGCAGTGCACAACAAATCAAGGATTAGGCAACTCAAATCAAGTTGGTATCGCTTAGACTTGCAGGCACAACTCTCATCTGGTGGAAAAGCAAGTTGCAAAATGGAACGCAACAAGTGGGTAATGTATTTCCATCATGGCAAGTTTTTGTTTCTACACTTAGAAAGAAATTCTATCCTTTGGGTTATAAAGAGAAAGATTTAATTGAATGGCAAGGTCTTAAACTAAGAAAGGGACAAACAATGCAAGAATACACAGATGGATTTCGTAAAATGGCATTGATGTTAGATATTCCTTTACATACCCAAGAAAATATTATGAAGTATATAGGAGGTTTACCTGCACATATTCATAACACTGTATTTATGTTTGGACCTACTAATCTTGACGAGGTTTATGTTCAAGCAACATACATTGAAGAAGGGAAAACAAGGGTTGGTGTATCAAGGGAATCATCTTCAAGGAAAGAGGACAAAAGGAAGTGGAATGGAAAGAAGGAAAATTGAGTGGAAAGAAAGGAAGAGAAGCCCTCTTGCAAGCATTACAATAAATAAGGGCATGATGAGGACCACTGCTAGAAATTGCATCCCAAGAAGAGACCGAAGTGGTTCAAAGAAAGAAAAGGGAGGCAAATAGTTGTAGCAACAGCACGGCCAACCGACTTGGGGTCGGATTCAGGTGATGAATATAAAGTCTCATTGGTTGGTTTGAAAGGTAAACTTGGTGATGGTTATTATTCTAGAAGTAAATTGTTTCATATCAGTGTCATTATGAGGCATACTAAGGTCGACACATTGATAGATAGTGGATCTCAGTCTAACTTAATTTCAGATGAATTGGTTAAATAATTGGGATTAAACACTCAGGTGCATCATAAGGCTTACACACTTAAATGGATAAGCAACAATCATCAATTACATATAACAAAGAAATGCACATTAAAGTTTGCAATATAATCTAAGTTTGTGGATGAGGTAACATGTGATGTGGTGCCACTCAATGAATGTGGAATGGTCTTAGGAAGTCTTTATTTGTATGAACGCAAAGAAATCTTCTACAAGGAAAAGAATCAATATCACTTAATCAAAGAAGGAAAAGAATATGTGGTACATGCTCGTCATTTTAAAGAAAATCAATCTCTTCAAACAATGGAACAATTAAGAAAGGCGACTCATGCAAGCAACACACCTATAATTGTTTCAAATCAAGTAATTGATCTTAAGCAAGAACATGAGATGATTGTAGAATGGAAGATCAATCACACTTTGCTTCAAGATAAGCTAATGTCGTGCAAGTATTACAAACATATTAGCTCATTTGCAGTCATATTTATGATGTTATCGTTAATAATGTTGTCAACATGGATGATAGTGGCTTCAATAAGATGTGACCGAATACAAGTGGCTAACAATATGTTGTCAGTTGTCATGGTTGTTTTATAGTTGATCTTGATGAGACAGGTGCACAAGACAGAGTTTAAAGATAGAGAAAAAGTTGGGTGGCCTATCGTACACTTGATGACTGGTAAGTAACCTTTTGGAGGACCAAAAGGTCCTTAGTGGGGAGGTGTGATCCAGAATTGGATCTCAGGACCAAAATAGGTCCAGGAAGGCCTAACAATCAAAGTGCTCAGAATGGCTTCCAAACAAACGTGTGTGTAGGCAATGTCAATACAAATCCAACCCAACTTGAATGGGCTCAAACAGACATCGTATGCGAAAAATATCACGATATGCTTATTTGTCTAAACAGGCAAAAAAAACAATGTTGACTATACAGTTTGTATAGTGATGACGTGGAAGCTAACTATACATGCCATACAGTCGTACATATGACGTGGTAGGGTGCATTATCACTGACGTGGTAGGTGGACGAGTCGGGGGGTGACATGTGGCACCCCTCCATTGGTCGTTGTGGTAAATGTTTATGGGTTCAACAAGATTTGAACCCATGACCTCCATGGGCTGGGCTACCAGACCGCCTAGATGTTTTTCTTACCCATATACCTCTCCACATATATTTAAGTTTGCAAGGTTTGTCAAGCGGGGTACTAAAGGATTGGAGCCTAACCCCAGCCCCCGACACATGACCATACCATGTAACCTTGCCACGGGCCCAAGCCTTGACATTTGGCACGAATAGTATATGCTCCAGCCCCTGATCACATTGGAAGCACATACGACCACTCCAGCAGACTGCTGGCACAGATATATAGTTTTAGCTCCAAAGTTAACCACTTTTCACACAATTGCAACATGTGACCTGGATCTGATGCTTAGCGCGGAGTTTAGGGGTTATCCCTGGTCAATCGAGCTAGCCTGCCAAACAAGGGGTGTAACCAAAGGCCTATTGACCAAGGGGATGATGGAATTGGGGTGTGTGGAGCAAAAGCTCGCAGCCATATGGTCGGTGCACACGACCAGGAGCCAAACAACAAGGGAGCCAACGCACCAGGTATTAGCCCGAGGCCACGTGGAGGCACTCCATAGGACCAAGAGCTCACGAGAAAAGGGGTTGCGCCCTAATTATTTACCCAAAAGTGGGTTTTTCCACTTTATATAATGATTTTTATTGATTTTCTCAGCAATTTTGAGAGATTTTAACCAATATTGGGAGATATTGGGCCCTTTTTGAGGCCACATATTGGGGAGAAGTTGGGAGGTTTTTACCCACTTCAAGTCTATAGATACCAAAGGTTCTTGAAGCCATGAAGGGAGGTTGAGAACGGGAAAATGCTGAAGGATTTTTGAGCCAAAGCCATTTTTATGCAGGGAAGCCATTGAGGAGAGCACCTTTGCAGGCCAATTTTGGGAGCTTCGTTCATCCGTTTTCAGTGTCGTAAGTTTTGTTGGGTTCTTGAGATCTGGTAGAACACGACGATCATTTTTTAATCATTTTGGCACTATTATGATGTACTTTTAAAGCTTTGAACATAAATAAGAAAGCCTCACCCATTGAGACAAAGGCCCGAAGATGTAGGCGATATTGTCGAACTTTGTTATCACTTTGGTTTTTGTTGGCATAGGGGTAGACCCAGGGTTCAATGCTTTAACAACACACTAACAAAACCCTAACTACCGACCCTTTTGGAAATACCTACAAAGCAAATGAAGTCTCACTCGAGGTAGAGGCAGGGGGGGTTGCAGGACACATGTGTCTACAACTAAGATGGGACCCAGATCTATGATTACAACACTTCTACAAAACACTTAGATAAGAATATGCATCAATTCATTAGTCTTAATCACATCATGGATCAAACCCTAAATATAGATTGGCACAGTAACAATGAAAATCAAACACTTCCAATCACTTGGCACATAACATTAGCTCATATATAGCATTCATTTATCTTTAATACCATTAACCACTAAGCAACAACATCATATGCATTCATAATACATTATAAAAACAACACTAAGCAGATAAACAACATAATTCACATTGCACGAAGCACATCAAGACACGGTATATATGTGGTTCACCCCAGTGTGGGGCTACGTCCACCAAATTCTTCTTCTTCTTTATTTTGCTTCAATCTTCTTACTTTCATTCACTCCTGTGCACAAAGCCAAAGAGCCAAACTCCATAGAGGACAAGAGATCTATGTGTTTCACACCAGATCCTCCTTCCCAAAACTAGATTAAGGCACAGAGCCAACTCCTTATTACCACAGAGCCTTACTTTTCAGAGTCAGTTTTCACAAAGAAACTTACAACCTCTTGCACTTAGCTCTACAAGAATTATCATATTCTTTCACTAAGGCAACATTATAACTTACAACATATTGCACACATAGCCAACATTAACACTTACAACATATCATGCACATAGCCAACCATACTTCTTACATCACTTAGCTACTTATTTATACATTTACAAAAAGGCCTAATCATGGGTAAACCCATGGGAAGACATCTCATAACCCATTACATAAACCCTAGTAAACCCTTTGCTAGGTCAATAAGCCCACAAAACAAGTGAGATCACGCAATCTCAGCTCCGCCTGGGCACTCCATCTTCGACCAACCTGTTGAAGTCCAAAAAGTGATCCAACAAGACCAATGTTTCCTCAAAACTTGGTCAAGGGAAACCAAGCCCCAAACACTCACTTATGACTTGTCTCAAGTCAGTTAGATCTAAGCAACACTCCTTCAAGGCCTCGAGCTTAGTGCAAGTTGCCTCTACTTGTTGCTTCACCATAGCCTACTTCTTGGCGGAATCCTGAATCAATTTCTCAATAACAGACCCTTCCAGGCATTTTTCCACTGTCCCAACCACTTGGTCTAGCTATGAGCCTTGTCCTTCAATCTCTTCAAAAATCATGCAGGCTTCGTCCTGCATCAGTTGTAGTCTCTGTGTAACTTCCATGACTCCGCTCTAGATGGCAGTAATCTACTGCTGGACTACGCGTTGTTCTTATGATCCTTTCATTCGCTCAACCACAGTGAGTATCTTCATCTGCGCCTGCATGGTGGATGCCTGCTATTGCACCTCTTGTAGTTGTTCTTCCAGTTTTCTCAGCTTCAAATCTTCTACGAGGCGTTCATAGGTTTGTGCACTTCGATCACTCAACTGCTTACATTATGAGGCGAGGGTCCTGATCCTTCCAACTACGCTCTTGGCATCTTCCTTCCTCTGATCGCACACTTCTTGCAGAGTGCTCGGCACTGCTTGGATCTCTAACTCCATTATCCTTTCTTGAAGATGTTGAATGGCCTCAACAAGCTTCCCCACTTGAATCTCGACTGACTCTTGTTCCTCCTATGCCAAGCCCAGTACAAAGCAAAGTGATTTAGTCACCACTTCTTTGACCATAGTCTTCTTTGCGAGCAGATGGTCTTTTTCTTTCTGTATATTTTCTTTGTCCTCCTCGAACATCGCCCGAATTTCATCTTTCTCCTTCTCGTAGGTGGTTACGTAGGACTGCGCAACTCGTAGTTGCTCTAAGACCTCCTCCTTTTCTTGTTTCAAGACTTCTATAGCCCAGTCCTTTTCTTCTTGGACTTGTTGAAGCCGAGTCTCTATTGCATCTGCTAGTCTTTGTAATTGGGTGGGCTCATCCCCCAATTCTGCAATATTTGATGAAGAAGGCGCAGTAGGTACTACGCAGCTTGAATGGATGGATTTTTGTATCTCCTTCAACTCCTTCTTGATTCTTTCATACGTCTCCTACTTTATCACTGCAAGATATCCTCCGAAGTATCCTCCACGACTGCGATAATTAGATTGAAGTCATCCTCTGTGAGCATGGCCTTCATATTGGGCTTACTGGCGCACATCTTCTTTCTTTCCAAAGGTTTCTCTGGGGAATCCTTAATTTTTTCCGAAGTCTATGTTCCAACAGGGAGATCCTGAGGCGGTGTAGCATCACCTTCTTCTTATGTTTCTCCTTCATCCCCTCCTCCTTGTCCATTTCCTTGGTCTTCTCCTCCTCCTTCTGGCGAGCCAGATCCATCTTCTTCAGAGGCGCTATCCTCCTCATCAATTTCTATATGCTGGACTTCTCTCTTTTTCTTATTTTTATTCTTGCTACTCTATTCAATATGCTTGACCCCAGTGACGAAGGGGATTCCTATGATGTTAGCGTTGGAGAGATCTACATCTTCAACCAGTAAAAGGAACTTTGTCAACCATTCTTTGGTGATATCCTCCATGTGTTCGTCAATCAGCTTAAAATAGGACTGTAACTCCTCCTTTATCTCATCCCTGTGCACAGTGATATAGATAAAGTGTCGATCTGCATGAAACTTTGCTAGCGGTCAGTTCTGGTGCAATGTGTTCGATGTCATGCGTGGAAATTCCTCAATAGAACGCTTCAGTTGTTGGTAGTATGCATGGAACACAGTGTTCGACTGCCACTACTTCGACATATCATTCGTATACCACAAGGTGGAGAGCCTCATGGCCAACGAATCTGATGGTTCAATCTCTGGGAAGGATGCTCCTTCCAGCACACTACTACATTGGGCACAAATTATGACGAAATATTATGACGGTTTAGAATTTTGTCGTATTTTGTTTGCATTTTTTATACTAAATATACCTTTTTTTTTTGGGGTCCAAATGTTGGTCTCTCTAGCGACCAACATTCCAGGTTGGTCATTTTAATGACGAATCTTAGTCACTCTAGCGACTAACCATCATTTAGTCACTCTAGAGACCAACAAGGGAACATGTGGGAATTAAACGATCATTTGCGGAAAATCAATCATATATATATCCCAGTTACGACAAATTTTCTATAGTTACGACAATCATTTTCTACAGTTGAAAAAATCATTCGGGTGTTCTGATGCAATGGTGTTCTGGTTTTTATGAAATCTTGATTTCAATTCTCTTTCAAGAAGAGAAACATTGAATTGATCAGAATCTACATAGCTGAGATTTTGAAGGTTAGTACTTAAAAATTTTCTGTGTGATTTAGTAATTTGGTGCTATTGAACTATTTTATGGTTTATTTTCACTCCTTCTAAGGGTTTAGAGGAAAAGTTTATAGGCGCTAATTATGGATAAACAATATATGTGTTAAGTGTTAATGGTAATACATACAAGTATTTATGGGTTATAGGGGATAATTCTTAGGGGTTATATATGCTAGGGTTTTAGTATTTAAGTGATGAAGACGTTATAGGTATTTGGAAATAATGGGTTATAGCTATTAAAAGTTAAATGAATTATAAACTAGATGAGGTGTTATGGGTTATAAATATTATAAAGGGTAGATATTAATGGTTAAGTGCTTACATGAGTTATGGTTAGGGAGGTTAGGGGTGATATTAGTTAAAGGACTTAAAGAGTATACATGTTTGGACTTATAGGGGTTGTAGTTGTTAATAATTAGGTGATACATGTGTAATGGGTTATATGGGTGAGGGGTTAGATGTCATGGGAGTAAGGGGTTAGTGTTTTACAAATATGGAATATATGGATTTAATGTTTTACGAATACGATAATATCGGTAAGGGTTAAAGGGGTTAGGGTTTTAAGTGTTAGGAGTTATGAGTTATAAGGATTAAAGGTTATAAGAGCTATTTGTTATGGCTTGGAAGGGATCAATGTTAGGTTTAGTAAAGTTTAATGGTTACAATGGCTATAAGGTTTATGGTTTATAAGTTCATGTATTACGAGTTAGAGATGAAAACTTATAGAATTAACAAAGATGTGTTATCATATTAAAGAGGATATATAAGCTATATGTGTTAAGACCTAGTGTTGATAAATGTTTGGGGTAAGGGGTTATAGGGGGTTATGAATTATAAGGTATATATGAAGAAGGTTATCAAAGTTATGTGTTGTATTATGGTTTGTAGAGAATAGATGTGATATAATTTATAATATTTAGGTGTT
>ML786766.1:160255-170765 GCA_009831015.1 Picea engelmannii | reverse complement strand
ACTCCATATGTGAGTCAAGTCGGCAAGCTATCGTCAGCCTGCATCACCAATAATCATGTCAGAAATGTCATCATCAAATCATCAAATCAAATCAACATCATAATAAACATATCAACCCAAAAGCACACTCCCTGACTCAGTCCAGAGTCCAAGGGGGTCTATCGATGCCTCCGCATCCTCAAGGTCACAAACCTGCACACTCAATAAACTGAGTCAATAGCACCCGTCTACATGAATAGTAACACATCATATCATCTGTCAATCACATCATAATCAAATATATAAGGTCTAACATCAAAAAGGGTCCAGATCACTTGCGAGCAAGTGTCCTCAGTGTGCCAGAGCGGGATGTTACAGTAGGTAAGGTAAGACAACTACAAGGCCTCTCCACTCGTGATTTGAGAGAACCCATGGAAAAATAACTTTGAATCATTTCCAGTACCATAAAACTAGGGAGAAATACCTCTAAATCGTTTCCATTACCAGAAAATAGGGGCGAAAAAATTCTCCATCATTGCCATTACCAGAAAGTCGGGGCGAAAGGGAGTATCCGATTCGAATTTTAATCTAGAACAAATTGTATGTGTATTGAAATACTCCAAAAATAGTATGGGTATTATGACTTTTACACCATATCCCATTTAATTAACTTTGGGAACCATTTTCCTAAAGTTAATTTCACTCATAAATCCATAAATATCCCCTTTAATTAACTTTAGGAACCATTTCCCTAAAGCTAATCCCACTTAATTAATTCATAAACCCTTTTTATGAATTTCCCTCCTATTTTTAATTTAGAAAAGAAAAAATATGAGAGAAATTCCATATTTTTCCTATAAAACAAGGAGAGCTCTCCCCCCATTTCATTATCACTCTTTCATTCCTCTTTCTCTCATTTTCCCTTGTTGTGGATTTTTTCCCTAGGTTTGTCCCTTTACCAATGAAACCCTAGTTTCTTGAGGAGCACACTATTGCATTTATCTATAGCCAAAGGAAAGAGAAACTACAACCACACACTTGAGGAAATCAAAGAACCCTCTGAAGGAGAGGCTAATAGAAGATAAACACCTTCAAGATCTATCCACCAGTGATATTGTGAAGTCTACCATTTGGGTAATGGATTCATTTATTCTTTGATCAAATAGTTGTTCTTGTCTTTCATTTTTTTGTTGCATTTTACTTCCATATATAGGAATAACATAGCTTAGAGAATAAATTAGTTCATTGAAATATAGGGTTTTTATTTTTCTAACTCATTTGTTTGTAATCTTGTAGCAACCACAAGGTTTGCAAAGTTTCTCACTCTGTTTGTACATTTGCACCAATAGAGTGGTGACTCCACTAGGGATATGAGCCAATCTCAAGATCCTTGATTGTGGGTGTGTGGTAAATGATTTTTTTTGTTTTTTATGATTTTTTTAGGTTTTTATGACTTCTTTTAGCTTTATGTGTTGTGTTTGCAAGTGACAAGGGTTGGAAACCACAAAGGAATCCCACATAGTTGAGCTCCCAAGTGCAGAAGACCCCCTAGAGACCATCACACTTATTGGGGTCAACAAGTGAATTGACCAATGCATCAACAAGGTCTGGTTCCTTTGTTTGTCAATGTAGGAAAAATGGTACCTTTCGTCATGGGCCAACACACTTTTTGAGGTAACTTTCTGTAGGGGTTAAAAAAAATATTTTTTCTAGTTTTTATCGCTTTCATGTGTCTACTAGGTTTATATTTAGGGAATGTGGATGATTAGTTAGATTTTAGTTTGTAGGTTTGGCTCAAAACCCTTAAAAATCCAAACGATTGAGGAACAAACCCCCCTATGGTTTTACTACCTTTCCTTCAAGAGTTTTTTTGAGGGTTTGAATCTTTGTTTGTTCTCTGCAAATAGGTTGTAACTTTTCATTTCAGTGGTTTTTTACATCTATAGGTTTATTTTCTTGCAATTCATTTCATTTTAATTTGAAAAATTAAAAGAAACATAGGCATATAGATAGTTGCATTGAAATTTTTTTAATTGTCTGTTATAGTCATGGACCATTTCATTTTTGCTATTAAAGAAAGCTCATGTAGGTCAGATTTGCATAGATCCTGTGTGAATGGCATAAATTAAAAAAAAAAAAAAAAACCAATATTCTCTTTAGTGACCAACCTGTTCGTCGCTAGTATAGCTAATTGGTCGCAAACATCAATGTGTTGGTCACTTTAGCAACCAACCTGTTATTCGCTAGAGCAACCAACCTGTTCATCGCTAGTATAGCTAATTGGTCGCAAACATCAACGTGTTGGTCGCTTTAGCGACCAACCTGTTAGTTGCTAGAGCGACCAACCTATTCGTCGCTAGTCAGTTAGCGACTAACTGATCCTCCTTCTTTTGACCTTTTTAACTGATGGTTTGGTCATTCTAGCGACTAATATTCATCGTTCTAGTGACTCTCAGTGGTTTATTGACTAAGTTTGTCAGGGTTGTTTTGGTCACTCTTACAACTAATATTAGTCGTTTGACCGAATAAAATTTGTCGCTAGCCAAACATTCCCCTATTGTGAATAGGCTTCTCTTTTCAGTCGCTATACCGGAGAAGATCCATGTGTGGTCGCTAGACTAACGAATTAATTCTGATGAAAAAAAATTTACCTTAGTCGCAAAAATGACACTGTGCCGATGAAAATTCATCTCTACTTCATCGCAAAAATGTTCAAATTTAATAGTGGCATTTTCCAAGCAACAAATTCAATCAATACAAGTAACCAGCTGAAATGGAACTCATATCCTTGATCCTTCTCTTAACGAAAGTCTTTCTCGAGCTCGTTGACGAGGTAACTCACCCAATTCATTTTCAACCCCTCCACGCATTTCCCAGCGAGGTCCAGTACGAACCCAGTGACCTATGTTGGACGATTCTTTCTAATGATCTTGCCAGCTATAAGTTGGAAAACGAGGTGCACTATGCCATCCTAGATAGAGGCTACCTTGTATCCTCGCTTTCCCTTTTCTACATCTCCATAATCCTCCTTTATGTGTTGTGCCAGGGAGCGATATGAAGTCTTCCCTTGGTAGAACTGTTGAGGGTCCGGTCCTTGCATGCTCAGTCCTGTAATCAAGTGGATCAACAGCAGATACACAGTAATGTGCCTGTCGAGCCAAATATATCCTCCATGGTAGCACGATAGGAGGAGTTTAACGCAAGCGTTAACCTCTTGATGTCGGCCAAAGTGAGGAATCTTCATTACATTTAGTATCATTGACTGCACAAGCTCCTTAATTCATGGTTGGGAGACTATGCGCAACTTCTTCCCAGTCGTCTTCATCAAATACCTATGGGGCATGAGCATAGCGTAGTTTTTTCTGTCGCCGAGATTAAATTCATTTTTCTTTAGAGATGGGATTTGTCCCAACTAGGTTCCAACTACATGTATCCCCTTCGGGATGTACGCAGTGATCAATGTGTACTTGAAGTCCTGTGGAATGTTGTTGTGGTTAACCGCGCCAACCAAAGGCGGTATATAATCTGGAAAGACCGACAGGATCTTCTTTGTGTTAGCCAGATCATCACGATGCTTACTTCGCTTCTCAGTCACGGGGTTAGCACATCTAGAATGATGTCCAGTCAAAGGGGATGCTTGTAGTCCCGAGTCAATGATGCTCATATTCCTACAGAAAACTGTCTATCATCCATTATCTTCGTAAGGATATCCACAATAGATATCTCTATCACGCTAGGTTCACCCGACATTCACACTTGTAAACAAATAAATCGGGTAGGCAAACAGACAAGAGACATAATCAACTGGATGGCAAGGTCTAGAAATCCTAGCACGATATACAATTGATTTTGTATTAGCTTGGATAATCAGGGGTGGAAAAAAGTGGTACCGACGCAGCATTCGACAGGTTAAATAAGAAAGTGTTGTAACAGATTCCTCCAATGGTAAGGAATGCATCCATCAATGTGAATCCGTCTGTTATGGCAGAGTCTCAATGGTCCATTCGATCATAACTGCGTTTTCTAGCCATTCTAGAGCATCATTCTAACAGTTAGGGCGCCTCAAACGGTCATATAGCTTCATCATGGAGAAGTCCCATTCTGCATGGCTCTGTTTTTCCAACGAGGTTCAAGTTCTACAAATCTGCCTCTTGCGAAGTCTTCCTTCTATTCTCTATAGCTTCCTTTAGTTTTTCTAGATTAGATTTCTTCTTATTGATCTTCCTGGACTTCTTTCTTGTGATCTGAGCTTCTCTAACAATTTCTCGAATCATCTTCCCATTTGTATTCTTATTCTCTCCTGTTGAAAGGACTTCACACTGTTGATGTGCTCTTACAGATTCTAAGGATAATGTCCCTTCTCTTACTATTTCTGGGGTGGCTATACTTCTTTCTTGCATGGACAGGTTCTTCAAGCCTTCCTACGTTCTTTCAACTTCAACAACTAATTCTCTTGCCCTCGATTGATTCAACTTATCCTCTTGTTCTTCTATTAGTCGCTCTATTTTTATGGTTATGAAGTCCCTTAGTTCTTTCTTTTTCTGTTCTGTAGGTTCCTCCTATGCTTTCCTTCTGATCTGGTCCTTCTCAATCCAAGTCTTTCCTAACAAAAGTGGAAAAGGGGGGTTGCTCTCAACAAATTTAATGACTTCAAATTCTTCTTCAGTTGATGTTTCATGAGAAATCATAGGTACATTAGTAACTCTTCCACATAGGGTTATCATATTTCCTTTAAACAAGCCTATCCTTCCCAATGAAGGTACCATAGCAGGATTTCCCAAAAAATTTCCAAGTGCTTTCTGGCATAATATTCACATTTTTTTCTTCATTCAATACACAGTCTATGTAAAAGTCTTATATTCTTGCAACTATGCGTTGTTTTACTTTCAGGATCTCTGGTAAAATGATGTTTCTTTGATTATTCATTGTTTCTTTCAAATGTAACAACATAGTCTCTGACTCTTTCTCTTTATGATTCTCCAACATGCTCTTAGCCTCTTGACTTCTTCTCTCATGTTCATCTTTTCAATTTTAGCAATCATTCTTGGACAATCCTCAACCTCATGACCAACAAATTTACAATAAAGACAAATAGGACAACTTTACAATAAGGACAAAGATGTCCCAGTCTTCTACAATTATAACACAATGCCAATCCTCTTTTTCTTTTAAACGATTCCCAGCCTTTCCTGTACTGTGCACTAGGTTCACAGTGTTGGACCTACAATATGCAAAAATTCTTTCTAGGTTCATGCATCCACTTATTAGTCCAAAACTCTTTCTGTGCATAGGTATAACATATCTTTCTCTATTCAGATCAATTCTTTCTTCTAACTGTGCTCCACTATTCAGACTAGGACAAAATCTATCAAACATACTCAGATTCATGCTTTCAAAACAAAATTTTCCACCTATCTTACTCTTACCAGAGCACAAAGCTTTAAGATCTTACCTCTTTTCTTCAGATCAGGTTTCTTTCTTGGCACGGAGCTTTGCAAGTCAAGTAGAATACTACGCACTACAACAACAAATCTACGCACAAAGATTTCTCTTTTCTTCAGTTCCCAACAATCACAGTTTCAGTCCCGCCAACAGAACCATCTGTTGGCACAGGGACAGACCCAGGGTTCAATGCTTCAATAGCTCACCAACAAAACCCTAACTATCATCCCTTTTGGAAACACCTACGAAGCAGATGAATTCTCACCCGAGGTAGAGGCAGGGGGGATGCAGAACACGGGTGTCTACAACCAATATGGGAAACATATATGTGACTACAACACTTCTATAGAACACTTAGATAAGAATATGCATCAATTCATTAGTCTTAATCACATCAAAAATCAAACCCTAAATATATATTGGCACAGTAACAATGAATATAAAACACTTCCAATCACTTGGCACATAACATTAGCTTAGATCTAGCATTCATTTATATTTAATACCATTAAGCACTAAGAAACAACATCAGATGCATTCATCATACATTATAACAACAACACTAAGCAGATAAGCAACATAATTCACATCGCACGAAGCTCATCAAGACACAATATATAGGTGGTTCACCCCATTGTGGGGCTACGTCCACCAACTTCTTCTTCTTATTTATTAGTCTTCAATCTTCTTACATTCAGTTGCTCGTATGCACAAAGCCACAGAGCCAAAATCTGTAGAGGATAGGAGATCTACGTGTTGCGCACCATATCCTCCTTCCCAAAATCAGGTCAAGGCACAGAGCCAACTCCTTATTAGCACAGAACCTTACTTTTCACAGTCAGTTTTCACAAAGCAACTTACAACCTCTTGCACTTAGCTTGGAAATCCTTAACATATTCTTGCACTAAGCCAACATTAACACTTACAACGTATTGTGCACATAGCCAACTAGAATTCTTACATCGCTTAGCTACTTATTTATACATTTACAAAAAGGCCTAGTCATGGGTAAACCCATAGGATGAAATATCATAGCCCATTACATAAACCCAAGTAAACCCTTTGATGGGTCCACAAGCCCGCAAAACAAGTGAGATCCCTCGATCTCAGCTCTGCCTGGGTGCTCCATCTTCGACTAGCCTGTCGAAGTGCAAAAAGTGATCCAACACGACCAATGTTTCCTCAAAAATTGATCAAGGGCCAACAATGTTTATGGTTTGTTGTTGTTTTATTCTTATTTCCGGATATGTATATGTTTATATGGCTTCCATTTTTCTTCATTAATTCTTCCTCTTTCATTCATTTCCTAAATGGTAATATACCTCATGCATAATAATTCAACCATTGTCGTTAAAAGATATTTTTGGATCACTTATTAACCCTCTGGCTACGCACATAGTATATGACGAGGGACACATGGAAGGTATTTCTCATACAATTCCAATCAATATCTCCAAAACCCCTGGAGTCGTGGAAAATGTCTTCGTCAGAGCGGATTACTCTCCCGAAGAGATTCAAATCTACACATAATTGTTTAAAGAATTCTGTGACTTTTTTGCCTAATCTTATAAGGAAATGGTAGGCATTGACCCACGAATTTTTGAACACGAAATTAGGACTTATCCTGATGCTAAACATGTCCGACAGAAGCTTCGTTCGATCAATCCTTGCAAAGTAGCGGAGATGAAGGCTGAAGTAGATAAACTCCTCAAAGTTGGTTTCATCTACCCCATGCAATTGACAGAATGGGTATTGAACCCTGTTCCAGTCAACAAGAAGCAAGGCATGATCCATGTATGTATGGACTTTCATGACTTGAACAAAGATTGCTCGAAGGACAATTTTCCAACCCTGTTTATTGACCATATAGTCGATGAATGTGTGGGTTGCGAGGACTTGTATTTCATGGATGGTTTTTCCGGGTATAATAAAATTCAAATCAAGCCCGAGGACCAACATAAAATGACTTTTGTTTGTCCTTGGGGTACATTCGCGTATCGAAAAAATCATTTTGGCTTAAAGAATGTTGAAGCTAATTTTCATTGGGCCCTGTCATTTTATTTTCATGACCTCGAAAACATAGTCAAGGCGTACCTGAATGATCTAGCATCACGTTCTCACAAGAGATCTAATCATCCCACCCATTTACGACTAATCTTTGAGAGGTGTCGCTACTATCGGATTCGATCGAATCCAAACAAGTGAAGTTTTTGTGTGACATCAGCTGGTTTATTAGATTTCATCATGTCAACAAAAGGGATCATGGTCGATCCTCTAAAGGTTGCATCCCCCGTGCACAATCCCCTAGCTTCAGAGTCTACAGGGGAAATCAAATTTTCTTCGGTGTTTTTTTTCTAATTATGTTGATATTACGAAAGGTTTCATGTGTCTTTTGAAATAATGGGTCTCATTATGTTGGGATGAAGTATCTCAATGCTCTTTCGATGCGTAGAAATGCACCCCGACGTCTGCCCCTCTGCTCAGTCCTCCTGATTATGGAAAGAATTTTTTGTTATATTTGGGTGTTGAAGAGTCTACAATCAGCATGGTCTTGGTCCATGAAGATGACATGCTTGAAGAACATGTTATCTAGTATCTTATTCAAGGCCTAGTTGGACCGGAACTCAACTAATCGCATGTTGAGAAAATCTCTTTGGAAGTTGTTCATGTTGTTCAATAGTTTCGTCACTATATATTTCTTCGCAAGACCATCATCATTGTCATCGTCAAACCCTTTCAATATGTGTTAACACATCGGTGGAAATATCAGTCGATGGATAGTTATCCTGCAAGAGTTTGACTTGGATTTCGTTTCATCAAAATCTAAAAAGTCATTGGTATTTGCGGAGTTAATCTCAGAACTTCCAGTCGAAAGTGATGATATTTTTCCCGAAGCGTCATCGATTAACAAAGATATTTTTCTGATCGCATCTTCTGACCCTTGGTATGGAGATATACTCGTGTATATTCAAACTTTGAAGTGCCCCGCTTCTGCTTCTTACGATGAGAATCAATGAATACAACACCAAGAATGGAACTATATCATCCTCAATGACACTTTGTATCGTCGAGGGTGGATTTCATTCTTCAATGATGTCTTACTCACGAAGAAGAAGAGCTTGTTTTGAACAACTATCACATAGGAGCATGTGGCAGTCATCTGTCTGGGTTGGAAACAACCCAAAAGATTCTTCACAAGGTATTATTGCAATTTCATTAAGAACTACGGAAATATTGCAGCACCTCTCACGACTCTCCTCAAAAAGAACTCTTTCACTTAGACTCCAGTAGCTGCTCAAGCTTTTCAAACCTTGAAGATGGCCATGTGCACCACTCCAGTTCTGTCCCTTCCTGACTTCACAAAGACCTTTTTGTTGGAATGTGACACCTCAGGGAAAGGAATCGGTGCTATCCTTATGCAAGAGGGTCGAACTTTGGCCTTCACTAGCAAGCAATTGTCTGAAAAGAATCTGGGCAAACCCATTTATGAAAAAGAAATGTTGGCGATTCTGCATGCCGTTGAGTTGTGGCATCCGTATCTCTTGGGGAAACGCTTCCAAATTAATATTGACCATCAAAGCCTCAAGTACTTTCTAGAATAATGCATTTCCTCCCAGGAACAACAAAAATGGGTGACTAAGCTCTTTGGATATGATTATGAGATCATTTACAAGAAGGGAAAAGACAATGTCGTGGCAGATGCATTGTCCCGGAAATATGAAGATGAAGGATCCCTTTTTTCTCTTTCCTTCATTGTACCCAATTGGCTCCAAGCTGTGCGCTAGGAATGGCTTCAAGATCCCAAAAGTTTTCATCTGATCCAGCAACTGCATAACAAGGCTCCAACTCCCCTAGGGTACTCCTGGCACCAGGATGAGCTTCGATACAAAGGCTGATTGTATTTAAGTAAACAATCCACGGTGCTTTCTGAGCTTCATGCTAGACCCACAGCGGGGCACTCAGGGTTCACCAAAACATATGACCGAGTCGAACATTCTTTTTTCTGGGATGGTATGAAACAGGACATCCGTAAGTTTGTCGCTGAATGTGAGGTGTGTCAATGCAACAAGGGAGAAACAGTCAAATCTCTAGGCACCCTCCAACCGCTTCTGATTCCCCCTGCTATTTTGAAGGATATCTCTATGGACTTTATTACAGGCTTACCCAAATTGGGGAATAAATTATTCATAATGGTGGTGGTGGATTTCCTTTCGAAGTATGCTCATTTTTGCGCTCTTCTACACCCATTTATGGCATCCACGGTGGCTCAAATTTTCATGGACCAGGTCTTCAAGCTTCATGGCAAGCCACACTCTATTGTTTCCGATCGAGACCCAACTTTCACAAGCAATTTTTGGCAAGAGTTGTTTAAGCTACAAGGCACACAATTGCATCTCAGCTCAGCTTATCATCCCCAAATGGATGGTCAAACGAAAGTTGTCAACAAGTGTTTGGAAACATATCTAAGGTGCTTTGCCTTTGAAAAACAACACCAGTGGGCTCAATGGTTACCCCTCATCGAATGGTGGTACAACACTACATACCATATAGCCACTCGCATGACTCCTTTTGAAGCAGTATATGGACAGAAGCCACCTTCCATTCTCTCATACTTACCGGGTACCTCGAAGGTCCAGGCAGTTGACCAAACACTTACAATCCGAGAGGATATCCTTCGTACCCTTAAAGAGAACTTGGTCATGGCACGGAATAGAATGAAGCAGCAAGCAGATCAAGGTCTCTCTGAACATCAATTTGCAGAAGGGGATCAGGTGTTTCTGAGACTGCAACCATATAAGCAAACTTCCCTCAAGGCCGAGCATTGTCAGAAGCTAGCACCCAAATTTTATGGCCCTTACACAGTTCTCAAGCTTGTGGGACCAGTCGCATATCAGTTAGCTCTGCCCAGTCAGTCGAAGCTACATCTTGTTTTTCATGTTTCATGTTTGAAGAAGGTGATTGGAACCAGGTGCCAAATTCAAACCAACCTTCCAGAGTTAGCTGAAGAAGGATCCATTTGGCTACAGCTAGAAGCAGTTTTGGACCAGCATGAGCGTCGCCTACATCAGAGAACCATCAAGGAAGTGCT
>ML786766.1:145703-160205 GCA_009831015.1 Picea engelmannii | reverse complement strand
ATAAGGCGGATGTAAGAAGACCTAATAGAAGCTTCCGCTTCTAGAAGGATCTTCCTCTAGATGCTTCTCTTAATAGACATATTTAGTATAAATAAGGGTCGAGGGTATGAGAACCCTAGCTTGGAGATTATTGTAACAAAGCATTGCTTGACTGGAGGTTTCCCCCTCAAAGAGGCCTGTGCACATTACTTTCTGAATCAAAGTTCTATTTCTATTGCTATTTTGTATATCATTTATGTGTATTGTGAAGATTATGCTGGATATTTTACTATTATTCTGCCATTTCTAGCATTTTATTTCTATTCTACATATTTTATATATCTGGTATCTTGCATCACCTGGCTGCTTCCAGGGGGAATCGCTATATCATCATAGCAGTATACTACTTTACTAAGTGGGTCAAAGCTATGCTGACATTTAATAATGATGGGGAAATTGTTGCCCTTTTCATTTTCTACTAGATAGTGGCTAGATTCAGTATCCCGAAGGAGATTGTCACTGACCATGGAAGTCACTTCTAGAACAAAATGATGTCTGAATTAACATCAAATATTGGGTTTAGACAAGATCATTCATCACCGTATTACCCACAAGTGAATGGTCACATAGAAGCTGTGAATAAGTCTCTCAAGACTATTCTTCATTGAATGATTAACTTGGCCAAGTCAAATTGGAATTTGATGTTATATTCAACACTGTGGGATTATCGAAATTTTGTAAAGACTGCTCCCAGTTTTTCACCTTTCCAACTTGTTTACAGGTTGGAGGCATTCTTTCCCATTGAATGTCAAATCCCTTCTCTGAAGTTGGTAGTGGAACTACTTCCCGACACTACACCGCTTGAGGAACGTATTTTATATCTCGAGCAGCTCAATGAGTAACGTTGGGATGCAACCTTGGCTAATGAGGCTCATAAAAAATGGGTCAAGTGTCAATATGATTGGTCTGTTCGCCATCATATTTTCTCCAAAGGTGATCTTGTCCTGGTCTATGACCAAGAAAAAGATCCCTTAGGGGAAGGAAAGTTCAAACTCATGTGGTATAGACCTTTCATTGTGAAATAGGTCTTAGAAAAGGGTGCTTACCGTTTTGTTGATTTCGAGGGTAATGCCTCAGCGAAGCCTAGAAATGGGCTCTACCTTAAGAAGTATTACAACTAGGTTGGTCACCTGAGCATGACTTCTTATATATGTGTATAGTTTTTATACATTTTTGTCTTTTTTGTTTTGTGGATGTGTATCATTTATGTTTTCTTTTTCACTATGGAATATGTCAAGTGAATTTGAAGTCTTTGTTTGGTTCATAGATGGCGTTAACCAACACACTCGATGGCTTGCTTCTGCAACTTGGGTGATTTTTACACTTGGTGTCTAGTTGCTATCTTCTGGAGGTATTTGTCTAGGATAAACAACCAATAATGTTGTCGAGTACAATGCAATGATAGAATTACTATGTGATTCCTTGTCACATGGTATTTATCACCTCCAGGTTTATTTAGGTGCTCAATTGGTCGTGTCCCAGTTAAATGGGGTGTACCGCGTTTACGATCTCACTCTGCACCGATGATTCCTTAGGGTATGTATCTTAGAACAATATTTTGATTATATTACTTATATTCATGTTCCTAGGAGATCTAACCAACTAACTGATACATTATCTAATCAAGTATTAGATTGGCATGTTGCTCACATGTAAAAATAAAACACACACATACACATGTAAATACATTTGTAAAAAAGGTTCATCCATAAAAATGAAAATATGTATATATATATATATATATATATATATATATATATATATATATATCCAAAAAATAGTGTCATGAATACAAAGTGGGAATTAAAGTCTCAAAAATATAACCAGTATATATCGTTGGTCTTAAGCCCTCAATACATAGTACAAAAAATTCCATCAGCACATAGATGGTCCAACACTTTCTACGGCCTAGGCCTATTGGCCCTGCTATAGTGAACCATGACGTTTGCAAGATGTTGGAATAACTTGACCCAATTCCTAGGCACCCCCACTACATGTGGCTACATATTCGGGGGAAGATCCTCGATCTCGACCATGGGTACTGCACGAGTGAGAGCCATGAGGTTTTTCTCTACTTTCTGCAACACTCTCTCAGCCTCTTTGGCTGGGGGTCCTCCTGCAGCTGTTGGTCCTCCTGCTCCTGTTGGTATGGCCTCTGGTCGAGGACAATGCCTGGTCCTGGTGAAGTCTACTGGTTGAACAGGTCCCACATCTGTATATAACAGATCTTTAATTTAGTACTTTGGCATTAACATAAAAAGGATAATATGTAAAAAATTAATGAAATTTAAAAATGTGTTACCTATCTCACTGTGTTTCTTTCCAGGGGGCATGGGCATGTCGAGATGTCTCAAGAAACTAATTCCTGCATAGGGATAGTCCTCTATGACTGGAATCTGATGGGCCCACCAATCAAAGAATTTGTCATCAAATGACTCATGGGTTCTTCCTCCACCCTATCTAGGTAGTAAAACTACCCACCTGCACAATGTCGGAAAGGAGCTAATATGTCCCCGTACTATCTCCCTTGGGATAATACTAGGTACTCTCGAAGAAGAAGAAAGTGCTTAAAATTGTGCCAAACCCAAATTTCTTGTTTGTCCACCTACGAGAGTCTGTAAGTTGTTTATTCATGCATGTCAGCATGGTAGTAATCTAATCAAATATGGTAGCCTCCAAACACTGAACCGCACAATGCATCTATGCACAAGATGCCTGATTGTTGCAGCACCCCTACCTCAACAGGTTCTGCATGACCTCCCGGTCTTAGGATCGTTATTAATCTCCCCCCTGAAATGGATTGACCCCTTGATTTCCCCACAAGAAATCACACACACACAAGTGTGTGGCCACATGTCCTTATGAGTTATGCATGTGTGAACAAACACGAGGCGCTAACTCTCACCCATGTGACCAACAGTTACGACCATGACTCTTTTTTCAAAAAGGTGGTTCAGACTTCGTGACCTCATGAATCATAATGTGAATCCTTATGACTCGACAATCCCCAAAACCCGAAAGGGTTATAGATATTTGACTCCTCCCTTGACTTTTCCCTGATGTGACCTCTGACTAAAACCTGGGGCCCAGTCTTTTGGCACCTGGGATTTTGCGTATCGGTGAGCTGCTACGCAACAACTCCTTCCGTCGACTCCTGAAACCACGATAACCTCTTGTCACAGATCAATGGTTCTGAAATCTCCGCGATATGATGGTTTTGACTAGATCAAGACTTCACGAATCGAGAGTTCATGACTCTCGACTCCAAGTCACAACTTCCTCCACTTCCCAAATTCCCAAACAACAAAATTCAACCCTGAATCAACGATTCCTATTGATCTGGATCCAACAGTCACTATTCCTCCTGAGCTTATGAACGTTGAAATACGCTCATCCTTAACCTTCTCATGGGTCTGCGAGGTCCAATGGACACTGGTAGATTGACACTTCTTCTCGAAGCGTTCCACCGTCTGCTAAAACTTCTTAAGGACTTCTGGCCCAGTGACTTGGCGGCCTCCCTTCTAAACTTGACTTATGCGAGACGATTTCGACCTTCATCTCCCTTTGAATTCTTTGATGGTTCTATCCCTTTTGAGATTTGTTCTACTGCGAACTCATGACTTCAAAAGGGTTCCTGCACGTACTCCTTGCGTCATTCACAAATAACCTCTGGTTATTTGACCCTTCGACTCTGTGCACTCCTTGCAACAACAGTACTTCAATCTTCCTCTTGGGTTGGTAAAATTCAATACCTCACCCAACCTATGCACACCTTGCATGTCTCTGTGCTATCCTACACTTCTGCTAATATGAGAACAACAATATCTCTCCTGAGATTTTCTAAGATAAAACTCAGAACTTCGTCAACGCACACCTTGCAGACATTCACTTCACTCTTTGCAGGAATTCTCAGGAAGAGAAACAATTGAAACTCATTCTTCCTCTCTCTCAGACTTCATACATTCAACATGAAATCAAAATCATACACACAACATCGAAATAAATGCATAACAGAGAAACAAAACAACTGTAAACATACCATTTAACAGATGTAAACAGTAAGAATAATAACACCATGAAATTGAGTCAAAGCTTTCATATATTAACTCAAGTGTTCCTATACATGGGCTCTTCTCTGTGTTCTTTCTCTCTACAGCTCTACAGCTTACAAAATTTCTGAATTATCATACCATAATACAAGCGAGGGTGTCTTCCACAGGTTTTCCCTCCTACAGTTCTAAGCTATCAAATCAGAATTAAAAACTACCTACTTTACATTCAATATAATAAATGCCTCTTTATCCGACAGATGAGAGCAACACTCATGATCTGTTTACAATCTCCAAAACATAAATGTAAATGCATCTCCCTAGTTATTACATAAATGCTTCTTTCATTCAAATTCAAAACATTCTTCAAAATGTGTGTTGGTGCGTTTCCAACTGTCTTTTTCCTTTTGCGCTTGCTTTACTGGCTTCTTACAATGCTCCTGCATCACTGATGGAGTGATGTGGATCCCGTAATCCACTCAATAATGAAAATTAAAATGCGAAGCTGGAGGTTGGTGATCTTGTGAATCCACAAGTAAGAACCTAATTTCTCAGTACCAGCCTCATTGTACATCTCGATCTAATCCTCAATGTTGTACGGACCTGGAGGAAAGGCCCTCAGATTGACCTATTCCCTCTCCTAGAGAGGTCAGTCAAGAAGTAAATATATTCTATGGTTGGGTTCAATGATTGAACCTCTATCACAAATGCTTCTACATCAGGGTTCCAATACTCTACCAATGCATTTAGCAACCTCGGTTGTGCCCTCATGAATGGACACTGGAAGAAATTCCACATGCCACATTGTTTTAGCATATCAATGGCCAAGGGATCCTTCTCGAATAAAACATCAAGATCCTTGTGCTCCCTTTCTCTCCAGTGCACATACATCCTGTCACACAAAAAATTGGAGAGGTATTAATCTTTGTTGTTTCTTTTTTGAGCTTTAAAGGAGGTGTACACGGGTTGTATTTAAGACAATCACATATGTATGTGTGCTGAGTATTAATATTCCTGTGTGCATACATGGTTTGAGCATGGACAACCCACGTACACGCAGATGTGACCCTTTTACAAGGGCATATGCCTGATTGGTACTTACTTGATCCAAGTGTGAGGGTTTTTCGTCCACCATAGCTCTTTTAATTCACCTTTTGAGGAAGAGGGTTTTTTACCTTTTTGGTTATTTTCTGAATTGCAATGGTAAAAATGAGTTGACCACCTCTATTTATAGACATTTTTGGCACTTTTTTCCCTAATATGTCCCCCTCTTCCCCCAGTCTTGACTTGGTAGCTACTTGAGTTCTCTTTTGAGTTATCTTTGGGTCATTCTGATGAACTTGTCCTTTCGGTTTGATGATTTTCTTGAGATGGGTTACACCTATATCATCCCATGATAAAAGTCATGTTTTCAACTTTTTTCATATAGGTTAGGTTTTCACCCCCTTCATCTTTCATATTGTTGACTTTTCCACTTTTCCATAGGATCGATCCCACCAAAGTGCGACACGGAACCTTCTCATCTTCTTTAGAATTGTCGTAATTAAGTGGTAGAGCCTACCTCTACATGGATGCCCTAGGTAGCTCCTTTGTTGGATTTTGACATCCATGCTGTGATTTTTATCCATAGGCTTGGGATTCCTTCTGATTCCCACCATGATTACATATTGAAGCCTCGTTCGTCTTTCTAGTCATCATTCTTGGCCTTACCCATGGGACTCCCTTAAGAGCATGGTTTATTGTCTTTCAAGATCATTTAAACTTTGAAAGCAATATCTGGTGAGATTTCATTTATTCTTTTTGGTCTCGTCTAGATTACTTGAGAAAAGAAGCCCCCCTGGAGTCTTCTTTAATCCCTTTTCAAACTCTCTAAAAATAAAATTATTGTCAAGTGATCTTGTTTCCCTTGATGCTCGCCAAACTCAAAGTTTAAGGCACATCTGTCTGTTGGTAGTTTACCCCTTTTTCGGTCTAGATGACTAATTTTACGAGTAAGGGTATGCTCTAGGAACTTTGGTTTGCTAGGAGAGTATTCTCAGGCATAATTTTAACCCTTTTTCGGGCCCGAGGGAATAAATTTTCAAAAAAGGAATATTCTCCTTGGTTTTGGTTTATCTTTTTTTCGGGCCTTGGAGATTATTTACAAAAAAGGAAACCCCTCAGATTCCATAGTTAAGATATTTTCAGACTCCCTAAATATGAAAATATTGTCGAGTGACCTTGTTCCTTTCACACTCATTAATTGGTCCAGAAAGAACATCTATTTGGCATAATTTTAACCCTTTCTCCAGCCAATAGATTACCCAAAAAAAAGGTACGCCTCAGGAGACTTGTATCACCGGGAGAGTTCTCCTAAGTTTTATTTTATACTTTTTCGAGCTAAGGAGACTAAACCTAGAAAAAGGTTGTGAGTCCATAGTTAAGCTCTTTTTAGACTCCTTAAAATTGAAAATATCGCCAAGTGATCTTGTTTCAATCACACTCGTTAAAATGGTTTTGAAGAGACGTCCTTTCAGTATAAGTTTAACCCTTTTTCCAACCGATTGGACTAGTTGTGAAAAAGGAACTCCTAAGAGTCTTATTTTAGCATTTTTTCAAGCTCTCTAAACGTGAAAAAACCATCGAGCTTACCTTCTCTGGGCTCGTAAAAATTCACATGGAAGGAGTCTTGTTGTGTCATGCTTCATCGCATAGCATGTCTCATCCTTGCATATTTGGCCCAATGTCGGTTACATGTTTCTCTCAACTAAACCTTTAAAGCATTCCTTATATGCACACATTGCAACACTTTTTTCCCTTGTGATCTGACACCCTGGCCCATGGAGGAATTTTTCCCCAAGTGTTCTTATCCTGCACATGTCTCCTTTCCCCGAGAATCAGTATGTTTTGTACGCTTGAAACTAGTTTTCTTGCCAGCGACACCCGTTCCTCCTTTGTAACATAACATTCTTTTATTCTTTTTCAAGCTTGTTAAAAATTTGAAAAAGAAAAAAAAATCAAATATTCCAAAAAGAGGGGATAGGATATACATTCTCTTTTTTCGAAAGCAAGATAGTCGCCCTTGGACAAATGACATCCCTACATTTGTTCTCCAATCATTTAGATCAAGTGTGACCTTAGGAAGTTGTTCTCGTTACATAGAGTTGTGCCCTCCTCCATTTGGTTACTCTTCCAAACATATGGAGAGTTTGTGGTACCTCCTGTATCAAAGACTTATGTCAAGATTACGCTTCCTGAGTCTCATCATTTTTCATGATTTTGTCCAAGGGAATTTTTATCCAACCTGAATCAGTCATGCTGTAGTTTGTCTCTTGACTTTCATGAGTCAGCCATCTTGAGAGTCTAGTCAAGTCTAGATTCAAAATCGATGAAGTTATGTGCCTGACGATCGAGATCCTCCAGTCTTTTCTTGATGACATGTTGAAGACCTCAGAGTAGTGAGTCTCAGAATCTTATTATAATCCTACCTGAGATGTTGCATATCTTGAATTTGTTTCTTGAGCTATGAAGTCCTCATCCCCAACCACAGGTGTCAATGCTTCTTGAATATGTATATTATATTGTACTTAAATATCATCAAATGATTTTGAGATGTAGATCCATTGTGTATTTCTCACCACTACACTTTATATAGACATTTATATGACATGGATCTGTTATGTACATGATTGGAAACAATGATTATTTCATCTTGAGAATGGGTATTCCCGCCTCGGAGAGATTATTATTATTTTTCAGATAGCGTGCTCTTGAACTCTAGTCCTGGGCTCACTCGACTCCGTGGCTTCCCAATGGTAAAGATATTGTAATGTATTTCAACCATCAGCTTCTCTTATGACCTCACACATTAGGGGGAATCTGTTATATTCCAAAAATTCCCTACCTATGCATACATGGCATTGGCCTTTCCATTTACGCAATTTGTCAAATTACTGTTAAGGATCCTTTTAAAAAAACTATTTTTTGGAATATGTACATGCTCTACTGAACTACTACCCGCGTACACATGCTAGTTTCATACTATTTATCCCACATACATACGTGATCCGCATGATAGACAGTCTATGTTTACCTCCAAAAGTTGTAAAAAATATATAATTTCAAGGAATTCAGCCGAGTTTATGGGCTATCGAGGGTTTCTCAAACATTTCACCAATTGTAGCCCGTCCCCAAACTGAATAACCATATTTTTCTCATATAAAAAGAGGCCTTGGGGTCCCATTTACAACATCAAGCAAGAGAACAAAGAAACTCTACCAAAATCCTTTCCCCTTCTAGCCTAAGTTTTGCAGCCCTTTCTGAGATTTGGCCTCAAGATTCCCCTCCATCCCTTTCTCCTTATACAACCCTTTTCATTTCCCAAAGAGATCAATTGGTTGTGAGAGGAAAGCATGGGAATGATGCACTTGGAGCAACAATAAGAGGATCCCGTACCTGGTTCACGGAGCATTTTCCGATAAGAAGGTTGTAATCTTTATGATCTTAATATTGAATAAAAGAGTTATTTACTATCCCAATACATTGTGTCTTTATATCTTTATTTATTAATGCATTTATGCTTATATATGAATATTGAAAGTAACAAGTAGAGATTATATATTTGTATCATTGTTTTCCTAAGTGTTCTTGCAAACCATCTTTTGGGAGGAGACCCATAGCCTAGGAAGCTACAAAGGTGAAGTAGGTCTACATCAAATGTTAGGAACAAAGGTACACCTACTGATCTTCCTTCCTCTCTCTTGTCTTTTAGTTTAGATAGTTTTGGGGTAGTTTAGGAATATGATTGTCTTTATGGGAAGTCAATGTTCTTCCTGTACCTCGACCTAGTATAGTAATAGGGGGGTTTTCATCACTAGAAATAACATTGAGAGGCCTAGACTCATATACAACATGGTGTTTCCATAAATAAGTTTGGCCCAAAATAACATCACAAACTTCAAGGGGAGAAACATCACACAATACCTCATCTTTGAATGGCTTGATGTCGTACGACATGCGACACTGTTGGATGACGCGAAGATTTCTTCCTTGATGGAGCCATATGATGGTGTAGGAATGTGGATGAGATGTTGTYAGTAGGGCTATCCGCTTGAGTATCTCTGTTGAGATGAGGTTCTTCTGGCTACCTCTATCAACAATGAAGTGCAGCAGAGTTCCTTTTACCCACAACTATAAATGAAAGAGGTGCTTGCCTTCCTCTGGCTCATCAAGTTCACCTCGATAGATCTTGGTGGTAGCAACGGTGGCATTGGGTTATGTGTCAATGATTTGTCTCCCCTTTTCTAGTTCTAATTAAGAGTCGAAACCCGCATCTGATTCAAAGTATTTTACTGCAGCCACCAATGACTACTTTGAGCGACAATCAACAATGTCATTCCAAGGGCTCTTATGGAAGTCACACCACTTCCTGGTATATTTCTTCATCTTTCCATTGTCCTTCTTTTCCTGCATCTTGGAATGGTTTTCCTGAGGTTTCCCATATTTTCCCTATTCTTTTTTCTACGGGTTGGGGTTTCCCTTTTCATGCTTCTGCTATGAGGGTATCCCAGACCCAGATGACTGCATCTTTTTTTGGAGCTTCTGCTCGATTTTCATGACATATCAATAGGATGCACCCAAGGATGAGATGTCCAAAAAATCGATTTCCATATGGATGTATCTATGCAGATTGTCGCAGTACTTGAGCACCATATGTCACTCATAATATTTGATAACTAGTTACACTATGCTCATTCACAAGAAGAGATGCGATGACTATGCCCATTCACAAGAAGATGAGTACAATGAGGCTTTGAAGGAATTTTTACAATAAAAATGAATTCCAAAACCCTAGAGATCCAAAAACCTAACCCTAGGAGATGAAGCGCCAAAAGTCATGTGGGCCCCGTTGGGGTAAGTTAGCACATCAACTTCCAGGGGTTGTAACGTTTGCATACGATCTCTGCTTTGAGCACACGAGATCTCGTTGGAAATGTATTGAAGAGTAGATTCATTTAGGGGGATCAATAAGATCCTTTGGTTATAATTGAGGTTCTTTATCACGAAAAATCATCGTTTAGGCCCTCAAAATGGCCTCGAAATTTTAGGAACCGAAAAACTATTAAAAATAGTAAGTTTCCAAAAACTTGTTTTGAGCTAGTTGGACAAGATGGGTGGCCACTAAGATCCTCCTGGATCAATATTAACTTTGGATATACCAAGATTTTAGAGGGATCAAATCCCTTGAGGTGAAAACCTATTTTTAAAGTGAAAAACTTGAGTAAAGGTTTGCATCTCGAAGGATTTAATCCCTCTCAACACTTGGTAGATTCAAAGTTAATATGTATCTAGTTTTAATTGTGGGTGGTCACGTGAAAATTGTATATGGTCATCATTATGTACTATGTATATGTTTGAGATGAATTTGATAGTTTGAAATTTATGAATTATCATTTATAATATAGAGAGTACTATCAAGAAGGTCACTTCAAAAGTTACATGAGGAATTATTTGAATATTAATAAGATTTCTATCAGTGTTCATCAACCATGTGGATGATGTAATAATATTCCTATCGGCGTTCATCAACTATGTGGTTGATGTAACTATGGTTTGTAATTTAAATATACCTATCGATGTTCATCAACCCCAATTATGTGGTTGTGCTAGCACAACAGCATAACACGTGGTTGATGAATGTCGATGGGCGATTATAGCCAGTAATCCTAGGGGTTCTTGGAGCTACCGAGGGACCATTATCCAGGGATGATTTTAGGGGCTAAATTTCGCTCATGGGATAATTTTCCATGGTTTTTCCAAAAGCGAGATTTGCTATTTTAAAAATGATTCGCCCAAATTCTATAGGATAAATTATTTTACCTTAAAAATCGCCAAAATTTTATAAAATCTATATAAAATACTTAGAAATTTGAATATTTTTACAAAAATATCGCCAAACATTTATAGTTGGCATATGAAGGATTAGAAAGATTTGCCAAGGTTTCTACATTTTAAAATAAATTTCCATCCTTAAAATCATCCCTGCCATTATCTATGTGGTTGTGCTAATATAAACAGGAAGACCAATTATTCCAAAAACTTATGTTTAAATAATAAAAAGGAAACCGATTGCATTGTACATGTATTCATGAACCATTATTATCTCATCAATGACTGAACGTTTTCGTTTCCCGTGGAAATATTCCACTCTCGTTGCGATCAATAGGTATATAGAATCCATGCATGTTTATGGTTTCATTCAATGTTGAATTTGATAAGGGAAATGATTATCATGAAGTATTTAGACAGTGAATTATGGTTTAAATGTTTGGTTATTCATCTAGATGGTTTTTCAAATTCTCAACCCAACTTTCCCAAAAGTTATGCAATCAAATGTGGATTCCCGAGTCGATTAATAAATATGCACATCGAACATTTTTGGTTACCGTATATTTTTTTTGATGACTCGTTGTTCTTCTTTAAAAATATTAAAGTCTATGTACAATTTGCAAGGCAAGGTTGTGGGTAGAGAACATGTCATTCAATGAGCAAAAAACGATGCAAATGGGTCTCCTTTCCTAACAACATCGTATAGGATCGAAATTTTTATCGATAGACATTGTCATTGTGCTATGAATGAGCTAGTCACATGCGTTTATAGTAACCAAAAAAATACAAAATATATTAAAAAATAATAAATTCCACAAATAATTTATTTGAAACATTCATAAATATTTCATACCACTTCGACCGAATAAAACACATTCACATATATTCTTTAAACCTAACTCTAAAACCTTAACCCTAATACGAATAACATGTAACTCTAAAACCATTACCTTCATACGAATACGATAACCCTCAGATTATCCCTCGTTTGATCTACAAGAATGTGAGACTTGAATTCATTGTTCTTGTACTTCACCTCCATTAACAAAATGCCAACAATCTAATCAAATTAATCAATTAATTTTTCTTGTGACCCATTAAATCTATTCACCACCCTTAGAGATGAAGACATTAAACAACTACACTATTCAATACTAAGATAGAGTGGAATATAATTTCCTCATATCCAATCAATGATATAATGACACCATGCGAGTGCAGGCCAAGTTCACTTTCATTTCAAAATATTTTCATTGGTTCCTTCATCTCTGAGGAAACTTTTATTTCCAATTGTTATTTCATACTTCTCTTATACACAAATGAGTTGAAAATTGACTCATATTAATTCATATGAAAAATGCACGCACACCTATTACATGGCGGCATGGACAGCTAGCACGTAAAAATGTAGTAAAGTAAAATGAAAATTTAGTAAGGTGGAGTGGAAGGATGGACGAGGCCCCACTCCTCGATAAACAAACACTTGGTTAAAGAAATGTAAATAAAAAAACACAAATGTAATACAAAATCAAATTACAGTAAACACCTATATTTAAACTCATGAAAACATTAAATCTAAAGATAAATGTCATTGTTATGTTAATAAATTTAATCACCATTTACAATGACGAATGAACATTTTTTGTCATGCAAGGAACTTAACATTTGAAATCAAAAACCTTTAATTTATTGTGACGAAGAAGAATATTTCGAAAATATGAAATCTTGTCCATTAAAAGCTAATCTATCATTAAAATCCTATTAACTATGGCCATTTCCAGTAGGCATATGCCTATTGTCATAATTAAATCCATCAATCATGGTAATATTGATCTCTAATAATTACTATACAAAATTAAAAAAATAAGGTATACAAATTGATTTATGGGCTAAGATTTATAATAATCTTATTAAATTTTATAATTAGTTTTTTGGACATATTATATTATTTATTCAAAATGGCTCAGAAATATGCTTTATTCAAAATGGATTAAAAAAACTAATTTCAATCGGAATTTCGGGAAGTGAAAAAAATATAGGGACATAGTTCCAATCCATTTGAGGAACTTTCAAGGTTTTCAGTTGCTTTAGAAACCTCAAATTCCCACGGATGTGGAGAATATTAAAACTATGCATGAAACATCTCAATTTTTTTCAAATTTTCTACTTAAAATATTGCCCAAAAATAAATCATTTCGAATAATTTTAATCTTGTCTTATTTTCTGGTAATATTTCATAGAGAGTTAGGAAGGATTCCAGACCTTTTAAATCTTAATTTAACAAATAATAAACTTTCAGGAACTTGTTTTTTATGTTCATAACAATGGTATTATTGGAAGCATTCTTCCAGATTCGGTTGACCTAGCTTCACTGATGTACTTGGACCTATCCTCCAATCATCTTGAAGGTAGCATTCCTACCAATTTGTGTGAAATTTTGGCTCTTGATTTCATAAACCTTTCAAAAAATGCATTAGAGGAAAAAATCCTTGAGAAATGCAAGAAATTTTATGTGTCTTTCCTTGCCAATATTGAACTATGTGGGTAGCCAACTGACTATCTATGTCCTACAATACTGTATTTTCTTTAATCCTCCTTAAACAAAGGATTTCTATGGGGTGTAACTAAAGGGATTGCATTTTTTCTCCTTTGCTTGATATTGGTAGTTGTAAGGTGGAGAATGTTGGCATAGAAATATTTGGCAAAAATTCTATAGAAAACAAGGCTTAAAGATCCTCCTAAACCCAGTGATTATCATTTTTCAAAAGAGAAGAAGGATCCTCCCAATATCGACATGGCAATGTTTGAAAGGCCTATATTGTGCCTTATCATAATCGATACTCTAACAACAACTCATAATTTCAACAAAACCAATATTGTTGGGGATGGTAGGTTTGGTACTAACTACCAAACTAGATCCATCTTAACCTCGAATCTACTAAGAGTTGAGAGGGATCAAATCCCTTGAGGTGAAAACCAATTTTTAAAGTGAAAAACTTGAGTAAAGGTTTGCATCTCGAAGGATTTGATCCATCTCAACGCTTGGTAGATTTAGAGTTAAGATGAATCTAGTTTTCATTGTGGGCGGTCATGTGAAAATTGTAAATGGTCATCATTATGTACTATGTATATGTTTGACATGAATTTGATCATTTGAAATCTATGAAGTATCATTTATAATATAGAGAGTAATATCAAGAAGGTCACTTCAAAAGTTGCATGAGGAATAATTTGAATAGTAATAAAGTAACAATATTGAACGATGAAAATTGTGAATAGTAATAAAGTAATAGGATATATATAATCAATAAAAAATATATTGTCATCAATCTAAATCCATATTCTTCAACTTTTATTATAGTCACACTTGCTATCTATATTCTTCAACTTTTCTTATAGTCACATGATCCGGATTTATGTAGGAACACAATGAAATACAGAAATACACATAAATGCAGAGATGCAGCGGAAATAAGACTTCATTTCATTAATGACTGAAAAATGTTTACAAACAGAATGTAAATAAACTAGCTAAGGCGCTGGTAGC
>ML786766.1:117408-139840 GCA_009831015.1 Picea engelmannii | reverse complement strand
TTCCACTCTTCTACAATTGGCATTGCATCCCTAACATTCATCAATAAATAAATAAAAACATTTTTTCTCATGGCTTTGTCCATCTTGCCAAAACATAGTACCAATGGTCAATACTGTTGTGAATGATTTCCATAATTATTTTGGAAGACCTTTAATATATTTAATATATTGTGGTGATGCCATCACAACATATTTAACCTCTTGGGGAAAACTAATGGTGTGTTCTCTATATTTGTATTTCCCACCTATTGAATGCATAACCTACAAAATTGGACTTGCGCATGCTATCAACATGTTAACGTGGGAAAAATCGCCCTTTGTCAACAACAGGGGTTACCCCCGATAATAATTCCCAATCAGACCTCTTACCATTTGGAATAGGGAACCCATCCAAACTCTGGCCCGACTGCCATTACTAGTTGTGGTTTTACCAGTTGCGGCTTGGTCCACTGATGAAGATGAATGATGAATGGTTATGCAAACAAAATATGTAGATGAAGACTATGTAAATGCATAGAAGAGATTTAATATAATTATAATCTATCTTATCCTAGCTAGGAGTGAATTACCATAAGTGAATGAGCTATATGAAACTAAACTTTGCTTAAGACCCCACTCAGATAGTTGTCATGAAGGTGCAGGTTTAGAAACACATGTATAGATATACATAGCCAGAAAATTCTAAATCATATATATGCATACATGTTGGGATAAAATGGGTCTACGCATGAGTTATAACACCCAAATTTTGGTTAGACTGTGACCAACAAACCCTCAAGACACCGACCCTTTCGGCATCACCTTCTTGCGAAGATGAAGTCTCACCTGAGGTATCTATTGGGACTGCAAGAACCAGGTTTTTGCAGTAGTAAGGGAAAGGGAGGCGTAGGTGCAAATCATTGTTCCTTATCCTCTAGCTTAGGTAAGTCTTTATTGTTACCTAGATAATCACAATCATACATGAACATTGCAGCATAATCAATCCATAGACTAACTCCGTCCTACAAAGTAGATCATCATTCATAAATGCATACAGACAAGTAAAAAACATAAGACACAATATCCTCTCTAAACTCCTTCTTTATTCACCTTCTTTCTTATTAATTGTCTATTACATTCATGATCTTTTCGTAACATTTATTCCCTTCTATGCACACTAATATCCCAATCTCGTTACATATTTATACCTAAAATCTATGATTAAAACCCTATTATTATCTATCCCAAAATAACCCATTGCAATGCATGGGATGGCCAACTTTAGTTAATTGGTTGTTTTCCTTATTTTACTTCTCATTCTTTATACAACTTTTTTTTTGTTATTCTATTTCTAGAAAGTCGCATTGTCATCCTTTTGTGCTTCCTTCTATCGCTCACTTTCTTTATCCTTCTGTCTATGTGTTGTCTCTGTCCTTTTGTTCCCTTCTACATGCTTCCTTCCTTTTGTGTGATTTCCTCCTTCTGTGCCCTTTCTTCCTTCTGCGCCCTTTATTTATACTTAGCTTTTTCTCCAAAATTGTATTCAATAATGCTTGTCCAATAGGACCCAACACTCACTTGTGGCTTGTCTCGAGCCACTCAAGCATGTTGCATGTTATTCCACTCTACAATGAATAGTTGCGCGACAACCTTAGCTTCTTCTACATCCATAACCATGGTTTAGTTACCTTTTGGGTTGTTTCTTGGGTTGTCTGTGTCATGCTTTTGACTGCTAGTTGAACTTGTTCCTTTGGCTCCTGTTGCTTCTTTGCAATATTCCTTAGAGGGTCATCCTTTTCCCTCTTGAAGGCCTCTTCCCGCCTGATGACGGCCTAAGTCCAGATGAAGACATTAGGGGTTGTGTTGCCTAGGGAGGTAACATAGCTTCTTGAAGACAAAATAATGGTTAATCCTCCTCTTCCTGTAATCATGTTCTCTAGTGATACTCTACTGAGGTTGTTTGAGGACTACACCATCCTCCTTTTTTCCTACGACCTTTCGTAAATTCTTCAAGTTTAATTTGGGGGTCATATATGAGGCCAATTTATGAGAAACCTCTCTTTTAGTGGGATCCTGATTCATTTCCTTCTCTTTTACTATCATGAAGAATTCATAAACTCCAAACCTAATACTATCTCCAGGACGATATTTGTGTAACTTTATGTTGGAAACGATGTGAGTCCCTGCAACCAGTATGCACTCAACATACGATTATTGGTCCCTAGCTAGCTCCCAGACTATTTTTTCATCGATAATGTCCTGGTCCATAAAATTTAGGTTGCTATTCTTTACCAACATATCTCCTGCCCTACTCATCCCTGGGGGGACCAATAGTATCATTGGTAGATATTTCCCCATTCATCTATAGTGATCTCTTCCTGAACTATCACCATATGCGAGCTCTACTAGCTGTAGCTAGACTCTGTTCTTGTTGGGCCGTTCTGATTTTTCCATAGTGGCATGCAAGAGTAGGTTCCTCTTAACAATGTTCTTATGCTCTTATGCTTTCATGTCGACTGTATACATGTCATCCTATGTTAACTAACTTGTACCATCCACCACCGGAGTTGATGAGTTGTTCCATCATTGCATATTAATTACACAATTCTTTAGGTGATGTCGCCCTCATACCATTGATTGGTCGCGATTTTTGGAGGCTTTTCAAATTTAATACTTATACAGTGATTTTATGACCCCTCACGCTGAGGGTCTAGATGTATTATTTGTGCCTGACTGTATTTAATGGTATTTTCATGCCAACCTGCACAGTAATGCATTGCTCCATCACATTCGGTCCTAACCGGATCTTCTTGTTGAACTTGGTGCAATGTTTGCTTTGTGTGAGACGATCAGTCCATCTGCGCAAGTTCTGATACCTTGGGATTTCAGTCGCTCTTTTTCTTTATCCTATCACTACCTTTTTATTTATTTTCTTTCTTTTTCTAATTTTTATTGTGTTTTTCTTGATTTTCTTGCTACTACGGTACACTTACTATAATACAGGGGTTTTGGTGCAACCTAGATTACTGCACCAATGGTCGACTGTATTTATAGAGTTTCATCCAACTTCTGTTCACCATTCCTTCCAAGACCTGTCCATCCAAGGTTCCCAAATGCGCAACACTTTTCTTAGTTATTTGTTGTATCACATTGGGACCTAACCAGTGCATGCAAAACTTCCTTGGGTGTTGTAGATACTTTCTGTCATAAAGTAGTACCAATTTATGGACTTGGAATTTCTTGGTTTTAATATGTCGATCATTCCATGCCTTTTCTCTGGCTTTCTACACTTGTTGATGGAACCTTGCCAGAAACTAGTCCTCCTCAAGTTGGACTAACTCCACCAATCTCTCCTATATTACACATGTTTATAAGATCTCACTGATGGTTGCAATGCACAAACTAGGTACAATGAACTCCATTAGCATCATCGCTTCTTGTCCATAGACCAACTGAAAAGGTGATTTCCCTATCAACTTCTCGATGGTAGTTCTATATGCGCATAGTACTACGGGAATGCGTGAGTCCCAATCATCTCTTCCAACATTGCATATCTTTTTCAAAGCATTCTCCAATATTTTATTAAATGCTTCTACTATGCCATTACCCTGAGGGTGATACGGTGTACTCTTCTAATGATGAATCTGAAACTCCTCAGTTAGTGTGGAAATTTTTGTGTTTAGAAAATGCTTACCTTGATCGCTAGGTAATATGCGTGGACAACCAAACTTGGTGACTACATTCTCGAATAGAAACCATGCAACAGTCTCGGAAATGCAATCTGGAACTGGTGTTGCTTCCACCCACCTGGTTAGATACCTTTTCGTAGTAATGATGTATCATTCTCTTGATCAGCTTTCATTTGGGGTGATTTGACCTACAAAGTCAATGGCCCACTTATCGAATGATTGCAACGTAAATTGTGGATTTAAAGGAATTTCTTCATGCCTAGATGGTTTACCCACTCGTTGGAAGATGTCACAGGACTAACAATGCTCCTTCGCATCCTTGTACAATGTGGGCCACCAAAGCCCTGTGCATAAAGTCTTTTGTGTCATAGATTTTCCTGCATAATGTCCTCCTGCAATCCCATCATGTGCTTCCTCCAGTATAACTGACCTTTCATGTTACAGTACACACCGCCTTAAGATTCCATCTTCCCCTATCTTATACAAGTTCTCTGCAATCAACTGATAGTCTACTTCTCTCAATACCAATTGTTTCTTCTGCGCAATGGTCATGTTGGAGGGTGTTGCACCTGTATTTAGAAACTCCACAATGTCCGCGAAGTAATCATCCACCATTCTTACAACAAATAATTGTGCATCTGGGAAACTATCATCTAAATTACCTGCATCCTCTACTATTAGTATGTGTGAGAGATGATCAAGCCTTGCATTCAACTTCCCTGGTTTTACTATGACCTCAAAGTCATATTCCTAAAATAGTAACAACCATTTGCAGATTCTTCCTTCTAAGACAGGCTTATTGACTGAGTAATTTAATGCAAAATGATCTGTATACATATTTAAATGAGATCCTAGTAAGTAATGTTTGAACTTCTAGATTGTATAGACCATGGCCAAGCCTTCTCATTCTATGGTGGTATAATTTTTTTTCCAATAGAGATAGCTTCCTACTTGCAAATGCAATCAGATGGTCGATGTCTCCTTCTTCGGGTTGTGAGAGTACGGTGCCCAGTGCAATGGATGATGCATCAACATGGACATGGAAATCCTTGTTCCAGTCTAGAAAGATTCAAATGGGCACGGTGACTAGTCTCTGTTTTAACATGTCCAACCCCTTCCGGTAGTCCTCAATCCATTGGAACTTGACTTCCTTCTTCAGTAACTTCTCCATGTGTGATGTAATCTGCGTGTATCCTTTGATAAAATTCTTGTAATAGCCTGTATGGCCCAAAGTTTCTCTTATATTTCTGACCAATGTCGAAAACACCAATTCCAGAATAAGTATGATCTTGGCTGGGTCAACCAATAGGCCTTGCTTGCATACTACATGTCCTAGTATAATTCCAAATGGTAGAAAAAAGATACATTTCTTCAAGTTCAGCGAAATATGGCATTGTTTGCATCGATATAACATAAGGAGAAGTATTTCTATATGAACCTGTAGTAAATTGAACACCGTCCAATAATATAAATAAACTTACAAAAATTTATGGATGAACTCCTTGAATGCTTCCACTACCACTCTAGAAAATATGACAAGGGAATTATTCAATCCAAATGGAATCACTGTGTACTGATAACTACCCCATTTTATCACAAATGTGGTTTTGTATCTATCCTCCTGCACAATTTTTATCTGATGGTACCCAGAGAATCCATCTGTAAATGAATACATTTATTTTCCTCCTACGTTCTCCAGTACCTCATCTATGAATGGTTTTGGGAATGGGTCATGTAATCATGCTTCATTCAACTTCCTTAGATCCACGCAGATATGAATTCCTCTGGTCTTATTGTCCTTCACCACCATTGGGATAATCCACTCAGAATCTTCTACTGGTTCAATAATTCTTGCATCTAGAATCCTATCTATTTCATCCTTCACCTTCTCCTTGTACCTCGGGTTCAATCTGTAGGGTCTCTGTCATATTGGCTTGGCTCCAGGTTTCAGTGGAATCATCATCTCGCCTAAATTTCCTACTATAGTTTGTGTGTATGCGACGGATACCATCTCTATCCCTTCTACTACACATGTTCTTTCTATTTATGGTATCTGCACATTCCTGGGATCTTCTTGCTCATATTCCTCCTCCATAACATTATAGAATTCCAATAGATTTTGGATCGTTAATTTGTCTTTTTGTGCACTACCTAAGGGTACTTCTTCCATCGATTCTACCTTCAAGAAGATCTTTGTTCGGATGAACTGTAGTGCTTCATGTATGGAGCGGGCTTCATATTCAATTGAAAATGTGATTTTGAATCTTTGGAACAATCCTTTCCATTCTGTTGTCTCCCTGCACATCTCTACTTCTAAATACCAATTCCTCAGGATTGTATCCAATGTGTGTATGAATTGGCGCCTCCACTATGTCTCTAATTCTGAGCATCATAAAGCTCTACATCTATTTATACGAAATGCCAGGTTTCCCTCTCTTGTTTATTTCTATGCACCTTCTACTTCCTCAGGCCCAAACCATATCTGCATAAGTCTACTACATTGTTCCCAATCCTTCATACCCTTTCTATGCACGACCCACCATCTAGTTGGGATTTCTTTTAAGATGACATCCAGTGCTAAAATCCTTTGTTGTTCAAGTACCTGTGACTCAAATTATTTTATAAACATATTAATCTCATTTAGTCCATCATACCTGGGTGGGACACATAGCTCTATGCCAATCCAGCACAAGGATCAGTTTATATGCACAGATATTCTAGTTGATACTTCATGCATCCTCTGCTACCAATTCTCTAGAACAACTTATGAATCTGATGCATACAAATTGATATTTCTCCAACTAAACACACCATCCATTGTTGGGTCAACATAATCCTCCATCCACGCAGTCAGATTATATAAATTTTCCATGTCATTTTATCTTACTGACTTTGTGTATCTCTTCCCTCATGATGGGTCCAAAGGTGAAATAACCTTTAGATTACCAACATCGAATATCATCTCCCTTATTTTCAAGTTAATAATTGCCTCATTATCAACCACCCATTCCAATCCCATTAAATTTGGATATGGTTGACTATTGTCTACAATCTCAATTACTTCAAAGTATGCCATGTTGTGCACCCCATATATGTTCACAGGCACTCCCATTATTCGTCCAATCAGGACTATCTTATAATGATTCACAAGCCTTAACTGAATAGGGGACCATATTATCTCAGGTTCTCCCATCATCTCCCATGTCTACTTAGGTAGTAGATTCACATCTGATCCTAAGTCTAGAATAACATTATCCACATCGTATTCCCCAATCTACGCATTAAAATTGAATTCCTCATTGGTTCTCTTCCTACACAGTACCTGATTTACCATTCATTGTGTGACATGTGTGTACCTTCCTTTTCTGCAGTGATAAATCATGTTATATAATATAATGAGCGAATTTGTATCCTTCATTAGTTCTACAAAACTCTTTAAGAATATGGTTAGTGTACTTACTTTTGCACTTGACTTTTTAGGTACCATTAGGTCTTTTAGATGAGGTAGCGATGATGTTGACGCTTCCCCACGTGGTTCAAATATTTCCTTTATGGTGCTCTGATATGTTTCTTTTTACTGTTGTCGATTAAATGATGGCATAGGCCCTGCTGACTTTCTTACCCATTGCTCTATTTGGTTTCCTTGAGTTGTCATATATATGCATGTCCGAGCTCCTCCACTAGTAACAACTGCAATTTTTGGTCCTTCACTGCGTCTTTCGACTGATATCATCTGCACATTCTGATTCTGATGTTCATTCTGGTTTGGTTTTCCTCTAGCCTTCCATTTCACAACTAGTTGGGGACAGTCCTTCATTGCGTGATCTAGTCCTCTGCAATATGTGCATGCAGTACACGGGTTCTGGCAATCTTGGGCCAAGTGTCCAAGTTGATTATAGTTATAACAAATAATCGGGCCTCATCCTCCTCTACCAAAATTCCCTCTACCTCGGACTCTGCCAAAATTTTATCTACTCCCCTTATTAAAACCAAGCTAACCATTAGACTACATGTTATTCCCATATGCACTAGTATTCTCTTCCTAGATCTTGTATATATCCAATGTTCACTCTCTTAATAATTCGAACACGTGACAATCCTTCTCTTCATGCCCTACCAACTTGAAAAAATTGCAAAATAGATTCTTTGGGGTACTCTGATATTTCTAGAGTAATGGACACTCAGTGGGATGATGGCCCTATTTCTTACAAATCTCACAGTATCCTCCTTCAGGTAGTGGATTTGGCACTCCAGCTGCCAAATACTACACAAATGTTGGGAATTCATCCTTTTGATGACCTTCCATCCTACACTTCGTACACCAAACCTGCTCTCATTTTTCCCTTCCCATGCTGAGCTCGAACAACTGTATTATTAATGAATCCAATTGTGTCTTAAACTATGTCATTCCTCCTGTGTCTCATGCCAACGATGCTTCTAGTTTCATTGTAATCTCTAGCTCCTTGGGATACAATGTAACCTTCTGTTAAATTAAGGACCTCTAAATCTGTGGTGGAAGTACAACAATAAACCACTCTTGATGTTGTTGATCTATAATTTGGAATGTTAGTCTCCCCATTACATCCTTAAATCACTAATCATAATCCCATACAGACTATGTTTGTACCTGTTTGATCTCTTTTAGTTTAGTGATGTACTGCGACTCGGACGTTGGCTTTTTGAACTCTTTTAATAGCGCTTTATTTATCTCTTCCAAGGTCATGGCTTGTCCCATAGGTGTAATTCTATGTAATTTCATATACCATACCATTGAGGACCTTTAAATGTTGTTGCTAACTGCGCAATTTTACCGACATCATCTTGTATGTTGTTAGCAGCCCAAACTATTTCAAAAACAAACAAATGTTTTTATGGATCCTCTTATCCTACTCCCTTGAATTTAGGAAGTCTAAGTGTATTGTCTATTCCCACCATGTTGGTTTGTGTATTCCCTCCTTTTGGTGATGTTGGTGGACTCTGATTTTGACTCTACGTACTACTCCCACTATTCTAACTACTACTACTCTGTAATCCTTGACTAATGATGATAGCTTTTGAAAATTATTTAACTATTATCTCTGACTTTGGTGACACACATGGGGTCATGGATTAAACATAGGATCTCGTTTGAGTAGGACTTCTAGGTTCCTCTATTACTGTAATGGACTGAGAATCTTCTTCTTTTCCTCCTCCATATGGTATCTCCACGATTCAGATTTGTGTGCAAGGTTTTCTTTCTTTCGGCTCATTGTGTCACTCTTCTCTCCCTGCCCTAGTCCTTTTCCTCTTATACCTTCTTCCCCCACACAATTCTCCAAAATAGTACTCTTCCTATGGTATGCTTCCTTCTTTCATCCTCAGTCTCTTTGTTCCTCATTCATTATTTCCTTCTCTCAGATGACTCCCCTCTCGGTCTCCGACTCCCCCTATGTGCACGAATCCCCTTTAAACATCATACTTCATAATCATCACATGGTTTTCACATAACAACATATTTATCCACATATTTAATTATTTCAACAACCTACCACACGATCCTTTGAAAAAAAAAATTATGCAACACTGTATGATTGAATGCAATCTACTGCAAATTTTGTAATATAACCCCCTAATACACTATATAACCATAAATCAATTGCTTGATTAGTTGGGTTACTTACCAAATTCATATTCTTTTTCAATTCAGGATTCTGATTCCTTCTCGTTGTAGCACTAAACCTTCCTGTCTTCTCGACCAATCTTTCTAGCTATTCCATCAGAATTTATGGGAATTCACAAAATAAAATTTCATGTAAGTCCGTGAACACATACTTTTGCATCCATTGCTTGTCACTCATTCGAGGGTTCATTTTCTCTTTTCGCACAATTTTTTTTTCTTTTCATTCCAACCAGTCTGTGATTTTCTTCTTAGTCAACCTCCAAAACTTTCCCTTAATCATAATTTCCCAGTGTCAACAATGGAACCGTTTGTTGGGCTAAAATTGGTTTGTGCATGGGTTGTAAGACCCAAGGTTTCATTGGACTATGACCAACAAACCCTCAAGACACCGGCCCTTTCAGAATCACTTGATTGCACAGATGAAGTCTCACCCAAGGTATCTATTGGGACTGAAAGAACCAAGTTTTTGCAGTAGTAAGGGAAAGGGAGGAGGACGTGTGAATCATTGTTCCTTATCCTATAGCTTAAGTAAGTCTTGATTATTACCTAGATAATCACATCCATACATGAACATTGCAGCATCACCAATCCATAGACTAACTCCATCCTACAAAGTATATCATCATTCATAAACACATACTGACAAGTAAAAAAAATAAGACACAATATCCTCTCTAAACTCCTTCTTTATGCATCTTCTTTCTTACTAACTATCTATTACATTCATGATCTTTTTGTAACATTGATTCCCTTCTACGCACACTAATATCCCAATCGTGTTACATATTTATACCCAAAATCTATGATTAAAACCCTATTATTATCTATCTCAAAATAACCCATTACAATGCATTGCATGGCCAGCTTCATTTAATTGGTTGTTTGCCTAATTTTACTTGTTCTTTATACAATTTTTTTGTTGTTCTTCTATTTCTCTAAAGTCGCATTGGCATCCTTTTAATCTTCCTTATCTCACTCACTTGTTTTATCCTTGTGTTTGTGCACTTTCTCCATCCTTCTATGCCCTTTTGCGCGCTTCCTTCCTTCTACGTGATTTCCTCCTTCTGTTCCCTTTCTTCCTTATGCGCCCTTCTTCCTTCTTCTCCCTTTCTTTATACTTAGGTTTTTATCCAAAATTGTATTCAAAATTGCATGTCCAACAATACATCAACAACTCGTATGATCAAGACATAATATAAGAAATAATAATAGTATTGCAAGAGGAACATATATTGCATAGGAAAATTCTATTAGAAAATATGTCCTTACATCCCATGTGAACAATATACATTCTGTTTGAAATAGTTTGCAAGAAAAAAATAGTTTGTTGGAATATTTACCAATACTGAGAGGGGGGGGGTGTGAATTAGTATTGAGAACCTTTTACCATTTTTAATCACAACATGTAAACATTAATTTATCAACAATGTATCATTTATGATTGCATTCAAGATATCATGAACATATAACTAGAGATACACAATACACAAGAATTTTATGTGGAAACCCAAATGGGAGAAAACCACAAAACATTTTTTAATAAAATCTTTAAGATTACATTCACCAGAAGCACCAACTTCCAAAATTCTCCAGCACTAACAAGAAGGAGGCAACAACCCCCTATTTACAGGCTCGAACCTAAAGGAAGCTACAAATTCTCAAATTCTCCAGCTCCAACTAGAAGGAGGCTCCAACCCCCTAGTTTACAGGTGCCAACCTGAAGGAAGCAATGACTCCCTAGATTCTCTAGCTCCAACTAGAAGGAGGCTCCAACCCCCTAGTTTTATGGGCACCAACTCAAAGGAAGCTACAACTCACCTGCAACCACCAACCTACTATCTGAAGACACCAATCTTCCCGTGCACCACCCAACCTCCTAGAAATATAAATAAGAGACTTAACCTATCACTAATACGGATACATCATCATCATCAAACTAGATTCAACCTGTCATTGTTATTGTCAAATATATGGATACATCATCATCATCAAACAAAAATCAACCTATCATGGTTACTTTCACTGATATTGATACATCATCATCATCAAAACCAGACCCACCACAACTTATACATAAACATATTCAAACTAGGTCCACATAGAAATCCTAGTTCCACATGGGTCCACATATAAACCCCAACATCACTTATTAAATCTACATACAAAGTTGCTCAGAATTGTACCTTAAATCTGCAAACTTGTAAGATTCACTAGAAGATCAATTTTCCATTTCTGATTCTGAAAATTGAAATTCAGATATTAGGATTTGTTCTCTTTCTTATGCAACAATTGTGATTCAATTTGGACCTACCAAGCTTCATATATAACTGTTTTATCTCGAACATGTGTTCGAGACTAGTTTTTGGATTAGTCACAAAACCTAAATTTCAACAAGCATAACTCCATATCTATAATGAATTAATGTCTAAAACTTGTACCCAATCATATTTGATATGCTCTTTGAAATTCCTCCAAGTTTCCCTGCTTGAATCGTCACTGCAAAATATTTATAGAGAAAATGATAGGCCTTCCTGAATTTTGGCCTATTTTGAAGAGATAACCTGTACATCATGCCACCCCCTTAATATTTGATATATAATTCTAAACCTCATAAAAACAATACTACAAACTGTACTCCTTCCAATGCAATTTGTCTCACATAATTTGGATCCTCTATGAAGAATTTATGATTATTTTACCTGGAACACATGTTTAAGACTAGTTACAGGACTAGTCAAAAACCCTATCTTCCACAAAGTGTATCTCCAAAATTAAAATGACCTAAAAGTTGAAATTTGTACCGCAGGTACCTTGATATGTATTCTCAACAAAATCCAAGTTTCGCGATCTGAATATTTCTATAAAAAATTTTATAGTAAAAATGGTAAGACGACCTTTAAAAAACATACCTTAGAACACCTCATCAAAACACTTCATCTTCCCTTGGAATTTCACCCTTCTTCACTTCATTATCCATATGCAATTCACTGCCAAGATTGTGCTAAGAGATCACAAGATTGAATGATGAAAATGAGAGGTTCTTAATCTGTATTTATACCCTTCCAATCACCTTTTTTACTTGACCTTGAGCTGACTTGTAACTTCTTGTTTGCAACAACTTTTTCTTCTTTCCTTGACTTTAGGGCTAAATTATAACTTCTTGACCTTAGATCCAGGGATTCTTGACCATACTTCAAGGCTTCATATTTAAGATGGCATAACTCCTCAACCGTTAGGAACCACGTGGTGTGAGATGACTTGACGAGGACTATCAATCAATGTATGGTTTGCATGCATTTTCAATTTCCTTCATACTCTTTTTATTAAATCAATTTCAGGCTTCATAAATAAACCCACATATAAACCCCAACATCACTTCTTAAATATGCATACAAAGTTGCTCAGAATTGTACCTCAAATCTGGAAACTTGTAAGATTCACTACAAGCTCAATTTTCCATTTCTGATTATGAAACTTGAACCTCGGATATTAGGATTTGTTCTCCTTCTAATGCAACAATTGTGATTCAATTTTGACCTACCAAGCTTCATATATAATTGTTTTATCTTGAACATGTGTTTGGGACTAGTTTTTTGATTAGTCACAAACCCTAACTTTCAACAAGTATAACTCCATCTCTATAATGAATCAATGTCTGAAACTTGTACCCAATCTTCTTTGATATCTTCTCTGAAATTCCTCCAAGTTTTTCTCCTTGAATTTTCATTGAAAAATATTTATAGCGAAAATGGAAGACCTTTCTGAATTTCAACCTATTCTAAATAGATAACTTGTACAACATGCCACACCCTTAATATTTGATATCTGATTCTAAACCTCATACAAAAAATACTACGGACTGTAGTCTTTCCAATGCAATTTGTCTCACATAATTTGGATCCTTTATGAAGAAGTTATGGTTGTTTTACCTAGAACACATGTTTGAGACTAGTTATAGGACTAGTCAAAAACCCTATCTTCCACAGAGTGTATATCCAAAAGTAAAATGACCAAGAAGTTGAAATTTGTACAATAGGTACCTTGATATGTATTCTCAAACAAACTCCAAGTTTCTCTATCTGAATAATTCTAGAAAAACCTTTATAGTAAAAATGGTAATATGACCTTTAAAAAACATACCTTAGAACACCTCATCACAAGACTTCATCTTCCCTTGGAATTTCACCCTTCTTCACTTCATCTTCCTTATGAAATTCACTTCCAATATTGTGCTAAGAGATCACAAGATTGAATGATAAAAATGAGAGGTTCTTAATGTGTATCTATACCATTCCAAGAACCTTTTTTACTTGACCTTGAGCTGACTTGTAACTTATTGTTTGCAACAACTCTTTATCCTTTACTTCACTTTAGGGCCAACTTATAACTTCTTGACCTTAGATCCATGGATTCTTGACCATACTTTAGGGCTTCATCTTTAAGAGGGCATAACTCCTCAACCGTGAGGAACCATGTGGTGTGCCACCTATTGTTGGATACAACTTGAAGAGGACTATCAATCTATGTATGTTTTGCATGCATTTTCAATGTCCTTCATACTCTTTTTATTCAATCAATTTCGAGATTCATAAATAAACCCACATATAAACCCCAACATCACTTCTTAAATACACATAGAAAGTTGCTCATAATTCTACCTCGAATCTGCAAACTTGTAAGATTCACTACAAGCTCAATTTTCCATTTCTTATTCTGAAACTTGAACCTCAGATATTAGGATTTTCCCTCCTTCTGATGCAACAATTTTGATTCAATTTTGACCTAACAAGCTTCATATATAATTGTTTTATCCTAAACATGTGTTTGGGACTAGTTTTTGGATTAGTCACAAACCCTAACTTTCAATAAGTATAAATCCATATCTATAATGAATAAATGTCTAAAACTTGTAGCCAATCTTCTTTGATATCTTCTCTGAAATTCCTCCAAGTTTCTCTGCCTGAATTGTCACTGAAAAATATTTATAGCGAAAATGGGAGACCTTCCTAAATTTTGGCCTATTCTGAAGAGAGAACTTGTACAACATGCCACGCCATTAATATTTGATATCTGATTCTAAAACTCATAAAAAAAATACTACGGACTGTACTCTTTCCAATGCAATTTGTCTCACATAATTTGGATCATCTATAAAGAAGTTATGATTGTTTTACCTGTAACACATGTTTGGGACTAGTCAAAAAACATATCTTTCACATAGTGTATCTCCAAAAGTAAAACGACTCAGAAGTTGAAATTTGTACCACATGTACCTTGATATGTTTTCTCAACAAAATTCAAGTTTCTCTATTTGAATCATTCTAGAAAAAAAATTATAGTAAAAATGGTAAGATGACCTTTAAAAAACATACCTTAGAACACCTCATCAAAAGACTTCATCTTCCCTTGGAGTTTCACCCTTCTTCACTTCATCTTCCCTATGAAATTCACTACTAAGGTTGTGCTAAGAGATCACAATATTGAATGATAAAAATGAGAGGTTCTTAATGTGTATTTATACCCTTCCGAACACCTTTTTTACTTGAACTTGAGTTGACTTGTAACTTCTTGTTTGCAATAACTTTTTCTCCTTTACTTGAATTTAGGGCCAACTTATAACTTCTGGACCTTAGATCCAGGGATTCTTGACCATACTTTAAGTATTCATATTTAAGAGGGCATAACTCCTCAACCGTGAGGAACCACATGGCGTGCCACCTACTGTTGGAGACAACTTAACGAGGACTATCAATCAATGTATGTTTTGCATGCATTTGCAATGTCCTTCATACTCTTTTTATTCAATCAACTTTGGGCTTCATGACCACAATTTTGGGGCTTCTTAACCACTTAACGATATTTCTAGGGATTCTTGTAGACTTCTTCAAAGCATCTTCCTATGAGGGACATGCTTAAACCTACACCATAGGGGACCACTTTGGATATTTATTCAAATACACCCATCACTTTTAGAAGCTTCCAAACTTGCTTTGGGGATTCTTCTAGGGTTGAAATCAATGACAACAAATTTTCCAACAATATCCCCTTTGGCATTGATGGAAACACTCATGCTCCCCCTATGACCATTTCTCCCCTTGTTTTCATGCTTCTGATTTTTCTCTCTCCCTTTGACATCAATGACAAAGGGTAACTTCCCCTGATAGTATACCTCATTTTGACGATCTATTTCCCCCTTTATTATTTGCAATATGTCATTTAGATCAATGTGGGGCTTCATGTATATGCTTCATTTCCTCTCTTTTGGGGATTCTTGTCCATTGGTACTTCCTCTTACTATAATCCACCGACGTATATTAAAAGCGTTCATGTCAAGGTTCCTTCATCACTTGAATTCAAGTCTTCATGGAGTGTCACTTATTTAATGAGATGGAATCAATGACATAATCATTCAACAATATCCCCTTGATAATATAACTCCTCCTAACGATTTCTCTCCCTTTGTCTTGTTGTGACTCTCACAACTTGCCTTCCTGTGACTAGTTGATTCCACCTGTCAATATGTTTATTTTCTTATTCATATTCTTTACTGAACATTCCTCTTGATGACAATGTCAACGATTCTTTTTGCAATTCCTCTTTAGCTCATGTTTTCATCCACTATCATGTATCTTCTCTGGTTCATGTCAAGTATTGTCTTCTAGACCTGCCAAATATCTCACGAATTCACATTTGTCCATATGTCACAAAATTGTCCATGACTCTGCTACTCAAATGCACACAATGTTGACCCATCTATCACTTTACTATTATGAAGACTTCTCCAAATCTGCTGCAATTGATCTGCTTCTCAAGTTGAATCAAATATGTCCACTAGTCTTCTCTATCTCGAAATAAAACTCTACATGTTTGCAACAAGTTCACATTCTCAAATCTATAATGAATATATCCATGCTTGAATACATGCTTGAAATCCTATATATGATCATGATTATCTTCCTCAAAAGTGTTACAATGATATTCCTCGTAACTTCCAGCTGACCTATTCATACATGCATGGGGATGTGTTCTGAAAAGTGCTCCTTAATCAACCAATCTCTCACGAGACATTCTACATTTCTTCCATCAAACCATTATGAATCTGCCTTTTCAAAATATACAACACTTCAAACTGTCTAAAACATAGTTCTATAATCTATAATAGTTTCTACTTAGACTTCTCCATGTCAAGTATTGTCTTCTAGACCTACCAAATATCTCATGAATTCATCTATGTCCATATGTCACAAAACTAACCATGACTCTACTACTCAACTGCACACAATGTTGACCCATCTGTCACTTTACTATTCTGAAGACTTCTCCAAATCTGCTGCAACTTATCTTCTTCTGAAGTTGAATCACATATGTCCATTAGCCTGCTCTATCTTCAAATAAAACTCTACATGTCTGCAATAAGTACACATTCTTGAATCTGCAATGAATACATCCCTACTTGAATACATGCGTGAAATCCTCTATACGATCATGAATATCTTCCTCAAAAGTGTGTCAATGATATTCCTCGTAACTTCCAACTGACCTCTTCATACTTGCATGGGGATGTATTCTAAAAATTGATCCTTAATCAACCAATCTGTTATGAGACATTCTGCATTTTTACCATCAAACCATTTTGAATCTTCCTTCCCAAAATATGCAACACTTCAAACTGTTTGAAAGATAGTTATATAATCTATAATAGTTATTGCTTAGACTCCCCCCCTTCAAAATTCACATTACTCAGAGTCTCCAAGCCAAATTGCTTTGAAAAATACATAGGTTTGTTCTGTTGTGGGATCATTATTCTGAATTCTAACATACTCCTCTCTGCCTATAGATTCATCATGTAACTCTGTAATTCTTGTGAGTATGATCTTTGAGAGTTCTTCATTCACCAGTTCTTTTTATTTTTTCTTTCTTCTCCAAACCTTCGTGTATCTGATATCAATATTTTCCTTCAGAGAAGAAATTATCATACTTCTACAATTAGGAGCTACGTGTCCATCGTTGTGGCATTTGTAACATTCAATATTGTAGGGAGCCACATAAACATCTATTTCTTGAACATTTCTTCCACACAATTTGCAATCTACAACTTTATGTCCAAAATTATTACAAATAAAACAATAACCAGGAAATAAACTTTGATACCTAGGAGTGAATGATCTTCTTTGTATGTAGTCCTTTTGAATTCATGACTTTGTTGATCACGATCTTCTCTTTTTGTGTTTCCTTCAAAATGATTGAAGCGTCTTTGATGCCTAGAGCTAGAAGGTCATCTTGGAGATACATCTCTTGTTGAACATGATCCCTTCCTTTGAGAATGTCTACATAATTCTTAGTGTTTTCTTCATTCTTCTTTTCTGAAAACCTGAAACACTTATATTCAACTTTATTTACTAATCGTGTGGATCTTCCTCTCTCTTCAATGCTCTTGTTGGGATTGACATTTGCATATTCTTTGCATGAGGCCTCACCAATGTATCCAAGACCTGCTTTATTGAATGGTGACCTTTGACATGTGAGAATGTCTTCCAGTACTTGAGATCTCTTCAAGTTTTTGTTGAGATTGATAACTTCAACCCTTAATGTGACGACTTCTTCTTCAAGCTTCTCACAATCTTCTTCTTCCTTCATCATCTAGATATTCATTACTTCTTTAGCTCTCTTTGCTTCTTCAGCTTTTGTTTTCAAGGAGATGGTTTCTTCTTCAAGTATTCTTTTTTTTTACTAAATTATGCTTCAAGCTTGTTTAAGTCCTAATATCTTCCCTTAAGATGACTTGTCAAAATTTCTTCTCTCTTCTCTCCTTTCTTTCTTAGTGATATTATTTCAGATTCCAAACATTGCTTTTATTCCAACTGATTTTTGAATGTTTCTTCAATCACTTTGGATTCTTCGAGTTGAACCTTTAGCTTGATCGATTCTTCCTTGAGGGACTTTTTTTTCTTCATTTCATTTTTATCTCACTTAAGGCGTTGATTAGTTCTTTTTAAAGATCTACTTATCCTTCTTCATAACATTCTTTTTCATTTTCAAGTTCTTTTCTCTGACTTTCTAGGGCACACAACAATTCACCTTCATGATCTTCCATACCATTTTTAGTTTCTTCTTTTGGATCTGTCTGACATGATGAGCTTCTTTCTTCTCTTTCTCTCTCAACATATTCTTTATCTCGATCAACATGCATTGGCTCTGTGATAAGAGGAGATTCCTTAGAGTAGATATTATGTAACTTTTCCCAAATTTATTTGATTGATGAGCATTGTCCCACTTTGAGTTTTACCGAATCACATAATTCATCCAGGATGACATCCATTTCTATTTTTTTTCCTTTTTATTCCCTTCTTGGCTGCAGCCTTCAGACGTTTCTTTGAAGTGGTGTATCCTGTAACAACTGATTACCAAACATCATACCCATGTGCCTCTAAAAATACTTTCATTCTTCGAATCCATATCTCATAATTATGATCATCAAACATTGGCATTCCATTATCTGTGTAATCCATGATCTACCTTCCAGTGGTTAGATTGATTCTGAAGGACCTACTCTGATTCCAATTGTTGGAATATTCACCAATACTGAGAGGGGGGGGAATCAATATTGAACACTTTTTACCATTTTTAATCACATGTAAACATTAACTTATCGACAATGTATAATTTATTATTACATTCAAGATATCATAAACATATAACCAAATATACACATTGCAGAAAATTTTTACGTGGAAACCCAAATGGGAGAAAACCATGGAACTTTTTTCAATATATATCTTGAAGATTACATTCACTGGAAGCACCAACTTCCAAAATTCTTCAACACCAACTAGAAAGAGGCACCAACCCCCTGTTTATAGGCTCCAAGCTGACGGAAGCTACAACTCCTGAAATTCTCTAGCTCCAACCCCCTAGTTTATAGGCTCCAACCTGAAGGAAGCAACGCCTCCCTAGATTCTCTAGCTCCAACTCAAAGGAGGCTCCAACCCCCTAGTTATATGAGCACCAACTCAAGGGAAAGTACAACTCCCTGCAAGAACCAACCTGCTATTTGAAGACACCAATCTTCTAATTCACCACCCAACGTCCCATAAATATAAATAAGAGACTTAACCTATAATTGTTATTGTCACTAATACTGATACATCATCGTCATCAAACCAGACTCAACCCATCACTGTTATTGTCACTGGTACTGATACATCATCATCATCAAACCAGACTCAACCTATCATTGTTATTGTCATTGATATTGATATATCATCATCATCAAAACTAGATCCACCACAACTTATACATCAACATGATCAAACTGGGTCCACATAGAAATCCTAGGTCCACATGGGTCCACATATAAACCCCAATATCACTTATTAAATCTGGATACAATGATTCTTAGAACTATACCTCAAATTTGTAAACTTGTAAGATTCACTACAAGCTCAATTTTCCATTTTTTATTTTGAAACTTGGAAATCATATATTAGGATTTTTTCTCCTTTTGATGCAACAAGTGGAATTCAATTTGTATCTACCAAGCTTCAAATATAACTTCTTTATCTCGAACACATGTTTGGGACTAGTTTTTGGATTAGTCACAAACCCTAACTTTCAACAAATATAAATATGTACCTGTAATGAATCAAGGTATGAAACTTGTACCCAATCTTCTTTGATATCTTCTATGAAATTACTCCAATTTGTGCTCCTTGAATCATCCCTAAAAAAGAGTTATAGCGAAAATGGAGACCTTCCCGAATTCTAGCATATTTTGGAGAGCGAACTTGTACATCATGCCACACTCTTAATATTTGATATTTGATTCTAAAACTCACAAAAAACATACTATGGACTGTACTCTTTTTATTGCAATTAGTCTCACAAAATTTGGATCCTCTATGTAGAATCTATAACTATTTTACCCAGAACAGTTGTTTGACACTAGTTACAAGACTAGTCAAAAACCCTATCTTCCACGGAGTGTATCTCCAAAAGTAAAATGAACTAGAAGCTAAAATTTGTACCAAAGGCACCTTGATATGTCTTATCAACAACCTCTAAGTTTCACTATATGAATCATTCTAGAAAAAACATTTATAGCGAAAATGTTAATATGACCTTTAAAAAACATACCTTAGAACACCTCATCGCAAGACTTCATCTTCCCTTGGAATTTCTCCCTTCTTCACTTCATCTTCCCTCTGAAATTTGCTTCCAAGATTGTGCTAAAAGATCACAATATTGAATGATGAAAATGAGAGGTTCTTAATGTGTATTTATACCCTTCCAAACATCTTCTTTACTTGACCTTGAGCCGACTTGTAACTTCTTTTTTGCAACAACTTTTTCTCCTTTACTTGACTTTAGGGATAACTTATAACTTCTTGACCTTAGATTCAAGGATTCTTGACCATACATCGGGGATTCATATTTAAGAGGGCATAACTCCTCAAACATGAAGAACCACGTGGTGTTCCACCTACCATTGGAGATGGTTTGATGAGGACTATCAATCAATGGGTGTTTTGCATGCATTTGCAATGTTCTGCATACTCTTTTTCTTCAATCAACTTCGACCTTCATGACCACACCTCTGAGGATTCTTAACCACTTAACTATATTTCTAGGGATTCTTGTAGACTTCTTAAAAGCATCTTCTCGTGAGGGTCATGCTTAAAGCTACGCCACAAGGGAACCACTTTGGATACTTCTTCAAATACACCCATCACTTTTAGAAGCTTCCAAACTTGCTTTGGGGCTTCTTCTAGGGTTGACATCAATGAAAACCAATTTTCCAACACAGTTTACATACAAGTTTTTCTTTCTATCAAAACTTATCCGTGATGGCTTCTCAATATTAACAATTTCAACAATAGTATATCAAAGCTCCAAGGAATGGCTTCTCAATTTTAGTGGACATTGTCTTCCCAAAATCGTTCAGAAATGTACAATTTTTGAAGATCTAAAAATACCTTTCTTTAGATATAATTCTATTATTTATTGAAGTCCAATGTGACTCTCGTCCGCCCGCCTCCTCTTGTGACCTTTCATTTACCAACATTTCCCCTTATCCTCTTTGTGGAGATGAGAGGACAAGATGGTAGTTACGTTTCGAATTTGTCTCCTAGTGCTAGTGGGCCCTCATAGATTTCAGCCATAGCGTACCCCACACACCTCGAAGACCAGTATGTACATGGGAACATCTTCGTTATCCAAGTTGAACAATCAATAATCATGGGGTTCAGATATTTTCTTCATCCATTTGCATTAGATTTTCTTTGTTATTCCTCTATTACTATGTTGATTATTTTTACTGTTGTTTTGTCATCCTTGGCTATAGATCGCATTGCGGGGATGTTGAGTATGATTTCCTCTCAACATTGGTACCTTGAAACCATATCAACATGTGACAAATTAGTGACCTCAGATTAACCTCGAAATAAACTCTTAGACATAAGCATTTGAAACCATATAACTAAAACATTAACTAAATGAGAGTTCGTATAAGCTTCCCTTAACTCGATACGTGGTTCCTATGCTCAAGATTGAGGTGTTGTTGGTTCCTATGCTCACGATTGAGGTGTTGTGCTGTCCAGGTCTGTTGGCGAGGTGCTAGATCAGAATCTTGAAAAATTCATAAAGTCGATAAGGAAGTGCTAGATCAGAATCTTGAAAAATTCATAAAGTCGATGAGGAATTTCTCAGATCACATAATTGTGATGAGGAATTTCTCAGATAACATAATTGTGAAGTTATATATATCGGAAAGATGTTTCCAATGATATAAAGAACGCGTGAAACAGACATTCTAGCCAAAATTTATGGCCAAAATACGAACTCCAGTTTGGTAGGGGTTTTGTCCCTGTTTTAGATGACATATATTCTTCAGTTTTCCAAATCGCCAAAAACTACTTTGTTTACTGTGTTTTCCCTTGTTGCATGTCTATATCCTTGGAGGGAATAGTGACAAGCGCAGATTCCCAACCTCTCTCTTTGCTAGAAAATGTATTTGGATTCAAACTTGGGCCAAAACTAGGGTTTCTCCCAAGGCCACCTCTGTTTGAAATACTCACATCACCAATCACAATATCAAATCTGGTTGACC
>ML786766.1:98343-112700 GCA_009831015.1 Picea engelmannii | reverse complement strand
CGACATAACCAAATTTTACACAAAACCATAAACCAATCACGGGGTGCCACATGGCAGCCCACGACTGGGCCACATGGCACCTAATCAACCAACCAAAACAAGCCACGTGTCAGTTGTTGATTGGACCACGTGCTTGCCACCTGTCGACCGTACTACCACCTGTCATCCTTCCATGTCATCTCTACCATGTCATATGTTGACTTCATTTGTGCCACGTGTCACCCTTACAGTGGTGACATGTGTCACCCCTGCATTGACCCATCTGTATGCCAAACCGACCTGTCACGCTCTACCACGTGTCGTCACTCGAGGCTGCCATGTGTCATATGTTGGAGCTGCCACATCACCTGTATGGACCGTACGGTCTGCACAGTCAGCATGACACATGGACTGTACGGACTGTACAGTCATCCCTTTTTTTTACCTGTTTGTCTTTTCGGACAGAACGCGATATCTTCTCCATACGGAGCCCGTTTGACAAAGTAAATATACCACTGGAATCAGGAAGACAAGACGGACGCAATGGCACTGGTTTCGTCACATTTTGAGCACTTTCATATTTGAGCATTTTTCAAGCCCTGTCAGGCTTCTAGATCTGATTTCGGATCACACCTCCCCACAATAAGACCTTTTGGTCCCCAAAAGGTTACTGACCAGTCAACAAGCTTGGGATAGGCCACCCAGATTGCTCTCTGTCTCTGAACTCTGTCCTGTGCACCTGTCTCATCAAGATCAACTGTAACACAATCATGACAACTGACAATATATTGTTAGCCATTTGAACCCTGTTACATCTTACTAAAGCCACTATCATCCATGTAGAAAACATTGCTAATGACAGCATCAAAAAGACGATTGCAAATGAGCTGATATACTTTAGATATCTGTACGACATGAGCTTATCTTGAAGCAACTTATGATTGATTTTCCATTCAACAACCATATTTTGTTCTTTCTTAAGATCAATTACTTCATTTGAAACAATTATTGGTTTGTTGCATGCTTGCACTGCATTCGTTAATTGTTCCCTTGTTTGAAGTGTTTTATTTGCTTTAACATGATGAGCATGAACCACATAATCATGACCTGCTTTAGTGAATTGATATTGATTCTTTGTCCTGTAGAAGATTGCCTTATGATCAAATAAGTATGGACTACCTAAGGTCATTCTACATTCTCTTAACGACACAACATCACAAGTTACTTTGTCCACATACTTAGATGAAACTGCAAATTTGATTCGGCACTGTTTTGTTATGTGCATTTGATGATGATTGCTTATCCATTTACGTGTGTAAGGCTTATGATGAGTTTGTGTTTTTAACCCCAATTGCTTAAACAATTCTTCTGAGATTAGATTAGATTGAGATCCACTGTCGATTAATGTGTCTATCTTAGTGTGTCGCATGATTACCCTTATATGAAACAAGTTCTTCTACAACCAATCTCTTCACCATTTTTACCTGCCATACCAACCAATGAAATCTTTGACTCATCACCTGAATCCAATCCCATGTCTGTGGGTTTTGATGTCGTTACCACTATTTGCGTTCCCTTATTTTCTTTGAACCACTTTGGCTTCTTCTCGGGATGCAACTGCCAACATCTGTCCTCATCATGTTCCTCTTTCTTGCAATGCTTGCAAGAGGGCTTTCCTTCCTTCTTTGACACTGCATTTGCATTCTTGCCATTGCCATGCCTTTTCCTCTTGTCCTCTTTCCTCGAAGACAACGATTCCCCTGACACACCTGCTTTCCCTGCTTCAATATACGTAGCTTAAACATAAACCTCATCAAGGTTAGTGGGTCCAAACATGAAAACAGTGTTTCTAATATGTGCAGGTAAACCTCCTATATACTTCATAAGGGTTTCTTGTGTTTGCAAAGGGATGTCTAACATTAATGCCATTTTTCTAAATCTATCGGTGTATTCTTGCACTGTTTGTCATTTTCTTAGTTTTAAAGATTTCCATTCAATTATTGTTTTTTCTTTATAACCCAAAGGATAGAATTGTTTCCTAAGTGCATAAATGAAATCCTTCCATGATGGAAATACATTACCCACATTTTGTGTTCCTTTTTGCAGCTTGCTTTTCCACCAGATAAGAGTTGTACCTGCAAGTCTCAAAGATGCCAACTTGATTTGTGTGGCCTCATCCTTGATCTGTTGCACACTGCAGTATACCTCCATCTGCCTGATCCAGTTATCAAGTTTTTCTACATTTACTTCACCATCATATATGGGAAACTCAAATTTTACATCAAGTTTTAACAATGGCATTTCATGTTTATTCTTATGAACATTTTTCTTTCCACTAGATTTAGAACTTAAACTTGAAGAAGAAGGAGAAGAAGGAGGTGTTGATGGAGTTGAAGGAGGAATATGAGGATGGTCCTCTTCCTCTTCACTTTTTCCCTTTGAAAAATCACCCAAAACTGGTCGCTTCTGTTCCAAGTAATCTTCGTACAAGACTTTCACCATCTCCGACATAGCAAGGAATGTTTTCCGGAACTCTTTCTCATCTTGAGAAATCCCTTCTTCCGATGCCATATTCTCGCTGTGAGAAGCTCTTTTTCTCAATCCAATTAATGGATTCTTTGCAACAAGCTCGACTTCAGCACGTTGTAGCTTTTCCCTGGTTAACATGCAAAACTCAAATCCAAATGTCAACTAGCTCTGATACCTCTTGATCCGTAGGATCTTTTAATGACTTTATGGTTGAGTTTTAATTTTGCATGCGTTAATTAACCATTTGAGAAACTTAGTGAAAGAATGAGGAAAGAAGAGGAATTATAACAGCCATATACACATTTGTAGATCTGAAATGAAATAAAAGACAACAAACCATAACACACAGATTGATAACGGAGTTCGACACAACTTTGCCTACGTCTCCGGGCCTTTGTCTCTGTGGGCAGGCTTCTTTATTTTTGTTCAAGAGCTCAAAAATACATCTCTTCAATGCCAAAAGGCTACAAAAATGATCTGGTCATGTTCGTCCATATCTCTAGAACCCTGCAAAGAAAAAAACACGCAAAACAGACGTCCGGAGCTCCCAGAAATGGCCCGACAACGTCTCCTCCTCAAAAGCTTCTCTGCATCAAAATGGATTTGGCTTGGCCTCTCTTCAACATAACTCTTCTCTGAATTCCCTCTCATGGCCTCAACCAGGCCTTGGTTATATAGCTTGAAAGTTGGTTACTCATCTCCAACTTCCTCCCAAAATTTAGGCTCCATAAATGCCCAATATCTCCCAAAAATGGAGAAAATCAATTAAAAATAGGTTGATTAACAATAAAAAAACCCACTTTATAATTAAAAATCGGGCGCAACCCCTGATTTTGTTCGCGCACCCTCTGGAATGGTCATATGGGGGGCCATGTGGCCATGCGCTATACATTGGCCCCCTTTTGGCACTAACCTTTGGTTCTGTTGGCGCATCCATAGGACCCGTGGCTCAACCCATAACTCCCTCAACTGCCAATCCTCCGCGCTCTCGGCTATGTGATGTGGTCATGTGGTGTGCGCCAAGGGCTGGGGCTAAGCCCCGACCCTTTTTACTGCCGAATGAACCATTGTGTAAATTTAAATACAAAACGCGCCATATGTTTAATAAGAACCACCGGTCGGGCGGGCCGTTAGCCCAACCCTGCCAGTCCGTTGCTCGTATAGCAGATCGCGGGTTCGACCCCCGGCGACATAACCAAATTTTACACAAAACCATAAACCAATCACAGGGTGCCACGTGGTAGCCCACGACTGGGCCACGTGGCACCTAATCAACCAACCAAAACATGCCACGTGTCAGCTGTTGATTGGACCACGTGCTTGCCACCTGTTCACCGTACTGCCACCTATCATCCTTCCACGTCATATGCTGACATCATTTGTGCCACGTGTCACCCTTACAGTGGTGACACGTGTCACCCCTGCATTGACCCATCCGTACGCCAAACCGACCTGTCACGCTCTGCCACATGTCGTCACCCGAGGCTGTCACGTGTCATCTTCTGGAGCTGCCACATCACCTGTACGGAGCGTACAGTCTGCACAGTCAGCATGACACGTGGACTATACAGTCATCCCTTTTTTTTACATGTTTGGATTTTTGGACAGAACGTGATATCTTCTCCATACAGAGCCCATTTGACAAAGTAAATATACCACCGAAATCAGGAAGACGAGACAGACGCAATGGCACTGGTTTCGTTGCATTCCGAGCACTTTCATTTTTGAGCATTTTTCAAGCCCTGTCAGGCTTCTGGATCCGATTTCGGATCACATTCCTTGACTGAGTCAACTCATGCATCCTTCGATGAGTATTTTCGATTATCCTACATGTCTAATGTCAAGGATGACTCAACACATGTAAAAAAACATCATAGCCCCAAGGGTTAGCTCAAGTGGTTCTCAACTAGATGTGAAGCTATCCCCAACAGAGGAGGTCACATGTTCGAATATCTTGTTCTCCCTTAGGGTTAGGCCCCATAATCAGTGCCAATGGTTTACCCCGTTTACCATCCATGAAGTGGGGAAGTACTTGGGGGTTTCCCACAATGTATTCCATCGGAAAACATGTCAGACAACATCATGAGTAGTAAGTAAAGACTGGAAAAGCACCATTTGCCTAGCATCGTATGTCTCTTCATCTTCTTATTCATATCAATAGCTAGCAAGAAGTAGTTAGGTATTCTAATCAGTTACGTAGCTACCTTTTAACTAAAATGTAGCAGCTAAGATACCCAAGCATTCATAAAGAATGAATGAATGTATCTAAGCATGAGTAGAAATGACTTATGTAGATTCTCTCAATTCGACTTGCCTCTTTCGGTCATTGCAATTGAGTTTTTCCAATCATTACACCCTTGTTCAGGGTATAGCTTACAGACTTAGAAGACCAACATTCTAAAGAAACTAATAAATATGTCGATTTTTTTCCCTTTTGATTCTCCTCTATCAATTCGTGGCTTACATCTTCATATGATTGGTATCGTTTTGCATTGCTTCCAATAAATTCTATTTGAATGTTTATTTCCTAGTTTTCTTAAATAGTCTAACTTCATATGTTTTTTCCATAACAAAGATTGACTCATTTGGTTAACTTTGTTGTCCCACTGTGTTTTGCTTAGGCACAACATATCAAATTGGATGAATAATGTGTGATGTCCAATATGGTGGGAAGCCATGGGACACAATGTAGTTTAATAAGTCTACCACATTGATTGCTAAGACATTGGGACAGTATTTGAAAAAATCAATGTAGAGGTCATGTATGCCATAGAACTCATTAGATTGAGACTAAAGGATGGAACATATGATCAAATGGTCAGGGAAGAAGTGGCAGGAAGAGGGTCTTGAATTGACTTGAATGCATGGTTGGTTAGGTGTATTGTATAGACTAGAATCATAGAGAAATTGAATAATGGCATCAACAATTGCACACAATATTTCTTAGCTAAGAGGAGGATTCTTCAAAAAAGTTTTGGATTGAAATGAAGTTGGTTAATGATGGTGATAGCTATGCACTTTTGTGTTTGTTGAGAAAATAATGTTTCGTTTTCTTTCTATAAATGCTCCTATAAATTCTTTAAATTTCCTTTAATTTAGAAGTTCTATACTTTATAATACATTTAATTAATCTCAATAATACTTTTATAATCTAAATCATACCAAACACTATGTAGAAAAATGTAGAAAATTTCCTACCCTTAAATGGCCAGAGGTATGAATGAAGTGGGAAATGCATGCAATATGAAAGGCCAAATGACTAAGGCTACACTGAATCGAATCTTGAATATCATATATAAAAAAATTAAACTTGGTTTCGAGGATGTTTGAGTATGCTTTGTAAACAACATTCGATAAAATTAAGATTGATAAACTCAGATGGCTAAATTATACTAAAAGTAGAGAGAGAGGAAAGTCCATTCAAAGCCATAATAATGAGACAAAATCCTAAAGGCCTTGTTAATTGAAATAATTGAAAATCGTGTTGTAAAAAAATTGTTGTCACGAGAAAAATATTTTTTATTTTAAAATTTGTTAATTAAAAAATTATTATTAAAATTTATTTTTTCATACATTATATAATAAATCATTTACAAATTAAAATAAAGACAATCTTACTAAAAGGATATTTTAAACTCATTTAAAATATAATCATGTAACTTCTAACAACACAAATCAAAATTTGTATTTATTTAAGAACAATTTCACAGTTTGGTAGCTTTTCTAATATCATCAGGGATTGCCACTGAATTACAACCCTAAAGATTGAGATACTTCAGATTTTTAAGTTCTCCTATTTGAGAAGGCAACGATTTTAGATTTTTACAATTGTCAACATACAAGAATTGAAGAAATGAAAGATTACCTATCTCTTCAGATATATCTTCAATCTCACTGAAAGATAAAGAGAGACATTCAAGTCGTTTCAATTGCCACAATGATGATGGCAATGATCGCATCGATATGCGATGAATACCCAATACCCTCAAAGAGGTGAGGTTGACGAAAAATGATTCTGGAATTTATTTCAATCCCTTATTTTCTCCCATGAGTAAAGAAACTAGATTGGGACATCNAATGTAGAAAATTTCCTACCCTTAAATGGCCAGAGGTATGAATGAAGTGGGAAATGCATGCAATATGAAAGGCCAAATGACTAAGGCTACACTGAATCGAATCTTGAATATCATATATAAAAAAATTAAACTTGGTTTCGAGGATGTTTGAGTATGCTTTGTAAACAACATTCGATAAAATTAAGATTGATAAACTCAGATGGCTAAATTATACTAAAAGTAGAGAGAGAGGAAAGTCCATTCAAAGCCATAATAATGAGACAAAATCCTAAAGGCCTTGTTAATTGAAATAATTGAAAATCGTGTTGTAAAAAAATTGTTGTCACGAGAAAAATATTTTTTATTTTAAAATTTGTTAATTAAAAAATTATTATTAAAATTTATTTTTTCATACATTATATAATAAATCATTTACAAATTAAAATAAAGACAATCTTACTAAAAGGATATTTTAAACTCATTTAAAATATAATCATGTAACTTCTAACAACACAAATCAAAATTTGTATTTATTTAAGAACAATTTCACAGTTTGGTAGCTTTTCTAATATCATCAGGGATTGCCACTGAATTACAACCCTAAAGATTGAGATACTTCAGATTTTTAAGTTCTCCTATTTGAGAAGGCAACGATTTTAGATTTTTACAATTGTCAACATACAAGAATTGAAGAAATGAAAGATTACCTATCTCTTCAGATATATCTTCAATCTCACTGAAAGATAAAGAGAGACATTCAAGTCGTTTCAATTGCCACAATGATGATGGCAATGATCGCATCGATATGCGATGAATACCCAATACCCTCAAAGAGGTGAGGTTGACGAAAAATGATTCTGGAATTTATTTCAATCCCTTATTTTCTCCCATGAGTAAAGAAACTAGATTGGGACATCTCAATTGCTTAGCCAAAAAAGACTTAATATCATTTCCTATAACTGATATTTGCCTGCAATTATCTGAACCTGGGATGTTAGGGAAATGTTGAAGACTTTGACCTGCCCTCAATACACAATTTTCCTCATTCTCTCCAATATAAATTGCCATGTCATGGACGACATCGTGAACAATAATCATGTCCACTTTCACCTGGAATAAGCAACAATTTTGAAGTAACTTTACATAGCTCTCCTAGGTCTTTAATACATATTCATAGTCCACATCTTCTTTGGCCTTAACTAGGCCTTCTGAGATCCATACTTGCACCATCATCTCTACCTGAATCGCAACATCTTCACTCAACATGGCACAATAAAGAAAACAGTTTTTCAAATTAGCATCGGGCAAACTATCGTAACTCCATCTCAATCGTTGATACAGTTCTCAATTAATTCAAGGATGAGTAATTGGAAAATTTAAATCCACTTTTTTCATCTTCTTTAAATAAAGCTTCCACTCATCTACAACTGTGTCTCCCATCATTGTTGAGGCTATTACCTTCATTTCCAATGACAACCCTTTACACTCCTCGGCCACCTGTCGCGCAATATTCTCTCTATCCTCTGGAACAGGGCCATCTTCAAAATCTACTTTACAAAACAAATCCCAAGCCTCCTCTCTTACTAGGGGTTGTATTTGCATGGATTATTTTTCTTTCATTTCTCGAATCAGATCTCTATTCGAGTTGTGAATACAAGTTTGCTCCCTTTGTTCTCATGAAATTCCACGCCCAATTCCCTGTGGGTCCCTGAAACGTTTCTACCCACACACACAGGTTTCTTCCACGAGTGACCATGACTGTGACCATGGAGCTATCTCTTTGCGGTTCAGAATTCTGGGATATTCTGAATCCGTTCCTCAAATTTTCCCGAAACTCTCTCCTACGAGGTTCCAAACTCCCGCCACGCGTCTCCTTAGATTCGTCAGCCCACTATGGTTTGAATTTAGTGACTTTGAAAAATTCTAGGACTTCCACCCCCAACCTCTGATTCTGTAATTCCTAAACTCCTTAATCTATTTCCACGTACTCCGCAGTAGTCAACGGTCCCGATTGAATTGCAACTTCAGACTTCACAACTCTCCTTCCGTTAAGTTCTAAACTTGTCGAACCTATGAAGTACTGTAATACTTCATGGTTTTCCTCCTTGCCACTTTACCAGATCTAACGGTCTGGAACCGTTCACTTTCCTCCGAGAATGAATCTTTCATTCACTGACTTTCAATGAAGACTTCAGGAACTTATTCCCTTGAAGATTTCTGCCTCTCTTCCTCCTGAGCTTTCCTTCTTCAGTTTGTTCCTCTAAACAATCTCTTCTACCCTTAGTCGAACTCCTGGCCTGTGCACATATTGCAACAAACTTTCATCCACACACACTCTTCTGTGAATGACCTTGCACTCCTTATGACTGTTCTTCAACCGTTTCTATCTCTCCTGACTGAATCATGCTATACCTCCTGAGATTTCGAGTCTAAAAACTCTGTCATGCACTCCTTACAGACATTAATGCACTCCTTGCATACGTATAACTTTCACTATCTCTTCTGAGCTTTTGTTTCGAAACAGACTCAGTCACGCACTCCTTGCAGACACTATGCACACCTTGCACTCTCTCACTGAAGAGAAATGATTGAAACTTATCTATTCTTCACAATTACTCATACATTCAACAAAGAAAATGCATTCATGGATTTAAGAACATAAATGACAGAGAATTGAAAAGCAACAGAGCTCTACCATTCATTCAGATAGACACATAACAACACACATTTGGGGCAATGTTCCTCTGTTATATTTATCCAACTGAGACTTACATACATTCATACAACACTTCTCTACATCTCCTTGCTCTTGGTTTACAATGGCAATCTACATATGAGATTTATTCACAACAACAACAACAATAATCCACTATCAACTCTCACTACTAGGCAATATTACAAAGCTTATACAAAGGGACTCTCATGAGTTCTTCCCTCCAACCACTCTATGCTATCTTAATGGAATTGAATGCTATCAACTACTTAGCACTTATTACAATAAATGTCGAGTCAGACAGATGAGAGCGCAAGCTCCAAATCTGTACTGCGATCTAATTTACAAAACAAAATACATTCCTCCATCAATCTTACGTAATGGTTCAGCCTCCAATCATGAAGGACATTCATAACTCAAAAATCTTTATCATATTTCTCATTAATACATGGATCGTTTGAAATTCAAAATGTTTCAAAATATGTGCTAGTGCGCCGAGTTGTCTTCCACGCTTGTGTTTTTTTGGCGATGCTCCTCCATCACAACTAACATTGAAGTAGTGGTGCATTTTTAAATAGTACCATCAAGAAATTGGAAGTAAAGTTTAATGAACCTTGAATTAACAATGATAAGATATGTACCTTTGTGAATTTTTTTTGTTAAAATTGAAAAATATCAAAAAAGAGCAAGGCTACACATCTCTAGGTATTATATATTATAAAAGTTCTCAATGAATCATGAAAATCTTTGAATAAAAAATGAAAATGACGACACATTTCAAAATGATATCTCAAAATAAAATAATCTTTTATAATTTAAAAAATATATATTTGATAATTTTAACTTGCTTAAATATCATATAATAAATAATATTTATTAAAGAAAAAATAAACTAATTTTTAACATCTCAAAAATACACATGCTATATCATATATTTACTATATCATATGTTTATTGAATGAATCCAAAAAACTTAGAAATTTTTAAAATTAAATTATACAAATTGTTTTTCCCAATTAAAATATATTAGATAACATGTCATGAAGCATATAATATTCCATTATAAATTACAGATATCCCATGTAATACATCTTAACCATGAAGAAAAAATTAATATCTTAACACTTCATTGTAATACTCATGATAACCAAAATTGTTTCCTAAAACATAGCTATGAATTCATATCCATCAAACATTAACTAACCTATAAATTGGTTAATATAGGTGGTTTACTGGTAGTAGTATTCATTCTCAACAAAGTTTCTACACAAGATGTCCTCACATGGTCCATGCATTTCAAATTCTCCATTCCCTAATATAGTCGTGAAATATATGGTTTTCAATTAGTAGGAATCCATGCATTTTAAATTTCTAATTAACTAACATAGCCGTGAAATAATCTCCTTTGTTTTAGGTGATTACATTGTATTCTTAACTTGAGGAGAAACAAACAAAACTGACAATTTAGTTTTTGATGAGAGATTTTTTTTTTCTGTGATAAGTTTAATTTTATTTAATTAATAAAATTTAAATTTTAAAATTTGAAAGTTTTTTTTTTTTTTAATTTGATTTATTTTAAAAGGATCTATATAATTGAAATTAAAAAAAAAAAAATTAAATTAAAAAATTATATAAAAGTTAGTTGAGTTTATCAATATATTAACTCACCCCATTAATATAACATTATTATTATTATTTAACATTATTATTATTTAAAAAATAGTTAATAAATAAACATTATTATTATTTAAAGAATAGTTAATAAATAAAGACATTTCCACTTATAATTTGTATATATTAATGTGTTGTTATTTGTATAATATATCTATTTAAAAGTTAAAAATATGTTTTTTTCTATTTTGGAAATCTTATTTATATTTTCAAAATACTAAAAAAAAAATATTATATACAAATTAAAACCACTTTATCATATTTTTATAGAAAAAACCTACACCCTCCATAAATCAAAGTGATTTACTAACAACTTTAAAATTGTGCATTTCAAAAATTAACCCCACAGTGAAAATAAATACAATTTTATTTAACTTTTTAAAATTCCATTTCACTTTGTTTAAAATTCTTTTTATACTCACACAAAGTTAAAGAATTATAGGCTATATAACACACATAACACATATAACACATAGTGTATGGCATATCACCTTTTTACTTAAAATATTAAAGAATGTTCTCCCAAAATTTATAGTTGAATCATTTTTAATAATAATAAAATAATAATAATTTAATTTGTGGGACAAGGGACCCCTTCCCTAAAAAATTTGAGTACTAAAATTTACCAAGGTGTAAGGTGTACATACCCTACTCCCCTTTAAATTTGAACTTATGATCTAGAAGAAAAAACACATGTTCTTAACTAATATATATTTATGTTCATTTTTATTTGTACTTAGAATTCATTCTAATTAATTTTTTATTTTTTATTTAATGATCTTCGTAAAAAAAAACTTTATTATAAATTAAAAATAAAATAACAATAATTAAAATTTTAAACATTATACAAATTTGTAACTTTATTATAAATTAAAAAAATAAAAAATAAAAAAAATAATAAAAAAATAAACATTATACAAATTTGTGATGAAATATTATATTTACAATTATGATACAAACTTTATGACCATGGAATAATATTTTTACAATTTTGTTCAATTTTAAATAGATTAAATTTAAATAAAATTATCAAAATTTCAATCAATTTATATTATCAAATTCTAACATTAAAAAAATTGATGTAATTATCTAGCTAAAACACAATAAAGTTTAATTTTTTTTTTATTATAAATTAAAAAAAAAACTAGTTGAAATTTTAAACATAATATAAATTTGTGATGGACTAATATATTTACAAATATGATATAAATTTATGACAATGGAATAATATTTTTACAATTTTGTTCAATTTTAAATCGGTTAAATTTAAATAAAATTATCAAAGTTTCAATCAACTTATATTATCAAATTTTAACATTAAAAAAATATTCAATATAATTATCTAACTAAGAGACCATAATATATCTCTCTTTGAAAAGTTAAAAAATAAATTATATCCAACCGAAAGTTTACAAGTTCCACTTCCCCGATGGCAACGAATTACAAGTTCCACTTCACAATGACAAGCAAGGCAAAGAAATTACATCATTTCCATTGACCCAATATATTATTTATTGCGACTTTAATGTTCATCTTAGTAAGTTATTCCTCACTTAAAAAGGGAAACTAATTTCATGTAAGTTATTTTATTTGAGTTATATATATATATATATGTAAAATAATTGCAATAAATTAATATGTCTTTACTTAAAATATTATTAAGTTAAAGTTGGATTGAAATGAGAATAACGAAGTGGTTATATAATATAACTAGTTCTAATAAATTAGGGACATATGGTCATTGTATGATTGATTTATTTTATTCTTGGAAGTGTCTTTTTTTCAAGATGGGAAGGAAGGTTACAGGTGGCAAGCGAGTGGAGACTAAGGGTCAGTGCATGCATCATGCATTGCATTTGGTGAAAATGATGAAAATCAAAGATACATATAGTGTTAACATAACAATACAATTGATTGATCTAGATGGTGTAGAGTATGGAGGAAACCCAGTTTATCTTCATTCTCAATTTTTAAAAATCTGAATTTTATGAGGCGATGCTATGTGACCATTGGTTATAATAAATTTTGACCAGTTGAAATCCTTGTAACAAATACTCACAATATGGAGGAGTGCATTAAATTTACTCAGCATGCAGGATCACATTAAATTTATTCAACTCATGTATCCTTACGAAGCCAACAAGCGACTTTGTTTTTCAAGTGTGAATGATGCCATGGCTAGTCTGATGATGATGATTAACATCCACTAAGACCGAATTGGTTTATCAGACCTTAAGAGGGTAAGTGATTACTTGCGATTCTTTAGAATTCTGTTTCTGTGATCGAAAAGCATTAAGAGAAGCTTTCCAAGATCACCATAGTTTTGTTAAGTTGAGAGGTTAGGAAGGTTGGTAGTGTGACAAATATTTTGAAAATGAGATCTAATATGGGTATAGGCGGGACAATCTAAGAGAAAGTGTTTTTCATCTTCAACCTTCTTAGTGTCACAAAGGTGACACACTCTTTCATCCCATGGCGTTTTAGGAATTGACCAACACCCAGTTTCATTATGGAGCTCGTGAGAATTTGTTCTTATCTTAGCAATGCTTATTTTTTTCTTTACACTTGTCAAAACAAATAGATAATTTTGATCTTCTAGATTATGGTTGATTACATCCTTATAATAGCTTAATTTTCTTTTTTCCTCTAACTCTTTATCACACCACATTTTCTCCTTAAATTTTGATTTGAGGATTTTTTAATAGTATCTTTATTCTGCAAAATGATGTCTTCTATGATTCCCCAATAATTTAGCCAAAACTAGGCATCTTTATGCCATCCTCGCTTGAGTCGATAGTGGTTACGACTTGATTTTGAAGCAATTTTATGAAGCCTCTTGTCCTCCATGTTGTTTAACTTTTTCTTATACAATAAGTATCTAGTCATAGTCGTTCTCTCAATGGGGGAGAGGCTTGTTTCTAAGAGGAGGATGGGATATGGTGTATTTCCTTTAATTTTGAGATTATAGGTTATAAAATTATTTTGTATTTGCTCTATCTTTCTCTAGGATTCACGAGAGATACTGCAACCCCAGACTTTGCATCCATAAAGAATAACAGGTGTAACAAGAGTCTTAAAGATGAGTTTCTTCTTATCCCAACTCCAAAGATCAGTTGATTTACAATTGTTTTCAAGCCCATAATAAACTTTCCATCCCCCAATAATATTTTTCTTAATGCTATAATTCCATTTGAGCTTGTGGTGAATATCAATTCCAAGATATTTGTATGGAGTCACTTCCTCCAAGTTGTTGTTGTCATATATGACGGTATCATAAGTGATCTTATTGGATTTAATAATCATGACCTTAGTCTTATCAGTATTAATAGTCATACCCATATTGGAGCAAAAATCCTTGAGGATTCTTAGTTGGTTTTCAAGATCATGGGGACTCCTTGCCATAAGAACGA
>ML786766.1:44130-75087 GCA_009831015.1 Picea engelmannii | reverse complement strand
CTCCTAAAATATTACCCTAAAAAGTAAACCATATTTTATCATATTTTACATAGAAAGTTGTAGTTGTTGCTTTTGTTTATAGTTCACCTAAACTCATTCAATACCTCCCATACATATAATATCCTCATGTAACATTGGCATTTTTTCTTTCCTTTAGAATATCAATGTCAAGTTCTCCTGACTACCTGAAGTATGGAAAGGGGTATAGTAGGAGGGGGACTTGAACTTTAACCCTATCAACTAGGATATGTTCACCCTGAGACCTTCAATATATGAATCAACTCTATGGAGAATTGTCTTGTGTTCTAGTAGTGAGTGTGTCTCTCTTTACCATAGCTTCTATGTTAGTGCTGTTGATATTGAGAGGGGGGTGAATCAGTATCAAGTACAATTTAAAACCTTTTTCAACTTATACCTAAACCATTCAATTATATCCAATGAGAAATGAACAATAGTATAAGAGTTGCACAAATACACCATGCACAATATATGAGAAATAATCAATAGTGATTGTTCAAGGGAAGTAATGACTTCCAAAGGTAGCTACAGCTTCCAAATGTAAAGGGAGGGATAAACCTCCAAGAGTAAGATACAATCCTCCAATATCAAGAGAGATTTGAACTCTCCATCCTTGCTCCTTCCTTCCACCCAAGAATATATGAGAGATAATAAAACTTCAACCAATCATCACATAGAACCTGATAATTCTTCCTGAGACTTCTTCAATTTCTGCAATTCTTCAATTCTTGGAGTACTCTGATCCTATAGATAGTATTACTAAATGTATTCTCTGAAACTCCTCCAATTTTCACTCCTTGAATCCTCCCCAAAAATAGGTTATAGAAAGAATGGTAGACTTTATTCACTTCTGGTCTATTCAGAATACCCAACTTGTACAGCCTGCCCCGCGCTCAATATTTAACATACGATTCTGAAACTTATACAAAAGAAACTAAAGTCTGTACTCTTTCCAATGGAAGTGGTCCCACTTCATTTGGATTCTTTATGAAGAAGTTACGACTGTTTTACCTGGAACACATGTTTATTGACTAGCTTCAGGACTAGTCACAAACCCTATCTTCCACAGAGTGTATCTCCATAATTATAGCGAACCAAGAGCTGAAATTTTTACCATAGGTACCTTGATATGTATTCTCATTACCATAGCGATTTCACCATCTGAATCGTTCTAGAAAACAAGTTATAGCAAAAATTCTAAGATGACCTGAAAATAACATACCTTCGAACACATCACCAAAAGACTTCATCCTCCCTTGAAATCCGACCCTCTTTGCTTTTGATTTCCTCTTAAATTCGACTTGTATAAAATGAATGTATAATGATGTTTATTTATACCATTTATGTCACTTCCTTTTAACATTAGGTCCGACCTGACACTTTCTTATTTTGTAATTTTTTTCTTTAATTATCTTCAGGGCCTACATGTACTTCCTTCTTCAATTAACTTTGTCATATTAAAAAATTCATTTCTCCTCAACCATGAGGATCCACGTGACATGCCACATACCACCAAAAACAACATGATGTATACTATCCATCCATGGGTGTTTTATCTACATGTGCATTTTCCTTCATGTCCAAATACCTTCATCAATCTTGCGGTCTAAAACCCGTGACTAGGGTTGACATCAATGACAACAACCAATCTTCCAACAATCTCCCCCTTTGTCATTGATGGCAACACTCATTCTCCCCCTATCATCATGAGCCCAATTTATCTCCCCCTTTGACATCAATGGCAAAGGTTAGGGCTGCTCCCCCTGAGTTTAATGGAAAAATGTAACTCTCTTCTTTGGGGCTGCTCCCCCTGAACATGTGGCACTCAATAATACTTCATCCTTATTTTTGGTCATTGGGAATTTTTCTTCCTTAGAATCCTTTTGTGTGGCTTATGTCTTCTCTCTCTTCTTCATGTCTAGGATGTATATGTTGTTCGGTTTTCTTGTTGCAGTTGCAACCAATCTTCCTAAGTTATTTTCTCTGATTTTACATTTTCAGGAATCAAACGTAAGAGTGTATCCTTGATCACACATTTTACTAATGCTGAGTAGATTATGATTCAAGTCTTCAACCAATAGAACATTCTTTGATTTTACATTTTTTTTTCAAGCTCTACTACACCTTCTCCAAGTATTTTGGCAGATGAGTCATCTCCAAATGCAACATTGCCACCCTTTCTCTTCAAGCTGATGAATTTATCTTGATCCCCGGTCATGTGTGAAGAACATCCACTGTCTATGTACCATTCATATTCTTCTTTACATTCTTCAGTGGTCAATTCTATTCGACAATTTTCATTGTTTGGAATCTCTTTCCTAGTTCATACTGTGGTTGGCATAGGGACATATTCATTCATATATCTGCAATCTCATGCTTTGTGACCAAGATAATTACATGTGTAGCATGCAATATTTTTGCCCATCAATGGGGAAAATGAATTATAACTTCTGTTGAAAAATCCATGATTATTTCCATATCTTCTATTTACACCATTCATGTTTCTTGCGTATGTGTTCCTTTCATTGATTTTGCAATTAATTGCCTTATGTCCAAACATTTTGCAAGTATAACAATGACCAAGAAATAAATTTTGATACCTTGGAGTAAGAGGGATTCTTTGTGATGTAGTCCATCTAGGTTCATGATCTATTCTTCTGTAGTTTCCTTCATACTTATTGAAGCTTCTTTAATTCCTTAAGGTAGGAGGTATTCTTAGATATTCATCTCTTTTGTAATCATTCCTTCTTTATGGTATCCTGGTCCACTTCTCATCAACTGTCTGTGTAGCTCTTTCTTCAACCTTCTTGTTGGTATTTGCATCTTATTTGTATGAATTTTCTCCCATGCATCCAAGATGTGTTAAGTCTTTTGGCACTTGAAAGTTTCTTAAGCTCTTCCTCAATGAGACAACTTCTTGTTCAAGTTTCTCACAATCTTCTTCTTTCTTCTTCGTTTGGACATTCCTTACTTCTCCTATTCTTATTTCTTCTTCGAGTAGAGTTTTCAAGGAAATGGTTTCTTCTCTTAGTTTCTCAAAGTCTTATAATTGTTTATTCAATATTACAACTATATTTTTATAACTAACCAATTCACTTCTTAGTTTTCTTTGCGTGTTTTTGAGCTTGCTATTTTCAATCTCAACATGCTTCAATTTTTTAAGATTCTCATCTTCTTGTTGAATCATTTCTACTTCATGATTTTCTTCTTCTTCATTGTCATCTCTTTCAATCATTGGATGAGTACATTCAAATTCAACATGTCCTACTCCTTCACAATTAAAGCAAAAGAACTAACCTCTATTTTCTTCTTTGAAATCTAAGATGTTGTAGTCTTCTTCAAATTCTTCTTCTTCTTCTTCTGCTTCTTACCTTGCATAAAGGTCTTGTAGCTTGTCCCAAATCTCTTTTGCTAATGCACATGATCCCACCTTGGATTTCACTAAATCTATCAATCCATCCAGGATGGTATCTATTGCAAGTTTGTTGTTCCTTTTTGCTTCCTTTTGAGCTGCAGTCTTTGGTTTCTTCAAATCATTGTATCCTTAAGCAACTGAGAACCAAACATCTACCCCAAGAGCTTTCAAGTAATTTTTCATTCTATTTTTCCAGTATTCAAAATTGCTTCCATCAAATGGTGGAATCCCATTTGGAATGTTGTCTTCCATTTCTGCATAGGATCTTCCTTTCGGTGGTTAAACTGTACTGAAGGTAACCGACTCTGATTCCAATTGTTGATACTGAGAGGGGGGTGAATCAGTATCAAGTACAATTTAAAACCTTTTTCAACTTATACTTAAACCATTCAATTATATCCAATGAGAAATGAACAATAGTATAAGAGTTACACAAATACACCACAATACACCATGCACAATATATGAGAAATAATCAATAGTTATTGTTCAAGTGAAGTAATGATTTCCAAAGGTAGATATAGCTTCCAAATGTAAAGGGAGGGATAAACCTCCAAGAGGAAGATACAATCCTCCAATATCAAGAGAGATTTGAACTCTCCATGCTTTCTCCTTTCTTCCACCCTAGAATATATGAGAGATAAAAAAACTTCAACCAATCACCACATAGAACCTGATAATTCTTCCTGAGACTTCTTCAATTTCTGCAATTCTTCAATTCTTGGAGTACTCTAATCCTGTAGATAATATTGTTGAATGTATTCTCTGAAACCCCTCCAAATTTCACTCCTTGAATCCTCCCCAAAAAGAGGTTATAGAAAGAATGGTAGACTTTATTCAATTCTGGTCTATTCAGAATACCCAACTTGTACAGCATGCCCTACACTCAATACTTAACATCCGATTCTGAAACTCACACAAAAAAAACTAAAGTCTGTACTTTTTCCAATGGAAGTGGTCCCACTTCATTTCGATTATTTATGAAGAAGTTATGATTGTTTTACCCGGAACACCTATTTATTGACTAGCTTTAGGACTGGTCACAAACCCTATCTTCCACAGAGTATCTCCATAATTATAGCGAATCAAGAAATAAACATTTTACCAGAGGTGCCTTGATATTTCTTCTCAATACCATAGCGATTTCACCATCTGAGTCATTCTAGAAAAAACGTTATAGCAAAAATGGTAAGATGGCATGAAAATAACATACCTTAGAACACATCACCAAAAGACTTCATCCTCCCTTGAAATCCAACCTTCATTACTTCTGATTTCCTTTTAAATTCGACTTGTATCAAATGAATGTATAATGATGTTTATTTATACCATTTATGTCACTTCCTTTTAACATTAGGGTTGACCTGACACTTTCTTATTTTGTAATTCTTTTCTTTAATTATCTTCAGGGCCTACATGTACTTCCTTCTTCAATTCACTTTGTCATCTTCAAAAATTAATTTCTCCTCAACCATGAGGATCCACATGACATGCCACATACCACCGGAAATAACATGATGTATACTATCCATCCATGGTTTTGTATCTGCATGTGCATTTTCCTTCATGTCCAAATGCCTTCATCAATCTTGTGGTCCAAAACCCATGACTAGGGTTGACATCAATGGCAACAACCAATCTTCCAACAAGTGTTTGTCACCTAGAATCTATATTCCTCAGTACCTCATTTATGGAGGTGTTGATGAGTGTTTTGCAACCTCCAAGTGTCTTCTCTCTAGACTTGGGTAGGCATATGGATCTACTATTAGGTGAATATGCTTTTTCCATAGCTTACTTGGTCTAGCCCCTTCTACTCTTATCTTAAATTCTACTATAATCTCTTTAGGCTCATGTTATTTTGTAGTTGTGAACCTCATAGTTTCATTCTGGAACCGATACTTAAATTCTCATATCTACACACCCCCAACATAGGGTTTTGGTGACCTCAATATTTGTTGCAATGCTTAGTTGTGTAGGTAAGGTTTGCAAAGGATATTTCTCCTTTTAGGGGTGATATCAAAATACAATTCACAAAATTTCCAAGTGTTTTGGAAATCCGTCTTCATAAGAGATATGTATCATTCAATGTTAAATTTGTACCATTGATCTTTTAAGTATAAAGCATAGACCCCATCAAGTGGTATATGTGCCAACATTTTGTAAGCTTGTTCAATAATCTCCTCACATACATATGTTAATCTTGCAATTTCCTTATCCTTTTTTGTAGTTTCTTGCATTTGTTTTACCAGGTCAATTTTTATCTTGGTATTTTCATTACCGAGGACTTCTAAATTTTCATTAAAATCTATTGAGGTTAAAGAAAACATTTCTTCCAACAAAGTGATTACTTGGTTATTCTCAATGGAAAAAACAAAGTTCTCACCTTTTTATTCTTCTTATTTCTTCCATTGCTACTTCACCTTGAGCAATCAACAACTGTCTCATCAAAACTTTAACTGAATTTGTGGCCACAATGTGTGTTAGAATCCTCTTTTGCAGCCTATTCGAACCATATATCCTTATCCTCTTCGGAATATGCTCAATAACATAGATACTCTCTTCATGTATCACAGGTGTCTTTTCATCAACAAGGTTGTTGATTTCTTCTTTTCCTTTAACAATTGGAACCCCTAATAGGGTGGCAGGATCTTCTTGCTATGGGGAATCTAGAATATCAAATGGCTCCTTAGCTTGGGATAAGGCATTTTCCTTTGCAGCCCTAGAAATATTTGATTCTAGTTCCTAATATATTGAGGAGATATCCTCCTACTCCTTCTTCACACTCAGCTATTTCTTATGCAATAGTTGATATAGGCTCTGTAGCATCCATGGATTCTTCACCTACTAGTGTTGGCACATGTTCTAAAGCATGTTATGAGACTTCAATACATGGTTTTGATGCTACATTTTCTTCAAGATGGATAATGAACATGTCCCATGTGACATATGGTTGTATTCTTCATAATTCATCGAAAACAAATAGCTTAATCAACCCATTGTGTGCTACAACTTCTTATTCTCTCGATTGGACTTCTATATCCATCCTTTGGACCAACTTCATTAAGTAATATGGAATTCCAATGATCCTCCAATGTCTCTAATGTTCCAAGATCTTAAAATGTTGTGCCAACCTAAAAACCTCGAATTACGATGGCATTTTGTGCAACTATTGATCAAACTCTATAGTAATTGCATTGATGTATCCAATGAGTATGTCAAATAATGCCATCCATATTGTTTGTTGGAATATATTCTACATGTTAGGATTACTTTGTATTAAATCCATATCTATAGGCTCTCATATGTTCAATGTTCCTCCCGTGATTTTTTATGAACTCCACAGTTGATTTTCACTTCTACAATAACCCACACTTTGTGAAATCTATTGCCTATTTCTTAACACTTTCCTTTCTACTGCATTTGGCCAACATTGTCAATATCCATAGTGATATTATAGGTTGATGATTCACACTCGTTTCTCATTCATGGAAAATATGTTTTAGATTTGTTACCATGGTGGAGGGTTGGTGAATCTTCTACATCCATAACTGCTCATTATTAGTTACCATTATTCACACATTGTTTATGGAGTGATCAACAATTAATTCAAGTAATAAAGCATCAATACATATGATTAAGAATTTATCAGATTGATGAAGGCATTAAAGCCATTATTTATGTTTTTCACCCAAAAGTAATTGTCTTCATTTCTAATTGTAGTTGTTTCCTTCAAAATTGGTGGCATAGATCGGCCTGTTAGTTGATGAACTGATACAGGGTTCATACCATTAGTATCAGTCACTCCATAGCCATATTTATAAAACATGGAATCCCTGTCGCAATAGGGATTTCCTTAATAGAAGGCCCTTCCATACAATCTACCTTTTCAGTTAATGTCGGCTCCCAAAACCAAATTGGTAATCACTAATCTCATCAACATCTACACTTGAAAATGACTTCAAGAACAAATTTGGTGTTCTCAATTTAATCGTGATCCTTTAATTGATTTAAAAATTGCAATTTCCTGAGAATCCGTGAATTCCCTCGGTGGGTTGCTAATTTTACTGGTTTTAAAATTGAAATTGTATGAGCTGACTCCCTTGGCATTATTTCTTTCACTCCTTTAGACTAGCACTTGGGCGTTGTTTGACATTCTAATAATTGTTGTTCAACTATGATTTGGGACTCTTCGATGATGTTTCTCCTCAATGATGCCCTGTAATGAACCAGACATGCCTCTTGACAAATTGGATTTGAGTGTGTGACATAATATTTGTGAAACCATAAAAATTTGTCCTTCCCTTCTAGAGTCCTATTACAAAAACAAGTTTCTTACTAGAAAACACTTTTAATGTGCAACAATTGTCCACATTTTCTTCATCTTTTAACACTATGATACAACACCCAGGTACTAAATTTGATGGTACTATTCAAAATCAAAGATCTTAAAGGCTGCAAAATACACCGTCCGAGATGACAACAACAATTTGAAATCTTCTTTGATGTTTTTAACTTCTTTCTACCAAAACTAAAGTGAAAGAAACCAATGCCATTCGAGGAAACCAGATACAATTGGAGTTTATGAATATGATTGAAATTCCAATTGGAATTTGTGTGCGAGAGACAAGCAATTTTGTGTGTAACTGAGAAATCTGTGGGATATTTTGTGTGTTGTTGAGAAACATACCCCGAGTTGCTACTTTTTTATTCAATTCATTCCACACCATAGACCATAATCCCAAGTCTGTTTGATTCACTGCATACCTGTGTGAATGGCATAATTTGTTTTTTTTTAAAACCCCAACATTGGTCACTCTAGAGACTAACATGTTCGTCGCTAGTATTTCCAATTGGTCAAAAACACCAATATGTTAGTCGCTAGGGCGACCAACATGTTAGTCGCTTGTATTGCCATTTGGTCGCAAACTAGGTCACTTGGTCGTTCTAGAAACTAACTGATCCTCCTTCATTTGACATTTCTAACTGATGGTTTGGTTTCTAGACCGACGAATTTCCCTGGTCTCTAGACCGACGAAGATCCATGTGTGGCCACTAGACCGATGAATGAATTCCGACAAAAAACAAAATCATCTTGGTCGCAAAACTGACTCTATGTCGACGAAAATTCGTCTCTACTTCATCACAAAAACGTTCAAATTTAATAGTGACTTAACCACTTCTTCAAGGATTATTTCATAAGATCTACAAATAGTTTCCTCGAAGTGTGCAAAATCTATTTGAACTTGGCGCTGCAAACTAGCACTGCCAACTAGCGCTATGATCTGGTTGAAGAGGAGAGTTGGAGATTGGATAACTTGCAAACATATAAATTCAAATTCACAGATATCATCATCAATCTCAGGTTTACCAGGAAATCCTTAAGGCTTTACATGTTTTTTAGAGGTTGAGAGAAGGTTTTATGCTGGTTTATCTATTGGCGCTGCGAATTGTCCTAATCTGGCGCTGCGAACAGGGCGTTGTGAACCGTTTGTTCCAGCACTGTTGAAACCTTCATCCTCTACATATTTAAAAGCTCACTTTTGAGAGAGTGGATCTACAACCCTATATTATTTTAAATGTATGGTTGTTCATCTACTAAAGAAAGATTAAGTTTCACACATCATCAATGTCGCTAACTAATATTTATACTAATAAAAAACCATGTTTTAGCATAAAATTCACATTTGTATCACTTTTATTATAACTCTTAGTTGTTGTTCCTTATTCCTCATGTTGGAAGAGTGTCTTGTATCATACCTAAATGTTTATAGAGTGAGGTAAATGAAATCTTTGGACAAATTTATCCTTTTGAAAACATTTCAGTCATTAAAACCCAAATTTCCCATTTCATGCATTTTACAACATTTTTGGTGATGACTATCTTTTGTAAGCCATGATTATCAATTTGGGTGCTTTCCTTTAATCAAGATTATTAATATTATTAAGTTTGAAGCATTTTTGGACACTTGATACAATTTTGGGATGTTAAATACTTTGGAAAAAGTGAAAAAGGTTGCTACATGGAAGTTCGCAGCGCCTGGCATTGCGAACTGGTAATTTATGACAATTTGTAAGAATTAGTACACATCAGAGTATTGTTTTGATCATAAATTTTGAATGCCAATCTGGGTTCCTCTGAAATTTGGTGTGGAGGAAAAACATGATTTTTTTGACTTGCTGACAAAACATCAGCCCGACCCAGTTTATATTTTGGGAGGAAAGACAAAATCATCACTTACAGGAAAATTCACAACACATGTTGTCATAGGCGCTGCGAAATCTAACAGACTGACAAATTTGAGCTATGGGAAGGATGACAGTTGTCAGGGAAGGCTTGAATGGTCTCCTAGGAGTTATTTGGACATCAGGGACATGTGTTCCATATATATATCAAGCATCATGACCTATTTCAAAAGGCATTTATCTTAATAGACAAGATCCCAAAAAACAAGAATTTGTTAGGTTTTTGTTGGAATCTTTTGTAACAAGATTCCTAAATAGAGGAGGATCCTATGTATCTCCTTGGTTTAGAACTCCTTAGGATATATAGAGATGATTCACTATATATGGAAGTGGATTTTGATAAGGAAAGGGTTGGAGTGATAAGAAAAATGTTGTTACTATTTTGTAAACTCTCAGACTCTATATATCTGGATGGAGGATTCTTGTGTAGTCAAGGATCAGCTTGGGATCCTTTCTTTGTTCATTTTATTTATCTTCTTGATCTAATGGAATACCCATTTATAAAGGATTTATCAATATCTTGTTAGCGGAGTTATGCATTGGATGATTTACTGTGTATTTTGTGAAGCATTTCTTCTTGGAGCAAATATTGATTTCTTGATTAGAAGGATCCTAATTAATGAAATTTCAACCATATGAATGTGTCAATCAAGCCTGATGTGAAATTGACTATTGATATTGATGTTTTTCTTGATTTTATTCTATTCATCTTTCAAAATATGTGTTGGTGGGAGATTATGATAGCCCTTCTTTCTAGAATACAGTATTTGGGATTTTGTGCATTAGATCATACTTTGAACCTTATCAATTTGATCTATTTTTTAATATAATCACTCATCGAACTCTTAAAATTTTGATGGGTACTGGGTTTACACTTACAATAGTATAAGTGTGACTCTCAGTGCTAACATTTTTTGGCGTTGTTTCCAGGGATGAAAGTGAAGAAATCTTCCCTGGGAGAACGTCATTGAGAAGATCCAGCTCTTGATGGTAGATAGGAGCATGACACAAAGTTTGACTACAATATTCTACCTGACAACTCCACAATCAACGACTCCAATGGAATCCTGCTGATAGAAAATCAAAAGACGGAAGAGAAAAACCACGTATCATCTCATTATTTTTCTCCATGAACTTTTGTTCTTCCTCATCAGTTCATTCTTATCTTTCCCTTTACATATAAAAAGGATTATCCTTTGCTTTGTCTATTCGGATGATTGTAATCCTTCAATTATATATCCCCCTTTGGAAGAAGAAGGTCTTCTTTCTTCCTTTGTTGTAGATGTTTATCATGTCTCTTCACCTCAATCTATTTACAAAAATGAAGTCCATATCTCAATCCCTCCTAAAATTGATCAACCCTATCGTCATGGGAATTATGAAGTTGATTTACCTCCTAAAGTCTTCGTTATACCTTGCAATCAGCTTATTAAACTTCATTTTCAACCCACTGATGTTTAGTCTAGAATTAGATAGAAACTTTTTAAATCTTTTAGGCTTCCATCTAACCCACATCCTTACTGTTATTGGATAAATCCATAAGTGCGGACATAAACCGATCTCCCTAGATCCACCTAGATCTAGAACAAAGCAAGAAAGAACATGACTCTTTCCCTAGATTTTGACCATTGAATTAAATAGGAGAAAAGAACTAAGAACATACCTTATTATCACTTCCTATGGTCTTTGTTGCTCCAGCTTCGCTCCAATGCTCTTGTGCATTTAAGACCAAGACAATTCAAACCAATCGGAGTGAAGACAACTCAATATATTCAACAGTCAATCTATGTATATGATCAAGGAATTATACAATAAAGTGGAAAAAAGCTTTATGGGAAAGGGACATATTACTGTATCATATTAATAGAAAGTAAAGATTACAACCTGAGCCTTGATGTCGAAAAATTCCTTTCGATGGCCCTTAGCTCTGACACACACACTTGCTCACTTGCATGAAGAAGATCAAAACCCTTATGATGTCTTTGCTATAGTTTCTTAGCCTATTGTTCAAGCTTCAATCCTTCACACAATCTTTCACCAATTCTCCAATAAATCTTGCTTAACATTGTTTGCTTAACCTTTTCCATGAGAATTACCTCAATATATAGGAGAGAATGAATTAGTTGCTTGGATAAGAATGATCCCAAAATATCAGAGAATCCAGTACTAGGATAACCATTCGAATGCCATCTCATCCTTCTAGAAGATTCCCTTCTAGAAACTTTGAGAAATCATCTTTTTCCTTGCTTAAGAAAGAGTTCGCACCCTAGTAGTTCAACACAGTGCGAACTTCTCACACCCTGACTTAAGGCATCCTGCGAGAATCATACATTCTCGCAGGCAAATATACTAGTAGCCTACGAACCTCCCTCAAAAATGATATTTCTGGAAAGAGAAGAAAGTAACTTTTCTCAGGAGAAAGTCCTTATGAAGAGCCTGAGTACATCATCATTAATACATCATCATGATAACCAAATTCATGGGTAACATAATTCCCCCTAAAGTACGAGTGTTGGAACCAGTGACAACCGATAGACTTTGTAAGCTGCATGTGTGTGTCGAAAACCAGAAGCACAAACCTGCGAACAACCAAGCATCTATAGAATATCATATATATCAATTCTGAGGTAGGCATTCCCATACTCAGATCACAGAATGATGACATTATAGACCTGGGTCATGGCCACCAATCATACACTATGGATCCATGCCGTCAAAATATAGCATACCCACCGGAATACACTGTGGATCTATGCAAGAAATTTCAAATCAGAGACATACATAGTGGATCTATCTGTCGTAAATCATACATAATCCATCGCAACCTGGATCACAAAGATGATGTCCAGGGCCTTCAATCTCATTGCCCAAAAGTACGAATCTACCCATGTGATTACATGTGTTGAAGTCGAACATGGTAGAAACCACTTGATTACCAGTCATTGATGAAACCGTTAACAAGTGCGAGGGAAATCACCATTGATGTCAATGACTCCCAAGGTACCATAGTACAATCCATCGAGTGTGAATAAATGAGTCGAAGTCGAACAGTCGATAGAATCTTTTGATCAGGGGTCAATGAGGTAAACCCACTATCGAAAGCGAGGAAACCTGCCATTGAGGCATGCAAGCTCCAAGGTACCAAATAATTTCTAAGCCTTGATTCCGGATAATGAGCTGAAGTCGACGGAACAAGACTCGTCATAGGAGGGCCTTGATGAATCCCCCATCAATGACATGAAATGAGTAACAGATTCTAAAGGTGAAACAGAGTATGATCTGAATTGGACTAGACACAGGGAAGGCCGACACAAAGAGAATGGATAACTGTAGATGGCCGACTTAATATAGGTTTCAAATGGACTTCTCTTGAACATGTGAAGGACATGACCAATGATTTGGAAGCATTGACTCAAAGACGACACAGGGAATGACCTTGTAAGCAATCGAATGAGAGACAAATGGATTTCCCAAACTGGCTTCAAATGATGAATAGGGGGTGTCATGTTCAAGAGTGACACTTACTGCCAATCAATACGAAGATGAAAATATATACCTTTCCCAAATTTTCCCCCACCATTTATGGCGAGTACCTCTTTATTTTTATGCAAGCTTGAGGAGGATAACATATGCTTGTTTATGTAAGCTCATCCTTTGAACGAGTCCCTCGGAGTATATTTAACGAACCCTAAGAAGGAGTGGTTCGATCCCATCACGGGTCTATCAATGTTTATTTAACGAGTCCAGAGATAGAAAAATCGAAGGTTTTTCAAGATTATAGAGTTTGGAAAAACACTTTAAAAGAGAACTCTATCAGTTCCTTTTTCGTAAGATAGTCTGGATAAGACCGAAAAAGAGATAAATTATCGCTCACCAGACGCGTACTTCAAATACTTTAGCAAGCGTGAAAAATAGCAAGGTCGCTTGGCGATCTTTTCATGTTTAGAGAGTCTGAAAAGAGCTTAAAGAGGACTCCAGAGGGGGTTCCTTTTTCATATAACCTTGTTGAGCCCGAAAAAGTGATAAAACTATGCTCGATCACGTTCTCATGTATTTACGAGCGTAAGAACGGACAAAAACGACGCTCGAGGTTTTATGTAAAAATCATAAAAAACAATCAAAAACACGCGATAACAAAGAAAAACACGTCTGCAACCCTGTATTGAATCATCAAAATCTTCATGCTTGCAAGAAATACACTCAACATGACATTAGGGATTAGGGTTTAGACAATAAATAATCATAAAGACCCAAAATGGTATAGTACAAGTAAATAAAATAAGTAAAAACTCTTTTTTACAATACCATTTTACATTTCCACTATTGAGCTCCAAAAAGCCCCTCTTTTACCTTCCAAGTTCGGTGTTAGATTGCGGGAGCTACGAGAGACCATTCAATGAGACGTCTATGACATTAAGGTAGGATCTTCGTCCTTAACATTTTCATGGTTTCATTTTGTCATTTCATTGGTAAAATTTCCATTTTTAAGATGTTTTTCTAGGCCCTATATGCGCACTGTCATTCTCGCAGGCAGCCCATATGGGGCCTGCAAGAATGATGAATTCTCGCAGGTGAGACTTAAGCCACCTGTGAGGTTCTTACACTGTGCAAATGGGGCACTTGCAAGAACCACAAAGCCCAAAAAACTTTTAAATTTTTAGCCAAATGAAAAAGATCTAAAGCATGAAAAAGTTATTAATCCTCCTTTTATGTTCCTTGTGTAGATAATTGGCCATAAACATGGTGCTTGAGTGGCATGAAAGGGAATATGAAGAGGATAATGCAATGGCCGAGAATTATCCTCCTACCATAGCTGCATTGAGATATTGTGGGCTCTTGAAATACTTTCGCAACCCGGGCATGAGGGCCCAAGTCAGACTACTAGAGTACCTAGTCCGTATGTGGGACCCAGATCATCAGGTTTTTTATGTGGGGGCTCACACATTGTCCTTAGACATTGAAGACATTTAATTTTTGAACGGATTGTCCTAACGGAGGTACTATGTTCACCTAACCGGTAGTAGAGGTGGTGGGCTAAAGATGAGTGAGTACTGCAATCAATACTGTGTACCCGAGGCTGAAAGGAAAAAAGGAAAAGTGGTTATCTGGGGGGTACAAGACTTGACCCTTCGTACTATCCTTTTCACTAAAGCTCCGATGGCTGGGAGTTTTGCTCCTCATATGGAATTACAGAGCTACTTCCAGTACGCCATCGAGTGTACTGAGCCTCAAGTATTCAACTGGGCAGATGTTGTGCTTCACAGTATCAAAAAGCAATTGACCAAATGTAGGCGCAGTGACCTGAAGCAATTCGGGTATGGATCTTTATTGGTGTCCTTCTTCCTTGAGAGGGTCCCTGTATTTAGACTATAGGTTGAGTGGAACATACAGGGTCCTAGGGATCCAAGGATGTTGAGATGGTGTCGGCTCATGGCATGGCACGTAGCAGGACCGATCGTCAAGTACGACGATATTTTCTTTGAATGGCTTCAAACCCAGATGTTGATGGTCGATGACTATGCTTATGTCAGGTTGGAATTCCGAGGAGATCTGGACTTAGCACTACTAGAAGATAGTCAGTGGGGTTACCTTGGTAAGAAGTACACACATTTTCTCTTTTTAAATGTTTTTGAATTTTTAATCATATTCAAATGTTTTTTGTTTTATATGCTTGTACAAAGACTAATGCAAAATCGTTTGTTGATAACAAAAATGTTGGACCGTATAGACCTCCTGGCACTTCTCCTATCCATAGGTGAGGAGAGGTAGCAGCAACTCCATAGTATGTTGAGGATTATCAGGTGGTGGAACAGAATTTAGAGGGCCTAACTGCAGACATTCCAGATATGACTCTGGAAGAGGTTCCACGACGCGATCAACGTCATACTGTAAGGGTATCAGCAGCTATGAGTCGACTGCTCCGTAGGGTTGCTAGGGCAGTCGTGTGTTACCGTGATCTTCATCCATGACGTCACTTTGTAGAAGCTATAAGCTTCAATTTTTGACATTTTGGTCTTCGGACAACTTTTGTAAAAAACTCTTTTGATCGTTATATATATACAGACGACTTCTATCAGTTTACTTTATATTGTGTGAATTTTGTTGTGTATGATTTATAAATGATTCAAATGTCTGTCCAATACATAATTAGCCAATGCATCTGTTAATGTATTTATACATCTAGGAATATGTTGATATTCAATGTGATCAAAATAACGTTCCAAGAGGTGAATTCGCAAATACACCCATAACAAAGTAGGACTTCGAATAGAGTATATATTACTTAATTGTAGTACTACAAGCTGTGAATCAAGTCGTACAACCAAATGATGAATTTCGAGTGAGATAACATCAACCAATAATTCAATAACGACGCTATACTCTACAATGTTGTTGGTTGCACGGCCATGGCATACACCTTGTAAAGATACAAGTTCGCTTGTTGGGGCATAGATTTCCCACGCAGCGGAAGATAGGTTCCAAGTACTATGGCTAGCACCATCAGCGAAGCCAATATAGGGTAGCGAAGACTCTGACATATGGAAATCAAACACAATGTCACATAAGGGCAGAGACCAAATAACAACCAAAGAAAACTATAGTAACACACACAAAGTATGATACATTAAAATACAAGTACTTGTGCACAGATGATTTATGCATAGTACATCTTCAAGTACAACCCATTCCTGGGTTCACTCAAAGGGATACCATCGTAATCTACCAGCTCATATGCTCATTTTTCCAAAACGCGACGAACAACATAAGGACCTCGCCACATGGGTTCGAATTTCCCAACTCCTAACAAATCTCGATCATGTTCATAGAGGAGAACAAGATCACCTTCTGAGAAAACGCGAGGCTTGACATGCTTGTCATATTGGGCCTTGACATGCTTCCTCTGGGATTCTATTACTAGGGTGGCATCACGTCGAGTTTCGTCTAATCGCATTAGATACAATAGACGTTCTTATTCAACAGAAGTATTGGGTAGGAGTTCGAAGGCTAGCTTCAAAGAGGGTATCTCTCATTCTATAGGAAGAATGGCTTCCACACCATAGACTAATCGAAAAAAACATTGTGTGCCAACTTCTTTTATGAAGTCCTATCATCCGTCGAAGCATAGTTATGAGAACTTTATTGATCGCTTCAACTTGACCATTAGCTTGTGGATAATAGGGCATTGAGTTATCATGACGAAGACCCAACTTTTCCGTAAGTTCAAACATCATAAAATTCCTAAAATGACTACCGTGATCAGTGACGATATCTTGGGGAACACCAAAACGAGCTATGACGTGGTTAAAAAGAAACAAGGTTGTGGTCTTTCCAGTGTTATCGAATGTTGGCATCACCTTGGCCCATTTTGTAAAATAATCAACAGCTACAATGATGTAACCATGCCCCCCGACCGAGTGAGGGTGACATGTCATGAAATCAATGCCCCATTTCACAAAAGGACCAACTGAGACCACAGGATGAAGAGGAGAAGGATGTGACCGAATCTTCTAATTGTAGGTCTGGTAGGCATGGCATTTCTAAACGGCAGTAGTGCAGTCATTAAACAAAGAAGGCCAAAAATATCCTGCGCATAAGATCTTATGGGCAGTAGCATACCCAAACATATGACCACCACATGCTCTGGAATGGAATTCATTCAGAGCTTTCTCGGCTTCGTCGAATGTTAAACAACATCGAAAAACAGAGACAATTCCCTGACAGTAAAGAGTATCCCCGAGGATAATGTATTGACGAGCTTGATAACGTATACGATGTCATTCAGTACTAGACAAAGCAGGCCGGAAAGTCTGAGTTTGGAGATATATAATGATATCCACATACCAAAGATCATCAGTGCTAATAAGGAAAAGAGATTCATCGAGTAATGAATCTACTGCTACATTTTCCGTTGCAAAATGAGGAAAATCACATATCAACTCAGCAAAAACTAATGACTTCTTGGACTTGGCGCGATCAAATTCCAAGTCAAACTCCTGGAGTATGAAAATCCATTTGGATTACTTTCCCCCAAGCAATTGACGTGTCAAAATATGTTGCATAGGGTTGCAATGAGAAATCATCGTAGTCTTACGTGAGAGGATATAGTGCCGAAAGTGTTGGACAGCTTGAATGAAAGCCAAGGCCAGTTTTTCGACATGTTGATACTTGATTTCATTTGGTGTGAGACTTCGACTCAAGTAGTAAAAAACATGCTCGTCATGCTTATCATCCTCTTGGACGAGAACCATGCCAATAGTGTACTCCAAGGTAGGAAGATAAAGGAAATAATCGTGACTATAAATGGGAGGAAAGATAAGTGGAGCTCGCGTTACGGACAACTTCAAAGCTTCAAAAGCATTGTTTGCAACTGTATCCCAAACGAACTCTAAATCTTTCTTTAGTATCCGTGTAAAACCATGAGTTATCTCGGCGTAATTAGGGATAAAATGACGAAGAAATTTTGCTTTCCCCTGCAAACTTTGTAACTGGAGCAGTGTAGAAGGAGGAGGGAGATTAAGGATTGCCTCAACCTTAATAGGATCCACCCAGATCCCTTGACGTGAAACAATAAAACCTAGAAGACGGCCGGATTCTACACAGAAAACGCATTTATGAGGATTTAAACATATCTAGTAGAACCGACAATGAACGAAAATAGCCCGGAGGTGGGTAGGGTGATCAACTCTGCGCATAGAATGAGCTGGTAAATCATCCAAATAGGGTTGAACGATATGCTTTATATCATGAAAAGTGTAAGACATAGCGCATTGAAAAGTAGTGCCCGCATTCGTAAGTCCGAAAGGGAGTTTCCTATAGGCAAAAGTACCCCAAGGACAAATAAAATTAGTCTTATGTTGGTCCTCAGAAGCAATGTTAATTTGATTATAGCCGAAGAAACCATCCATGAGGGAAAATATTTCACTTCCGGTGCAGTCATCGACAATCTGATCGACGAAAGGGGTAGGAAAATTGTCCTTAGGACAAGCTTTATTAATATCCCTATAATCAAAACATACACGAATATTGTCGCCTTTCTTATCAATCAGAACAGGATTGGAAACCCATTCTGTAAGAGCCACCGGATAAATAAAACTAGCTTTTAGAATTTTTTCAACTTCGAGTTTGATAGCCGCCGCTTTATGTGGGTGGATTGGATGAAGGCGTTGCCAAATAGGTTTAGCTCTGGGGTATGTCTTTATCTCATGTACAACAATTGCAGGGTTGATACCTTGCATCTCTTTGTAACTCCAAGCGAAGATATCACGAAATTCTTTAAACAGGGAGGTATATGTGACGATTTCATCGGAAGAACACGAAGCTCCAATATGAACATTTTCAATAATCCCAGGTTTAATGGATATGTCAATGGGAATCGTGGGTGAGATAATACTTAAGTTCCCTTCAGCAAACACATCATGTGTAGTCATGGGAACCATCGATATGACAACAATGGTCGACAGAGTTGAAATCCGTTGGTAGTTCTCAAGAGTGTGTTGTTCCAGAAAGAGAATGGAACGATGATGTCCATCGTCCCAAGGGGTGTCCTCCATGACATACATGATCATCTCATCAGTGGGAAAAATAACATGAAAAGGATCGAGAGAGAACTCATCAAGAGAAAGGGTAGAAGGTGTTGTTGATTGAATGGCCTGATAGGAGGATTCAACCGATCTTAATGGCATTGCATCGCCGAAACGAAAATGATCTCCAAGGTCAGGGACTATCCAAGGGTCAGAAGACACAGGAAGTTCGTGAGGCACGGTGGAAATCATATTGATAGAAGCAACTGACGGGCATGGAACATCAGGTGGTGGAATGGGGAAAGTACCCATTAACTAAGTGTCTTTTAAAAGGCCTACACCAACATTCTCATAACCTGATGGGTTTTTAGCAATAAACGACATGTTGCCAGTACGAGTATCGGAATTGAAGAAGGCAAGTTGGTCAACGGTAACAACCTTTCCTTGATGAGGGAAACGCACTACACAGAAAAGTGTTGACACAACAGCCCGCATGGAATCGATCCAGCTGCAGACAAGTAGAAGATTATAATCAAGGGGAGCATCGAAGAATTCCACTTCAACTTGGACCGTTTTACCTTCTAACGTGATAGGAAACGAAGGGAGAACACCATAAGGCTTAAAACTAGAGCCATTGAAGGATTTAAGATTTTTTTGTGATTCATTCAAGGAAGGAGAGTCAATGTCTTTCCAACAATAAAAAGACATTACACACGTTGAGGCACCCTCATCGATAACAGTTCGACAAATGTTCTTGTCAGAGACAACAACTTGTATCTAGAATGCGAGTTGCGGGGGTAACCATGGAATGTGATCATCCAAGTCAAAGACTATCAAATTCGTATCTATTGGGTCAATTCCACCTATAGCTTTCAACAGTGCCTTTCGTTGTGCAACACAAGACTGAAGGACTTCAAGGGCTGACATCGTTGAAGGTGCCTGGGCCAGATCTTCAACAATGTTATAGTTCTACACTGCACGAGCATGAGGATTGAAAGACGATTTTCGAATGACACCCTTAGGGGGGGGTCGCAGAACTGTGTCGAGGCTCGGTCATTCGATATGAAGAGGACCGTTGGTAGGTGGAGTCGATGGAGAGGGTTGTACCAATGCAGGAGGTAAATCATCAACCTTCTCCTTAGATGGAGAATAATCTTTGGCTCTAGTCGTGAGTGCAATGTTGTTCTGCTTAGAATCACCAGTACACATCAAAACATATGATGTAGTAGAAGAGGAAGGTTGGTCATGAATGACCAACTGAGCCTGTTGTTGAGACGGGAAGGGTTGTGACAAGACAGCCGGTGCAGGGGGTTTCGGGGTTCCCTGAAGGAATTTACTAACCTTGACACATCGTGGACAATCCTTCATGTAGTGATCGTCACCACAGATAAGGCAAGGGTATCAGGGTTTGCGCTTATCCCGATCATCAACAGAGGTAGTTTTAGGTTGCTCTGCTTGATTATTATTTTTTTCTCTCCTTATTCTTGCCTCTCCCCTTTTTAGATTTGTTTTTACCGGTTGGGGTAGATTGGACGGCATTTACCTCAGAAGTTTTTCTGGTGGGAGTGGCAGGAGACGGAGCATTTTGAACATTAGAAGAAGTAGTTTTAGGGTTTGTGCTTGAAACAAAATGCAATTGGGCTTGGGCAGTACCAATCACATCGTCAGCTGCATGCGAAGTAGCTGGAGTAGTTGAAGTGATGGAAGCATTTGGATGAGGTAAATCAGGTAGTAAATCATAAAGAGTTCATGTTTGTGAATAAACGAGATCAAGATATTGAGCACAACTTATAGCCTTCTCTTCTGTGATGACACCACCCATGGATATCTCCTTACCTATTTCGTTCACAAAAGATTTTGTAAACCATTCCGCCAGAAAATGATCGGGGAGCTCAAGTTTAATGAGACGTCGTCTCCTTCGCCACTCATGAATATGATCGGATATATGAGTGCCTTTACTTTGTTTGAAGGAAGTTAAAATCTCAGTTCCTGTATCATAACGGATCGATAACTGGTAATCCGTAAGGAAAGCTATAGCTAAAGTGTTAAAATCAGAGAAGAAACCTCGTGGTAATTCAATATACCACTTCGCAGCAGAACCGGTAAGGGTTCGTTGAAAAAGACGCAATCGAACAGAGTCATCCATCAACAAGTTGGATGAACACCATAGGTGAAAAGTCATAACGTGATTGTTCGGGTCCTCTCCCACTTTACCGTCGAATTTAGGAACATCTAAAGGAAGCTTAGCCGGCATAACAGGCCATTGGGGAGAGTGACGAATAGGATCATTCAAAATCCTAGACAAATATGTAAAATCCAAAGTAGCAAGAAAAGGTAACTGTCGATTCACCTGCGGGTACTCGTGACTTTGGGGTGGAAGCCCTGTCGGCAAACCAGTAGGACCGTAAGCAGTCTGCCGATAATGGGAAGACCCAGGCTGATTTGGTGGTGGTTGGAAAGGATAATAACTTGGGGGATTGTATCCCTGAGTGGGGACATTAGTTTGAGCATTCGTACCCCAAATAGGATTGAGTATACCTGGATATGGTTGGCCTATAGGAGGAATAGGCAACTGTTGCCCCCAGTTGTGTGAGGAAGATTTTGTAACATTTTATTCCAATACTGGGCCAAAGCAGGAGGTATATTTTGTCCAAAAGGTGGGGTTGGTCCCCCTATCGTAGGTGGAGTTCCAATTGGAAGTTGTGTACCAATCGTAGGTTGTGTAGTAAGTGGATTGTGTCTGGTAAGAGGAAATGGAATCGTACCACCTTGTCCACCAACGAGAATCTACAAGTTTGGTGCAACGGTCAGGATAGTGCCACTAGGATTAGGATTACCAAAAGGAAATTGAGGGAGTGTCGGAATAAAACCGGGAATAGGGTGCCTAGGAAAAGAAGCACCACCTAGATAACCGGCTGGTGTTTGCGAAGGTGTCGAAACAGAAGCATTCAATAAAGCATTCAACGCATGGTATCCAGGTGGTAGTGTCGGGTTGACATCGGTCGTTCGCTAGGTGTTGATAGAAGCAAGACTAGCTGCAGTGACTCCGGTTGGGACACTCGTAGTATTCGTGAGATGGGCCATCTTGTCAGGGAGAGTAAAGTGATAAGTGGTATTCACCGGTACAGTCTCTATCTCAGAAAACACCAGAGGGTTGATTTCGAAGACCGTAGGTGAACCAGGACCAAACAGGGCCCTTCAGAAATCACCTGACCAAAAAGGATCTTGGCCTTCTACACCGGGAAAAGGCCCAATGGGTGACCCAGAAGTGGTAACAACTAAATATCCTGAAGCGTTCAGTTTCATAAAGGGTCGTTCAGAACCATGACAAATTCAAAAATCCTCTCTAGTATTGGTAATTCGAAAAGGTTCTAGAGAGTCAGTTGTTTCCACTTGTGGTGTGGTGACAACTAGGACTTCACTCTACTGAGGAGAGCCCTCATGTGTACTAGTAGGCAAGGGTTGAGAACTGTCCAGATGCTTTGGAGATAAACATTGCATTCTACGTGAACGACGTGGAGGAGCTATTGTAAACGAGTGACAAACTTCGCGAATAAAAACCTATGGTCAACTTTGAGAAACAAACAACATGCTCTAGTAAATAAAAACTAGGAAGCAATACCAAGCGAACAATACCTTCTAATTTCGAAGCCACTAGTTGGTGATGAAATCCAACGTTGCAACAACGAGACGACAAGGGGCGGGGCTAGGGTGGAAATGTTACGTTGACGACCTGCTTAACGAACTTACACCCTGGTGCAAGATCCCACACATAATCGTGGGTATACCCTCCAAGGAGCCCGAGTGATTTTGGTCAACGTCAATTCCAGGTACCGTGAAGACTTTCCCCTCCACAGTCACCTTGGGTAAGAACCTAGAAAGATAGGCCACTAAGGTCACCACCAACAACAATAAAACCTGGGGGAACATTCGACAGTCTGATCCACATGCAAAGGAAGGGTATCTAGCCCGAAATCAACTCAAAAGGATTCCACTCATCATTGTGGGTATACCTCTAAGTGATCCCTGTAATACGTGCAATCTCTACACTGACACCAACAAAGCAGGGTGAGTAACTCTGTCGATATCAATGCGACCTAATGTTTTACCCTTGTGTGAGAAGGGCTTCCCAGGACAAGATGTTGCAAATGGAATTTAACACTCCCTAACACAAGATTTTATTGTGTGTTTTGTGCTTTTGGAGAGTGTATCTCTCTTCCTACTCCAAAGTKCTAGCCCATCTAAATGTTGGTGTAAAAGAACCTTAGAAAAGAGTTACTAGATAAATTTTATGATTACACAATGTTCTTAAGAGTTGTTGTTTACTCAAAGGTAACGGAAATGAAACTTATGTTGTATGACTCTGACCCAAACAATGCAAGGATGAGAATGAAATATATCACTTTTCGTTCAATGAATCCTATGTATGGGAGAGAGAGAAAGTTTTCCAGATCAACCATGTACTACAATGCCAAATTTCCTTTCAAATGCCAACACAAACAATCATTTAGCAAATGACAATGCTCTATGTGTCTTTTTCAAATACTTCAACAATCTCAATAATTGGATTTTCCAACTTTTCTAAAACGAAAAGAATTTTTGAAAGAAAAACCTTTTATTTACTTTTCAAAAAGGATCCTCACTATGCCAATGAGAATACATAAAATCAACACGCAAAGAATCAAACAATGACCAACCCAATCAACTCTTTCAATGAAAGCAAAAATTAAAGAGCAAACCAAAATAGTCTTCTCAATTACACAAGAAAATGATCTTTTAAGCCAATAAGCAAAAGAGAAAAACCAAATACTCAACTTTCAACCAATCACTGGTTCTCAACTAATCAAACACATTCATAATCTGAAGTCAAAGAGAATGGTTTTGCCAAGAAAAGACAAGAAACGAAAGTCAAGCCACAAATGACAAGAAAAGCCTTGAAACCCTAAGACTGTTCATGCACACAAACAAAGAGAAAAAAGATACCAATGAAAGGTCCAAGAAACTCATAAGAGGCAATCAAACTAATCTGGGCATTTGGAAATACCAAAATTTAAATTCAAAATTTTGAAAAATAGTGTTCGCAAGCAGGCAATGTTACACAGTGCGAGAATCACTGATTCTCACAGGTGACCCTTGAGCAAGGTGTGAGAACCTCGCACTGAAACCTATAAGCAAGGTGCGAACCTTACCAATTCTTGCAGGCTGTAATGAAGTGCAGTGCGAGAATTCCTGAACATAATCAAAAATTTGAAAATTGAAGCAAAATTGACAAAGGCTTCTGGACCCAGAAGGTCTATCGGGATATCCTGAAGACTCATAGACTGATAGGATGGGAGAAAATTAAAACCAGAGCAAATGGCCACAGAAAAACACAAAAAACAACAAAGAAAATGGGATGTTCCCCAATTGAGTTGCCAATTTTGTTATTGGATAAATCCGTAAGTGCAGACACAAACCGATCTCCCTAGATCCACCTGGATCTAGAACAAAGCAATATAGAACATGACTCTTTCCCTAGATTTCGACCATTGAATTAAATAGGAGGCAAGAACTAAGAACATACCTTATTATCGCTTCCTATGGTCTTTGTTGCTCCAGCTTCGCTCCAATGCTCTTGTGCAGCTAAGACCAAGACAACTTCAACCAATCGGAGTGAAGACAACTCAATATATTCAACAGTCAATCTATGTATATGATCAAGGAATTATACAATAAAGTGGAAAAAAGTGTTATGGGAAAGGGACATATTACTGTATCATATTAATAGAAAGTAAAGATTACAACCTGAGCCTTGATGTCGCAAACTTCCTTTCGATGGCCCTTGGCTCTGACACACACACTTGCTCACTTGCATGAAGAAGATCAAAACCCTTATGATGTCTTTGTTGTAGTTTCTTAGCCTGTTGTTCAAGCTTCAATCCTTCACACAATCTTTCACCAATTCTCCAATAAATCTTGCTTAACCTTGTTTTCTTAACCTTTTCCATGAGAATTCCCTCAATATATAGGAGAGAATGAATTAGTTACTTGGATAAAAATGATCCCAAAATATCAGGGAATCTAGTACTAGGATAACCATTCGAATGCCATCTCATCCTTCTAGAAGATTCCCTTCTAGAAACTTTGAGAATTCATCTTTTTCCTTACTTAAGAAAGAGTTTGCACCCTAGCAGTTCAACACAGTGCAAACTTCTCACACCCTGACTTAAGGCAGCCTGCGAGAATCATACATTCTCGCAGGCAAATATACTAGTAGCCTACGAACCTCCCTCAAAAATGATATTTCTTGAAAGAGAAGAAAGTAACTTTTCTTAGGAGAAAGTCCTTATGAAGAGCCTGAGTACACCATCATTAATACATCATCATGATAACCAAAATCATGGGTAACACTTACCCTCCCAATTATTTTGAGTATCTTCCTCTTTTTACTGGAGAAGATCATATCACTGCTGAGAAGAATTTGGGAGCCTTTGAGAACTTAGTTGATAATTTTTAAATAGTATATGAAGATGTCACCATGAGGTTATTTTCAAAATCCTTGGTTGGGGATGATGTTTTGTGGTTTAAATGTCTGTTTGTTGGTTCTATTATGTCATGGATTGAGTTATATGATGCATTTTTAAGATACTAGGGAGAAAACAAGTCCTTTGATCAACACTTAGCTCAGTTTTGTGCTCACAAGAGAAAAGAAGATGAATCTTTGGCCACCTTCAACAGGAGGTTTCATAGTTTTTATTACAGCATGCCTTTGGATATTCAGCCTTCTGAGACTGCAACTATGGTTTACTACATAGAATCTCAACACCTATATTTTGTCCTTTTTCTAAGAGAAAGGAAATATTCATCATTGCAACAGATGTTTGCTAATGCGGAGGAAGTGCAGAGTAATCTTCGAGCATGTGCACAACTCTCTTGTCATATCTTGGACAATGTTTTGGATGAGGAAGAAATTGAGGAAGTATATGGACAACAAGAAGCCTATCTGAGCTTACAATTGTTTTAGCATGCTTGTGCATCATTTTCAGATATTAAATATTTTTTTGATCGTGAAATTATTAAATCAGATTTTTCCATTGTTAAAGATGCAAATGTACATGCTTATAACTCATACCAGCAAGATAAATTTACATATGCAGCTGAGCCTTTTCCTAATCATGAGAAAATGGATGATTTTGTTTATGATGAATATCATGAGGAATATTTTGCAGAAGGTGGTGACATTTATGTTTCAGGGAAAGTTGTTGCCCCTCATCATCTTACTGTTGACTTATAAAATAAGTTAACATTCTTGGCTCATGATAACCTCCTTGATTATATTCTTCTAAACTTTTGTCAATAAGATAGGAAGGAGCTACATAAACATGTGATTTTTTTCTCTTTTTTATCAATAGATGGCCAACATGAAGAATGTGAACAAGCAATTAAAAAGGAGCAGATTTATGTATCAACATGTATTAATTCTCCCAGTATTGACTTTGTATTTGACAGTTTTAGAGAATATTTTTTAGAGGACAAGAAAGAGGAGGTTGAGAAATCATATGGTCAGTATACAGTGCTTTTTTCTTCATAGAATGTTGACCAACAATTTCAAGAAGACACTGCAAATAATTTTCTTTCCCAAGGAGATAATCACTAACCACAAAAATCTTTTGTTGTCCATGATTGCTTTGAAGCATGTGATATCTATAGGATGTTTCAAAGAGGTCAAGAGAATTATAGTCTTGTCATCAGAGCATAGATTATGAAGGAGCATCTTAGTCTTCTAATGTTTCCATAATTCTATCATGTTATTCATGATCCTATAGCCATATACATGGAGTCTATTTGTTCATAAGTTTCATGCATTAGATCTTTTTCCATGCAAGCAAGTTGCAGTTGTAAGTATCAATTTCTCATAGACTGTCTGTTTCATTTGTGTTAGGATACTTAGAAAATTAGGAGTTAGTTAAGATCTACTTGGTCTAATGTGTCGTTAGGTAAAAGTGTGTTTCTTAGTGTGTTTCTTTAGTATGCATTTGTATTTAGGAAAACTGACGGTCATTATATTATCCCGACATAGAGTGATCTAACATTTCATATTCTCCTCGATATTAACGACCATTGATTCATGGATTAACACCTTATTGGTCCATGATCTCTATTTAAAGAGCATGGAGGGTCATGTATCGATGATCGATAGTGAGAAACTCTCCTGTAAAATCTATCTACAATCTTTTTCTTTTGCATTAATAAACTGCTCCAAGTACTCGCGTTGGCTGGGGCTGTGGATGTTTCCCCGTAGTGGTTTTACCATGTCAAAACATCGTTTTGCTGATATTTGATCTGTTTGTGTGAGTGTTTACTGAATATTTTCTTCCTCTTTTGGAATACATGTATTGGCGAACATGGTATCAAAGCTTGTTTGAAGCCCGCTCCTATTGTAGATTGAGATAGTGAAGTCGAGTTGTCTCATATCCATTTTTTGTCATTTATGTACCTTTTTGGGCTAAGAAAACTATTCCATTGCACCAGGAGCACTCGTTTCAGTCAAGAACATTTTTCGTTTCACTCGAAAAGGTTTCTGTTTGCCCAATATACGACCATTTCAGTCAGATGTGGAGGTATAAAGCCTGAATACGCCATTTTTAATTTTTTGTAGAGTATTATTTTGGTTTTATATTATTTGTTTCTAGGTTGCTACTCTTTTAGATATTCATATGATATTTTCCCCACAACCTATGCAATCTTGGTAAATCAGAAACATATAGGAAAAGGTGCATTTTCTAGGTAAGCTAACCGAGATCTAACCCTTGTTGTCATCAAGAAGCAAAAAAAAATTCGTGTGAAAAGAGTGTTTTTTTAGCACACTCTCCAAGTCCGTCTTTAACAACAACAACACCTACAATCCTCTTGGTTAAAAGTTTTCTTATTAAGTCAGAGGTCTTGATTTCAAGTCTCTATTTTTGTTACTTTTTTTGAAAAAGTTCATGCTCCATTGTAAAGTGTATTTCACTTCAAGTATAAAAGTTAATCACTATAAGTAGCTTTAATATTTTAGAGTTATTTATTTTGCATACAATTTTTCTTTTATAAAGTAACTTCATTGTAAAAGTGATCCCTACTTCTTTTCATAAAAATGGGTCACTTCATAAAGAAACTTACACCATCACGTGGTACTTTGGTTACTGCCTTTTTTTTAAAAGAGTATAACATTCACATCCGAAGTCCGTTTTCAGTGTCGTTTTTCTTAAAACTGCCTAATGTTTCAAGATCTTTCCATCTATATCATTCGTTTTAGTTTTTAAATCGATATTATCTACATATTTAATATGGATTCTTCAAGTAATATTTTTCTTACCAGCACCAACTACTTCCAAAGGAAATCTCATATGGATGATTTATTAAGAAATAAAGGCTTGTACCAAATTACCTTGGGAAAGGAAACAACACCCACTGATGCTGATAAGAAAGTCAAATGGGATAATAGGAATGGCAAAGCACATGGATTAATCAGAATGTCTATCTCTCATGATTTAAGGTTATGTTAGCACTCTGTAAATCTGTTCGACTAATAAAAAAAATGACAGAGGTAACCTACAAAGTAACTTTAGAGCTAGGTACTAGCATGTTCAGCTCAGAGAGGGCTCTCTCCTATCACTTGGTATTTAATAATGAGTTTTCTTTAACAATTCAATGGCCAGGTTTTGTTGTTTTGGGGTTTTTTTTATAAATTTATTGGCAAGTAATAGCAAGGACACTTAGGGCTATGGAGTCAAAATTCTGAAACGAATAGAAGCACTGTCTGGTCTGTAGAAATATCCAGAGGAGAAATAATAAAGAGGCAATAAATCTGAGTTATAAATTGTAAATTTGCAGAGTGTAGGAAGAAAATAAAACATATAACTACATCAGAGAATTAAATAAATGAATTATGAATTAATTAGGAAGAAATTAACACATTTTAAATTTCTTTAGCCGAGAGCATCACAAGATGAATTATGGGCCTTTGACTATCCAATTTAAATAGAATACAATGAAAATGAAATTAGAAATACAAGAAATACATACAAAGAGAGGAGACAAAACTCAGATCACCACCATTAGAATATTTTCATGGAAACTTCAAGATTTATGCATGTGTATTCAATTCAGCTTCAGAAAATTACATTCAAGTTATGAATAGCTACAATTGTGCCCTTGCACTTCTTCCAACTCCTGATACATCTGGAACTCCTAATATTTATATAATTTGAGTTCCTTCCGTTTGAAACCAATTACAATGATTGAAATGAAACATTTCAATTTTTGAAACTGATTACAATGATTACAAATGACGGTTTTGATTTGACATTGATTACAATAATTAGAAATAAAATGTTTCATGATCCAGCTTCAGATTCCTCTGATGCTTCAGACCCATTCTTTTACACTTGTTCTACTCTGGTCTTCCACCTGATCTGCCATCTTCAGTGAAATCTGGAAATCACCTACTGGACCCAAGAACACTGCACTTTGTCTTACCCAAGCATACTATCTCCTTCCATTGCAAGTCAGAAGGGATATCATAATATATTATTTCTTTGATCAGGATCTCCAGGTCAATGCAGGAATCATATGGCATGACTGGTAGTCCAAGTTTGAATTCTCTGAACTGATTCAGAATCTCAAAGTCTGTAATCACATGCTCAACCAGCGTAGCTCCTTTCATATTTTCCTCCAAGGTTTCAAACTTGGAGTGATCCATTCTGCACCGAGTGAGGCGAGCATTGTATTCTTCTTGATCATACATTTTTTTCTTTCCATCCCAAATTGGTGGGATGCCTTTGATAAACAATTCTTCAAACAAATCTTTGAACTCTTGCACACTTTGCTCCATCTTTATTGCCTTGGTTTGGACTGATTTCAATAGATTATGTTTAGCAATAACCCTCTTGACCTAGATAATAAATGTAGTTTTTTCTTTAACTCTAATAGTCTGAAGTTCTGCAGTGGGAATGGAGTTGAGTAGATTTATGGCATTTTGGGCCCATTCTGATGTCTTCTTTGCTAAAGTCTCATTCACAACAGTGCATCTGCTTATGTGTATGATGGATATGTTGTATTTATCATTGATGAAGTCTAAATACACTCTGAACTTGGCATCTTCAACAACTATAGAGTGCCAGATGATATGCTTGGCTCCCTAAAACAAGCCTTTGCCTCTTAATCTCATATTTAACTTATTTATCCTTTCCTGCAGACCTTCATTCTCCTTTTGAAATGGAGCCATTCTTTCATCCTTTGATTGCATATCCTGCTTCAATTTATCTATCCTCCCTTTTAACCCTTTGATTTATCCTTCTTTCAGGCTAACTTGTGACATAGCCTAGACAAGTCCTTGAGTGTTTGGCCTAGCTTCTACAGCAGGAGGTACAAATACAACCCTGTCTAGAAATTCTATCTGCTCTTGTGGCCACTTTGCATTTTTGCGTCCTAGCTGCAATGCCTTGGCCTTGTAGTCCAATTCCTCTTGAAGAAGTGTTTCATTTTCTTATTCTAGAGCAACCAATTTTGTTGTTTATGGATGCTTTGTAGCAGACAATTTCAATTTCTTATTCAAGCTTTGAATCATTTTGTCTTTTTCATCCAATGAGGATTTCACCCCTTGAGGGCCTTTGGATTCCATCCTCTTGACCTGAGTCTGCCAAGCTCCGCTAGATGATTTTTCTTGCCTCAACTTCCCTTCCAATTTCATTGCATAAGATGACAGCTTTGAATTCTTCAAAGTTAAACCCAGGTAAT
>ML786766.1:12844-39227 GCA_009831015.1 Picea engelmannii | reverse complement strand
ACACAATTGCATCTTCTTCTTCACCACAATATTCCTCATCAATGTTCAAATTTGCAAATTCACCATCCATCTTAAGGAAACTTTCTATTTTTTTATCATCTTCAAAAACCCACCAGTACTTAATATTATCAGGTATTGTTGGTCTGTTCTTGACCTCAATCTCATATCCCCTGTTAGGAAAAATTGGAATCTTGAAAACTGAGGTTGATGTAGCTAGAGCATCAACAATCTGATTCTGACCCCTTGGAATCACTGAGAGACTATATTTTGAAAATTCTTCAAGAAGGTCAAGCACTATATTGCTATATATTCTTAATCTGGGCTGTTTTCCTTGATATATTCCCTTCACCTGATTTATGATCAACTTAGAATCTCCATGTACAAATATCCTCCTAGCACCCATTTATTTCGGAGTCTTCAATCCCAATACTAATGCCTCATATTCAGCCATATTATTTGTGCAATCAAAAGAAATCTTGTAAGAACAAAGTTTTGTGGCCAATATGGGGGGGGGTGATCCACACACCAGCTCCTGCTTCTTCTTTGATGACATCTCCATCAAAGCTCATGTTCCACATCTCATTTTCTGCACTGTCTTGTTGTTCTGAAATTTTATCATTTTGCTGGTCAGATTTGTCTTTGGAAGTCATATCAATCTCTGGCACCTTTTCTTCAAAAATCGAATCATTAAAGAAAATGGAAGACCCAATCTCAGTCTCAACGGAGTAATTGGAATGATTGTTTGGTTGGGATTTGTTACTGACCATGTACTTGAGAAAAACTTCCATGTACAACCTCCTATCTTGGCCAAAAATAGGGATACTGGCTTATGACATATCCATTTGCAAAGTCCCTTTCAACTTTGTAGCCCATGACCTAGATAACAACATGCCAAATTTAGGAGGTATATTAGCAACTACCACATCCATGACCATATTTTTTGCTGGAATTTGAGACAAAAATACCACCAAATATTTGGTTAGGCCCAACCACTTCACCTTCTTTGAATCAAAAGAGAAAAGATATTTGTAAGGCCTTGTAATGTATTGGCCTAATTGGTCCATGACTACCTTGGGCATCAGATTATGGGATGCTCCTAAATCTAACATAACATTATGCAAAGTCATATCATGAATTTTCATACTAACATAAAAAGGGGGGACCTCAACAACATCACTACTCTCCTCTATATGTGGGCCAAACAAGATGGCAGGATGATCATCTTGTATATTCAAAGTATCATAAGTTTCTTCCATCTTGAGCATCTTAATGATCTGATTTCTATATTCACTATTATTTTTCAAGTCATTGAATGGAACAAAGATTTTAATTTTGGCCATATCACTTTCAAATTTAAAGGATGAAGAAGTTTTTTCTACCTCTTTGATGACTGTCTCCTTTCTTGTTTCAAGTACTTTCTTTGGAGGTTCTTCCTGTTGCTTTCCTTTCTCCACAACATCCTTTGCAACAGAGTCTTTCTTAGGTTGACTTGAAGAAGGTGTATTATTTTGAGATTCTTTGGTAGGATTTCCCTTTGGAGGATTTGCAGGTGTTAGCACTCTGTAATTCCCATAGGTTGTCAAGGATAGAAGAAATTGACAGCGGTAACTTATCAAAGCCACTTTTGAAAGTGGGATCTAGCCCTACCAGTTGCAGAGAGGGATTTCTTTGTATGATTTATATTTGTTTAGGTTTTAGATATTAGGCTAGTTAAGATAGTCCAAGTTTGTTTGTTTGTTTATAAAAGTTGGCTGAAGAAATGAATTAAACTTCCATTGGGCTATGGGGTCTGTACTAAAGATCAGAATCAGATGAAACTTTTTATAAGATTTCTTCACAAGGAAAGACAGTAAAATTGTTGGATCTATTAATATTAAATGAGATGGATTGGACAGAAAAGGTGAGAAAGTCAACCAAGCAAAGAAGCAGTTAAGAATTTCCTTACTTAATATCATATGAATAACATACAGACCATTAAAACACCAGAGACAGAGTATGAAAGATAAATTGTGTTCTATTGACTTCCTTTTAATGATTAGAAATTGAAAAACATAAGTGATTACAAAGAATAGAAAAACATTTAACAGAGAAAGAGAAACATCGCCAACAATTTGACACAAGAATCCTGTGAATTGTCATGTTTTATTATTGGTCGATCCTTTTGAAAAGATTACACAAATAGATCCTTGGGTGAAAAATCAACCCTCAATACTTCGAAGGAAGAAGTATTTATACAACAATTTACATCTAATCCTGTCATAAATGACCAGGATAATATGGAGAAAAAATCTAACTAACTAGATCTTAAATTACAAAATATAGGAATGTTGTTGATCTATTCGGATCCTTGGTGTTGATTTTGTGGAAGCAGTTGTTGAATATAATCTTTGACTTGAATGTCTACTCCATGCTGACTCGAAACTCCATATCACTTCTACTCAAGTAAATAACACAAGTCTTCCCATCACTTTTTACTAGGGATGGAAACCTTGAGTAACTTTCTGTATATCTCGTCCATCTCAATGTACTTGGAAAAAGTGGGATTTGTGATGAAAATGTGTTTTATCTCATGTTGGATGCTCAAGTCCAACTGTAATGTTTCTAGGAAATCCTTGCTAGTAATGCTTCCCTGAATGCCTACAAATTCGGAACCATCCTTTGCCACTGTATTGATCTTCTACTTGTAATCTGACAGAGTGATAAGCTTATCATTTATTACTAGTAGTCCAAGAAGGCCCTTCTTGTGAAGTACTTCAATCTTGCTGAAAAATCTCTGCACTCCGATGTCCATTAATTGAGCCTTCTCCTCCAGTTGCAACATCAATCCTTTCTTGGTCAAAACCTTTTTGACCTCAAGGATGGTCTATTTTCTATCTTCATTTTCCAATGCTTCCAACTCCTGCTTGTTCTTGGAGTTGATGAATCTGATGAGCTCAGTGGCCTCTGTAGGTTTTTCTCCTATATCTTCCTTGATATTTTCAATTTCTTCTCTAGCCTTATGTACCATCTCATGTTGTTCAAAGATAATATTTATGAATGGCCATATCTCTACCATGGATTTGCTGATGTCCATCCATATGTTTTCCTTGGCTTTAGATAATGCCTTGGCCATGAAAGTCTCCTTCTGTAGCTTATGTAGTTGTTGACTAAGTCTCTGAGTTGTATGCATTTATGCATGATAGCTAGATTGGAATATGGACTTCATGTCTTGGAGGCTTTTCACCTCTTCTTGTAACTTTCTGATTTCCTCCCCTTGAAGGGACATATCTTGCATAGACTTCACCAGCTTCTTTGAAGCATCTGGAACCTTCATTGGAATGGATGATGGAATCTTTATTGTTGTGGTTGTTGTTGTACTAACTCATGTGAGAGGAATTGCTTCCAATGGAATAACAACCATCTGCACACTCTGTTCTTTCTCTTTGACCAATTTGTCTAATTCAGCCTCCATCTCTTTTATCTGTGCATTCTGCTCCATTATTAGCTTTAGCATCTCCTCTTTGTGGCCTTCACTTTCAGCCATTTATTTTTCTTGTGAATCCTTAGTGGCTGGAAGTTTCTGTTTCTTTCTCAAGGAGGCTATATCATTATTTTTCTCCTTTGGTAATTCTTCAGTTGCCTTGACATTTGATGGATCATATCCAATATTTAAAACTAGCTCTTCTAGGGATTTGATCTTATTGTCTTTGACCAATGATGATATCCTTTCCAGCTTCAATTGAGATTGGACATTATTCAAAGATACTTGCAACTTCGCAGCAGTCAGTAATGTATTTTTCAAGGTGGAGAAAATCATCTCCCATGTTTTCTTATGCAAGTCCATTTGGTATGTTGGATGGACCTCCTTCACATAAAACGCAAATGAAGTTTTCTTGTAGTCAACAGTTGTCTTGGGATGAGGTACTTGTGCCTGTAGGTATGCCATTTTCATTCTTCCCTTTTCTGTATCAAATGATGAAAGTAATCTATGTTGGGTAGTAGAGGTCTACTTCCACAACTAGGCATATGTACTATTTCTTAGGATTTCATTCCTCTTCTTGATTTGTTTGTATTTGTCAAATATGTTTGACCCCATTGGCTCATGAGAGGATTCAGCTGACAGAGTAGTGTCTGTTTGTTTTTTGGATGAATAGGTGGACACTATGTGTTGGCTTCCTGAGAATTTTGAGGAATGTGGTCCCTCCATGATTATGGTGGACTGTATTTCTCCTTCTTTAAGAAAGTCTGGTGTGTGAAAGTCTTGTCCCTTTTTTTGTAAACCTAAAAATATTCAGCTGACACCTTTGTGACTGAAGGTGAAATCTCTTTCCTGGCTCTTTTTTCTATTTGTACTTGAGGAGTGTTGGTATGTGAAATTTTGGCAGGGGAAGGCTATTCTTATATCTTCATCAATGTATTTTCTTGCCACTCAATCCAGTTCATATACTTTTCTACTTTAGGCTTGTGTGCATGAGCATAAGGAGGGATATTCTGTTTGACCCTGAGTTTTGATATGATACCAAATGGGTCATAGTTCCATGTGAATCTTAGACCGAAGTTCATCTGTTTCAAGATATTGTTAACCTCTTCTCTTCCTGCTTTATTGTTGCATATGAAAGAACCAATTTGGATTTTTATTCTCCATTGTTGTTTTTTCTTTGCTGACACAAAATAGACATCATCAGAGTTTATCATCTGCTTGATATATTCCAATGAAAATATCCTGACAGGGAGGTATTTTGGTAGTTTATATGGTGGAAATTCACACCAATATACTCTGATCCGAGTATGGTTCTGGTAAATATACCAATCCCCTGTTTTGGCCAAGTCAAAGAGATAAAGAATTATTTGGACCTCTTCATTGATTCTTGTCTCCATTCTGTTGATGATCATGCACACCACTGGATGATAAAACTGATAAATGAAGTCTCTAAAGATGAACTCAGTGGAATTTTTCCTCACTAGTGAGGTCCAAGAAGTCATTGATTGAGGGTTTCCTTCTTGATCTAATTTCTGGAGAGCACAAGAGAATCTATCCACCTAAAAGAAAAGGAACATGTACACCAACACTGAGGAGTACCTGAACATCCCTTCTGTTGAGAATTTGAAGAACTGTTCATGTATATTGTATGCCAGAAATTGATTGAAATCAAACTGGACTGTATCTTTCTCCTCTGTGGAGAAAATGGACATAAAACCCATGATAGGTTCATCTACCCATTCATCAGAAAAATATCTTAGCGGGTAGCAGAGAGTGGAAATGATTTGATTAGACCTAATTGAGAAAATGGAAGAGGGATAGGGGGGGGGGTTAGGCAATCGTGCATCTTCTGGCAGATAAATTTCAAAGATTTGGGATCTTTGGGGGAAGGAGAGTTTCTGATAGAGGTCTTTTAGGATTTCAATGGAGAAAGGACTGGCATAATCTATTTTGGGGATTTGTAACATCTGTTTTATTGATTCAGGGGAGTCCTTCTACACATTTTCCAAATTGATGTGTAGTGGGGATCATGTTGTAGGGTGGAAGCAGTCTTTTGCTTCCCTTTGTTGTTGAACTTTTTGGGTATTTTTTCAGGATCAAGTTTCCAACAATGGTCTTCCTCATGGCCATCCTTTCAACAATGTTTACATGTAAGTCTTTCTCCCTCTTTCTTAACTAAAGCATTATTTTTCCCATTTCCCTTGAAACTCCTCTTTCCCTTGTCTCCATGACTGAATGGCTTCTTACTACCCTCTTGAGTTTCATTCCTCCCTCTTGTTTCCAAATGAGTTTCCTGAACACAAACTTCATCTATATTGGAAGGGTTAAACATGAGTATTGTATGCATTAAGTAACTATGCAAAGCTCCAATGTATTTGAGTAAAGTTTCTTGAGAAGACAAATCTACACCCAAAACCAAAGCTCTTATCCTAAATTCTTGAGTAAATCTTTGCACATTTTTCCCTTTAGCTTGTCTAAAATTTTTCCAATCCATAAAAGCTTTCTGCATGTATTGTAGCACCACTTTTCACTCACTACTGTGTAGGTGTTACTACGCGGAATAAAAACATTCTCACTCACAATTAATCACACGCATTCAAAACAAGTTAAACAGATTCAACACAGAGTAATCATACGATTTACTGCCATAATCAACAATCAATACTATTTAACATCAATTCATATACACAGCAGAATACATGATGATTATAATACATAGAGATACAAAATCACAATTAAAGCATCATCTAGTACTTATCTTTGAATAGTGGTAGATTCCACCAACCAAGTGCAGGCCTTCCATGAACCTCCGATCCTTAGACCGCACTTCTCATCAGCTTAACAGTGGGTCACCCCCGAGCTGGGACTAAGCTCCACCCCAAGACAAGGAATCCTAGGCTAGGCTGAGGTTACAAGGAAACAACACACAGCCACAAGGATGGGATTCTCTCCCAGGAACCTCTCACGCTCACTGCCCACAGACCTTCATTCCCTACATGCCTGTTCCACCCTAGGAGTATACACCTTCTCTGTCACCTCGATAGTCCTTTGGCTGCTAACCTCCCTTGCCTTGGGTTACAACAACAAGACATACCGGAAGTCTTCGGGCTCTATGGCAGCTACAAGGTTCCTTCCAGGAGTTCTCTCCTTCCTTTGTACATTCTCTCTCCTAGAGAGAGTGTTTCTCCACTGGCCAACAAGCCACACGCAGTCCGACACTGCGTGGCCACAACAATCAATAGGGAAAATTGATGTGGCTTTCCTACAGGCTCAACAATGGCCGAATGGCTCACAGTCACGACTTTGGGATAGAGACCCCACGCACAAGATCGATCTTAGATAGAGGATACACATGGATTCTCCAGATGAACACAGGTTTTGCAGTTCAGAATATGTATGATATTTTTCTGCAGAGGTTGGATCTGTCGTACAACTCAGAGGCCGTATCCACTCAGGCCGTTGGGTAGAATGGAGGAGAACCCCCATCACGTCTCATCTTCGCCATTTTATTTGCATGGGTCGGAGCTGACACTTGTCGCCCTGGAAACTACATATGTTTACCCAACACACATCACCTTCCTCATGGTTAGGAACTTAGGATAAAACATGAAATGCTCATGCCTTTTTGGAATAATATTAAAATATTATTCCCAAGGATGAAGTCCCCTAGGCTTAACACTTAGCCTCTTTTCCCACCTTCTAGCCCCTAATCCCTTGCCTTCTCTGTGGAAGCTTAGTCCCCCTTCACTCATTCATCGTGGTCGGTCTGCACCTGGTGGTGTTTACAAATTTTTATTAATTTGTTCTGTGTGATTACATATACAACAGCAGGCTCTTGGCCTTCACAAATTATGCTCTCTGGCCTAACAAACACATAAGCCACCAGCTTATAAAAACTTGGCTCACAAGATTATAAAACATAATGGCAATTCCTTTCATAACATGATTTACAACAAGGCTCGGCCTTGGGGACACTACAATCCCCCTCCCCTTATTTCTGCATTGTCCTCAGTGCAACTTACACTGTCTCTGCAAGCCTTTCAAAATTTTCAAAAATATGCGGGTACTCTGCCCACATAGCATATGCATGCTCCCATGTCGCGTCCTCAGGACCGTACCATTTCCACTGGACCTTTACAAGCTCTATAGCTCGATTCCGGAGTTGTTTTCTTTTCCTGTCCAATATGCGCATAGGATGCACTTGCATGACACCTTCTGGTTCCACCTAAATCACATTCCAATCAATAATATGATTAGCATCACGTACATATTTCTTAATCAGTGAAACATGAAACACATTATGTACAGTCATAGATGCAGGTAATGCAAGCATGTATGCAACTGGACCAATCCTTTCTAGGATATCAAATGGCCCACAAAATCTTGTTGCCAATTTGGCGCAACTTCCCAACTTCAGGGAACTCCTGTTAGTCCTCACTTTCAGGAAAACATGGTCACCCACTTTGAATTCTCTATGGGTTCTGTTACTGCCAGCGTAACTTTTCTGTGTATCCTGGGCATCTTTTAGATTCTGTTTAATTTTTATCATTTGATCTTCCATCTCTTTGAGCAGTTCAGGCCCAACAATTTCTCTGTCAGTTGGATTATCCCAGCTCACTGGAGTGTTGCACTTTCTTCCATAAAGTGTTTCGAATGGGCTCATCTTCAATGATGCATGATACCCATTATTGTAGGTGAATTCTACCAAATGTAGGTAGTCTTCCCACCTTGATGGTTTATCCATCACATACATTCTCAGTATGTCTTCTATTACCCTGTTCACCCTCTCTATCTGACCATTAGACTCAAGATGATACATTGTACTAAAGTTCAGATTCGTTTTGAATCCTTTGAACAATCCTTTCCAGAAATTTGAAGTGAATTTTGGGTCCCTATCAAACACAATTGTCTTAGGAATTCCATGCAAGCGTGAAACTTCTTTTAAAAAGATATCAGCAACATCAGCTGCCCTCTGGGTGGTTTTCAGTGGAATAAAATGGGAAGCTTTAGTAAGCTTGTCCACCACCACCATGATTGAATCATGCTACTTGCTTGTTCTAGATAGTCCAGTGATAAAATCCATTGTTACCATGTCCCATTTCCATTCAGGAATGGGTAAAGGATGCAACAACCCTCCTAGGTGCCTATGCTCAGCCTTAACCTTCTGGCACTCCATACATCTGGCAATGTATTCAGCGATTTCCTTCTTCAGACCCGGCCAGAAGTAATGGATTTTGACTGTTGCCTCAGTTTTCTGGTATTCGGGATGTCCATCATAAGCCACGTTATGCATTTCTTTCAGAATTGCTAGCTTCAAATCTCGTACATTGGGTACATACACTCTGTTTTTATACAGAAGTAAGCCATCAGTTCCTAAGGTGTAACTTTCCTTGGTTTGTGGTCTCTCACGTTGTTGTAGCTTTGCTACTAAACCTATGTACTACAAATCAACATTTGCAGCTTCCAAAATTATGTCTTTAATCTCAGTCCTGTACATGCTAATGGTTGTAGCATGTAATTCGTGCACTTTTTTGCTGAGTGCATCAGCTACCTTATTTTCTTTCCCTTTGATATGCTTGATATCAAAGTCATATTCACACAGAAACTCCAGCCATCTGATTTTCCTGACATTTAAAGTCGGTTGATCAAATAAATACTTCAGACCATTATGGTCTGTTCTCAACTCGAATCTTTTGCCCATGAGGTAATGTCTCCATTTCCTCAAGGCGTGGATGATTGTTTCCATCTCTAAATAGTGAGTGGCATAATTCCTCTCATGCTCCTTCAACTTTCAGGACTAGTAACAAGCTACAAATCCCTCTTGGCTAAGAACTTCTCCCAGTCCCTCCTTACACGCATCGGTGCACACTACGTAATCCTTATTTGGATTTGCAATCTTCAGGATTGGAGCACTGGTTAGCAGTTGCTTCAATCGTTGGAAGCTTCTCTCACATTCTTCAGCCCATTGGAACTTCTTCTCCTTTCTTTGCAAGGAAGTGATAGAATGAGCTATCCTTGAGAATCTGGCTATAAAACTTCTATAGTAGCCTGCCAGACCCATAAAAGATCTAACTTCCACCACATTCCTTGGCGTTGACCATTCTCGAATGGCCTCAACCTTTTCAGGATCCACAACGATCCCTTCCTTTGATATAACGTGCCCCAAGTAATGAATCTGCCTTTGATAAAATGAGCACTTGCTCAGTTTTGCGTACAACTGGTGTTCTCTCAACACCTGCAGTACCATTCTTAGGTGTTACTCATGTTCTTCCTCTATCTTGGAATACTTCAAGATATCATCCAGGAATACTATGACAAACTTGTCTAAATAATCTCTAAACACTCAATTCATTAAGCACATGAAAATAGCAGGCGCATTGGACAGCCCGAACGACACCACCGTGAACTCATAATGACCGTACCTTGTTCTAAAGGTGGTCTTGCTGATGTCCTCATCATTTATTCTCATTTGGTGATATCCTGATCAGAGATCTATTTTTTAAAATATTTTTGCATCCTTCAACTGATCAAAAAGATCATCGATCCTTGGCAGAGGATACTTGTTCTTGACAGTTACCTTATTCAACTGTCAGAAATCAATGCACAACCTCAATGTCCCATATTTATTCTTCACGAATAGGACTGGGGCACCCCATGGTGACACACTGGGGTGAATGTATCCCTTCTTTAGTAGCTCTTCGAGTTGCAATTGCAACTCTTTCAGCTCTAGCGTACTCATTCTATAAGGAGCCTTCGAAACTAGAGCTGCTCCTGGCATCAAATTTATAGAAAAATCGATGTCCCTCTTCGGAGGTAGTCCAGATCCTTGAACTCTTTGAGTACCTTGTGGTCTTCTAGATTCAAGACTACATCTCGAGATGCTTCTTCCACCCAAGCTGCAAATAATTGACAACCTTGCTGGTAACATTTCTTCAGCTACATGGCTGAGATTTCCCTAACAACGACGGCGCTATGAATTCCTTGGACTGTTACCTGATTTCCCTCTTCGTTCATGCATGTAAACCTCTTGTTACGGCAGTCCAGAAGGGCATGGTGTTGGTCCAACCAGTCCATCCCAATCAAGCAATCATATGAGCCTAAAGGAAAAATGTTCAATTCAGCCTTAGCGCTCATTCCTTTCATGTCTATTGAACAAGATTTAACCAATTCAGTGACCTTCCTTTTGGTTCCTATGGCCAACTTCACTAGCCAAGACTTTTCGTGTTTTCTTCTTGTTAAATGAAAACTTTCCACCACTCTAGGATCTATATAACTATGGCTAGCCCCTGAATCAATTAAAATAACAAGTGGTCAGTTGTTGATCATACCTTCCACTTCAATCATGTGTGATTGAAATTCCTCTTGTTTGTTGTCCAAGGCTGCATAGATCCTCGACATTTTGTTGCCCATATCCTCCACTGTTTCAGTTTGTTGAACAATATGGACAGTTCTCGCTTTATCTTTTCTGTGGGGGCAGTCTCTGTACCTATGATTCCCTTTACAACCCCAATACTCCATAGGTGGCAGTCTTGGCATCTGCTCACTCCCTTCAACTTTCTTGGGCTCTCTAAGAGATGAATGTCCCCAAGGATTGTTCCTGAAAAAGGGAGGCTTGTTTCCCTTTTGCCTCTATTCTTTCTTAAACCTCTTCTGGTCATCCCAAGCCTTCCTAAAGTTAGGCTTTTTTCTTTGTTGTTCATATAAGAATTTCTCCCTTCTTATGGTTTCTTCGATGGTATTAGGATCATCATATTGAATCTTGTCACCAATGGAAGGTGAAAGTCCACTCAGATACCTCTAAATTTTGATAGCCTCGTCTTTGATGAACAGAGCATACTTCAGTAGTTCCAGAAAACTTTGTTCATACTCATCAATGGTCATGATGCCCAACTTGAGTTCGAAGAACTCCTTCATTTTTCTGTCATAGCATCTTTTGGTCAGGTATTTCTTCTCGAAATAACTCTTAAAATCCTTCCACGTGACCTCTTTCTCTCTGATGTGTTGCACCTACACCAACTGATCCCACCACATGGATGTTTTTCCTTTCAGCTGGTACATTGCAATTCTTCCTTCTGCATGGATAGAATAATTCTACAGTTGGAAGTATTTATTCATACACAACAACCATGTTTCATCATCTTCTTCCTTCTTATGTTCACCATCGAATGTAGGTGGTTTAATCTTGTTGATTTCCCCTTTCAATTCATCCCTTCCGAATTTTCAGTGTTTTCTGGTAGGGGAAAAGCTTGAACTACTGTGTGTCTCCTTGCCAGAATGCTTCGAGGAGAGATGGTAATGTATGCTACCACTCCTCGATCTTCTTTTCCTCTCAGGGGTTCTGACACTTCTTGATCTACTTGTGTCACTCTCTTTTTCCAATTTCTTTTCTATTCTTTCCAGGCTCTTCAACATTTTTAAGTTGAATTCACCCTGTCGATCGATGATTTTCATGAGCTTTCGACTATCATCTCAGTGAGCCTGGGCATCTTTCTACAATTTTTCAATGAGTTTCATCATGCGTCCCTCTTTATCTACCTCTTTTTCGTGCCCAATAGAGTTTGTTCCTTCAACTCCCAAGTTGACATCCTTTCCTTCTCTTTCATCTTATGTTTCAGAGGAAATCTGTACCTCTTCCAATTCCATACTTGGCGTCAGTTTTTGACTGTCCTGACACTCGTTGAAATCTGTTACACATAAAAATACTCACCTTGATAGTGTCGCAAGTGTCGTCATTACAAGGGTCGCAAGTGTCGCATTTTGCTCACAAGTGTCGCAAGTGTCAAAGAAAGCATACTGCCATGATGCCTATGTCGTGCCTATAACGACATGAGAAGGACACTTGAAACACCTCAAACATTTGATTTGGAAAAAGAGAAATGAGTCAACAGGCTTATGAACCTCTTTCCATCTGAAAGCACCCAAAAAATTGAGTTTTTGGAGGGGAGCGCTCCCCTATACCTCTCTCCGGAGTGCTGGCACCCCCCTATAAGCTACCAGGGAGCGTCATAACACTCCTTTTCCCTTTTTCAGGAGCGTTCCTACCCTCAGGAGTGTTGGTGCTCCCTTATACATTACTAGGGAGTGTTATAACGCTCTGAGTGCCCTTTTGAGGGAGCACTACCTATTCTGGGTAGCAGTTTATTTGTTGAGAAAAATGGGGAAAGGATCTTTTCATTCTTAGAAGGCAATTGGATTTGAATCCTCAATCAAGCCATGATCTTAGGGAAGATCCCTAACTGAAGGAGGAAAATCCTCAACTCACCCCAAAGATATCTCAATTTGTTGAGCCTCTCCAAGGCTATATAAGCAAGCTTTCTAATGGTGAAAGTAGAGGGAAATGGAGAATTACACCAGACTTATGACCTCATAAGTGGTGTTGGAAAAAATATGATTTGGGAAGCAAGAGACCTATGATCTCATAGGGAGCAATTGGTGAAGCTATCGTCATTCTGATCGTGGATCTTTTGAGGAAGGGTTAGACAAAGAGGACTTGACGGAACTGTCGCATTCCATCTACGGCTGTAAGTAATGTTTTGTCCTCATTGATATAATTTGCTTGGCCTGTTTCTTTCTAATTTGTGTTCAATATCACATGAATTTGTCTCTTTAGTATATAGATCTATTTCGGACTAATCTTGATAGAGTAGGAAGTGGTCGTACTTTGTTTGTCTACAGGATCCATCGAGGAGCGAAAGATTGGAGCTCAACTCAATTCGTGTAGGGAAAAATGTCAATTAAAGCTATTTCTCTTCTCCTTCCTTCTCACACACTAGTCCACCTAGATCTAAAAGGAAGGCACTGACCATAATAAGAACTTTCTATCTTAGATTTAAGAGTCTATCTCTTTGAGGAGATCTACCTGTCCACAGGGAGATTTTCCTTAAACAAACTCTGCACACACAGCATGTAGTCGACCGAAGTTTGTCAGGCCCTTAAACCTTTAAGAAAACTTACAACATTCATAAGCCAACGTGAACAAGAAAATGTTTTGACTTCACAAAGTTTTATGATCTCTATCCGGCTCTACAAATTCTGGGACTTCGGAACTTTGGAATCTCGGTCCACGAAGATCCAACAGTTAAATCTTCGTAACCAAAGTCACCCTTTCACAACTCGCGATCTCGTGAGTTCGTGAGTCGAAGACCCTCGACTCATTTCCTCCAAACACTAATACCCGAGATGCGATACGGGTATGGCTCCCTCCTCTCTAGCACCTGCTACACATGACCGTAGGCTAGGGCTAAGTGCTAGCACTTCTTCGCCAACTCACGAGTTAGAGCGTTGAGCCTTCGTGCTCCTCCTTTGTGAATTCCAAAATCACGAATTACTTTATTCTTCGGGCCCACAGCACAGATGTTGCCCTTCACCAAAGTGGCACGTGGTACATTCAGGAGGGTCCATGTCACGTTCGGTGACGTCTTTTGGTCCCACCACTCTCGCCTGTATTCTCGACTCACTGGCACGTGATACACATTCATGCACCCACATCCATTCCAAGCAAAATCCAATGGTTAGGTCCCCTCTCAGATCTACGGCAGATCTTTTCGGCATTTCGGGGTTTTCAGGCATCGAGAGTTCGTGCACCCCACATCCCGAACTTCCATCTGCCAAAATCCTGAAAAAATATGGTTTACTCCTCCACTGAATCGAACGGTCAACTCCCTTCCTACAGTCTACGGTGTAGATCGTTTCGGGATTTTAGGTTTTGGTTTTTTAGAGGTGTTCGCCTCCCTCACTTCCCATCCAATCCATAAAATCTTTCTGCATGTATTGTAGCACCACTTTTCACTCACTACTGTGTAGGTGTTACTACRCGGAATAACAACATTCTCACTCACAATTAATCACATGCATTCAAAACAAGTTAAACACATTCAACACAGAGTAATCATACGATTTACTGCCATAATCAACAATCAATACTATTTAACATCAATTCATATACACAGTAGAATACATGATGATTATAATACACAGAGATACAAAACCATAATTAAAGCATCATCTGGTACTTATCCTTGAACAGTGGTAGATTCCACCAACCAAGTGCAGGCCTTCCACGAACCTCTCAGCCTTAGACTGCACTGCTCATCAACTTAACAGTGGGTCACCCCCAAGCTGGGACTAAGCTCCACCCCAAGACAAGGAATCCTAGGCTAGGCTGAGGTTATAGGGAAACAACACACAGCCACAAGGATGGGATTCTCTCCTAGGAAACTCTCACGCTCACTACCCACAGACCCTCATTCCCCACATTCTTGTTCCACCCCAGGAGTATACACCTTCTCTGTCACCTGGACAGTCCTTCAGCTGCTAACCTCCCTTGCCTTGGGTTTTAGAAACAGGTTGAACTGAAAGTCTTCGGGCTCTGTGGAAGCTGGAAGGTTCCTTCCAAGAGTTCTCTCCTTCCTTTGTACACTCTCTCTCCTGGAGAGAGTGTTGCTCCACTGGCCAACAAGCCACACGCAGTCTAACACTGCGTGGCCACAACAATCAACAGGGAAAACTGACGCGTCTTTCCTATAGGCTCAACAATGGCCGAATGGATCATGGTCACAACTTTGGGATAGAGACCCCACACACAAGCTCGATCTCAGATAGAGGATACACAAGGATTCTCTATACGAACACAGGTTTTTCAGTTCAGAATATGTAGGAGGTTTTTCTGCAGAGTTTGGATCCGTCATACCACTCAGAGGTCATATCCACTCAGGTCGTCAGGTGGAATGGAGGAGAACCCCCATCACATCTCATCTTCGTCATTTTATTTGCATGGGTCGAGGATGACACTTGTCACCCTGGAAACTGCATGTGTTTACCCATCACGCATCACCTTCCTCATGGTTAGGAACTTAGGATAAAACATGAAATGCTCATGCCTTTTTGGAATAATATTAAAATATTATTCCCAAGGCTGAAGCCCCCTAGGCTTAACACTTAGCCCCTTTTCCCACCTTCCAGCCCCTAATCCCTTGCCTTCTCTATGGAAGCTCAGTCCCCCTTCACTCATTCATCGTGGTCGGTCTGCACCTGGCGGTGTTTACAAATTTTTATTAATTTTTTCTTCATGATTATGTATACAACAACAGGCTCCTAGCCTTCAACACTTAGGCTCCCTGGCCTAACAAACACATAAGCCACCAACTTATAAAAACTTGGCTCACCAACCTATAAAACATAATTACAATTCCTTTCAGAACATTATTTACAACAGGGCTCAGCCTTGGGGACACTACATGTATGCTAACGGATAAAATTGTCTTTTAATTGTATCAATGAAATCATTCCAAGAGGATAAAACTTTACCATGTTTCTTCATTTCCTCTTGAGTTTTGGCTTCCCACCAAATGAGTGTTGCACTATCCAATCTTAAAGAAGCAAGTTGAATCTTAGTTTCATCATCTTGAATCCTTTTTATCCTACAATACACTTCAATCTAACGAATTCAGATATCTAATTTTTCAGCATTTACCTCTCCATTGTACATTGGCAATTCAAACTTAATATCAAACTTTAACAAATGAGTTTGTGGAGGAATTTTACCATGTCCCTTTGGAGAATTTAGAGGTGGTTGTGAAATAGTAGAAGAAGTGGAAGATGGAGGTGAGGGAGGTGGAGAATCGCCATTCCCTCCATTTCCTTCTAGAGTTTTATCACCACTATCTCCCTTTCCCTTTGAAGGGTTCGAGCTTTCACCTTGCAATCTTGCATTTCTTTCTTCAAACAAGACTTTCACCATTTCTTTCATATCATAGAAATCCTTTCTGAAAGTTTCATCCTCTGAAGGAAGAGTTTCATGACTCTCCTCATGAGCCATACTTGGTGAATATATCCTTAAATCTTGAGGTGATTGTATAGTCCTTCTTCTTGAAATTTTAGAACTTGGCTCTACAATTTGACCTTCTCCTCTTGTGAGATTCAACCTTGTAAGCATCAGAAAACAAATACTTCCAAATAATCAAGCCTTCAAAAACCTATGCTCTGATACCAACTTGATCTGAAAATGAAAAGGCTTGTATCTTTGAAATATTTGCAAGTTTTTAATTATGTGTGCTTAGGAAAAAGGATCAATTTGCAAAAACATAAATTAGATAACTTTCACATTCAAGATGAAAATAATAACCAGCAAATAACAATGAACAATAAACACATAACACAACAAATGATAAAGGAGTTCACCCCTCTCTTGGGCTACATCTCCTGGTCCAGCTTCTAATGGATCTTTTATGTTATTTGCTCAAAGTGATAAAATCAGTTCTTTACAGTTCTCAAAATGACAAATAGATGGCTTCAATGGCTCTAGAACATCCAAAAACCCCTAGCTGATCTTTTTCGACACCTGGTTTGGCCAAAAAATGAAGAAGATAAACCTCTTGGAAGTTTTCCCCTTCAATCTTATTGTCTCTGGTTCGCCAAAACGCACATCTATGTGTGTAACCCAGCTTCTGGGCATTTCCTGTGCCTAAACCCAACGCACATGCCATCTTCCACAAAACACGCCAAAATGTCCCACGATTAGGGGACTAGCCCCCAAACCGCAAAGGTGTTGGACATGTGGTTTTTTTGGCCCTTGACCAAGTTTGAGGATCCTTGGTCATGTTTGACCTATTTTGGGACTTCGACAGGCTGTTGAAGGTGGAGCGCAAGTCAAAGCAAATATCGTAGGATCTCGGCCCCTTGTTTAGGGTTTTTGGGTTTTGGGCTTATGTAACGGGTATGGGGATGTCGGCCCATGGGTTTACCCATGCTTAGGCACTTTTTGTAATGTATAAATAGAATTCTAGGTGATGTAAGGAAGGGAAGAGGCTTGGTACCTAGCCAAAGTGCTGAGTGCAAATTGTAAAAGCTTTGTGCATGTTGAGTTGAGAACTTGCAGAGCTAAGTGCAAGTGACTGTAAGAGACTATGTAAAGGCTTTGTGTTGTAACCTAGCTCGGGGTAGGAGGATCTAGTGAAGTGTACGCAAATCTCATGTCCTATGCGGATTAAGCTCTCGTAGCTATGTGCGTCTAGAAGATTGACAGAAGACAATAAAGAGAAGAAGAGTTCGTGGACTTAGCCCTAGGTTGGGAGTGAACCACGTATATCCTGTGTTGTGGTTGCTTTGTGAATTATGGTTGTTTTACTATTTATATGGTTAATGCTTAGTAAAAAAATGAATGCTTAGATGAATATGATATCTTAGTGCCTAATGATGTGAATAAGATGTTATATTTGATCTATGTTGATGTACTTAGTGCTTGAATATATCATATCTAGATGAATACTGTGATGCTCTGTTATTAGGGATTATATGCACTGTAAACTAAGGATGAATAAAAATGAACTATAACTACTAAGTGCTTTGTTAAGGTGCTACAATCACAGATCTGTGTCTCAGCTAAGGTTGTAGACATCTGAGTCTTGCAACCACCTCTGCCTCTACCTTAGGTGAGACTTCATCTGCTTCGCAGTTGTTGCCGAAAGGGCCGGTAGTTAGGTTTTTGTTGGTGTGTTGTTGAAGAGTTGGACCCTGGGTCTTCCCCTGTGTGCCAACAAATGGTTCCATTGATAGGACCTAAAACTGTGATTGTTGGGAACTAAAGAAAAGAGAAAGCTTTGTGCGTAGAGTTGTTGCCCTAGTGCACAATATTCTACTTGACTTGTGAAGCTCTATGCTAACAAGAGAAGTCAAATATGAATAAAAGAGGTAAGATATTGAAGCTTTGTGCTCTGATAAAGGTATGAACAGTGAAAAATTTTAATTGAAAAGGTAAGATAAGTGGAAATTTTTGTTTTGAAAGTATGAATCTAGGTATGTTTGATAAAAAAAATCCTAGCCTGAAAATTAGGGCACAACTAGAAGAAAGAAGATTTGATATGAGTAGATCTGATAGAAATGATGAAAGATATGTTATTCCTATGCATAGAAAGAATGTTTGGACTAAGAAATGGATGCAGGATCCTAGAAATAATTTTTTGCATGTTATCTACTATGATCCTAGTGTGTAGTACAAGAAAAGTTGGGGATCATTTAAAAGAAAAAGAGGATTAATTCTTTGTTACAACTACAGAAGACTGGGACATATTGCTAAGGGATTCCCTGATAGAAGACCTAGTTGTCTTTGTTGTAAAGCTATGGAACATGAAGTTTTAGATTTCCCTAGAATTATTGCTAAGGTTGAAAGAATGAATATGAGACAAGAAAACCCTGAGGAAGATCAAGCAACTAAGACCATGGCAGGACCCTAGAAAGAATTAGAGAATGTATTGCTACAAATGAAAGAAACCTTGAATGATCACATAAATGTTAACTTATCAAAGATATTCAAAGAAAAAGAGTGCATAGAAACAAGAATAGGAGACTTTGACATTGACAGTGTTCTGGATGAAGAAACATAGGTGAATATCATCACAGAAAGAACCTAGGAAATTTTAGAAAAGCCTGCTATGATTCCTTCATTGGGAGGAATAGGATTATTTAGAGGAAAGTTGATAACCCTATGTGGAAGACTCACCCAGATATCTATGAGTGCTCATGGAACTTCGATAGAGGAATATTTTGAGGTTGTTAAATTTATTAAGAGAAACACCCCATTTTCTATGTTACTAGGAAAAACCGGGATTGAGAAGGATCATGCCAGTAGAAAAAAAGAGGAAGTCTTAGAACAGAAAAATAAAGAATTAAAATATTTCATGACTAGGAGGATAGCGCACTTGATTGAAGAATAGGAGAATAGATCAAAGCTATTTAGAACTAGAAACTTGGATGTCGAAGTTGAAAGAACGCAAGAAGACTCACAGAAGAGTGGAGCACCTACCCCAGATAGAGAAGAAGTATTTCCCTTGAACCCTATGAATCAATCTCAACAACGTGAAGTTACTATGCCAAAAGGAGATAAGAATCATAATGGAAAGAGGAATAGTGAGACGAAGATCACAGGGAAGAAGGATAGAAAGCTCAGTAAGAAGAGAGCAAATATAGAAAAGTTACAGAAGGTTCCAGAGGGAACTTCGCAGAAGGAAGGTTTGCAAAACTAGAACTTCATCAGGATATCAGAATAGCGCAACATGGCACTTCGCCATGGAGAAGAAATATAACCATTGGAGGCATTATGACCGTTAGACCAATGCCCCCGAACAGTTAGAACAACATTTATGAACAGAAAGCTCGTCATCAGACCATTGGGACTGTGTCACAATGGACATAACCGCATTGATGAAGGCCTCTCGTCCATTGGAGAGATTTGCTACATCGTTGTCTACTTATTGTGTCAATTGTTGCACCAAAAACACTTTTGCAAATTGTATCCAAGCCAACTCATTGCTACCGTGTTGTGTTTACTGAGATTTCACCAACCGATCTATTGCGTTGAACATCCAGTCATTGACCCGAGTCATCCGATCTTGAGCGTGCATGTTGGGCGAACTCAGTGTCATAGAGAATTCATTCGAATAAGTTCTCATTGATCTAATGGCCGAAAAAGTAATGTCTGCAGGGATTCAAGCCTCGTCGACAAGAGGAGTGCAAGCCTCCCCATCAACTGCTCGCGGATCCGAACCATCCCGAACTGCAACCGATAAAATAACCAATCATCGAGATGACTTGGAGAATGCTAAGTTAATCCTGACTATCCTCCCCGACTACATCCCGCCTTTGGTTGGCGCAGTGAGTCATGACAGTGTCGCCAGAGACTTAGATTACACCCTAGTTACTGCATACCTCCCGAAGGGGATACGTGTAGTTAGAACACAGTAGGATAAGATCGCAACATTAAAATTCAACGACTTCAACCTAGGGGACCAAAAGAACCATAGTATGCTCGCTCCTCACAAATACTTGACTAGGATGAAGGGGAAGAACTCGAAAATAATCCCCCAACCATGAACTATGAACCTCGCATAGTCCACCATCTTTAATGTGATGAAGATTCCACATTTTGTAAGGCACCAAGAGGTTAACTCATGTGTTAATATCCTGCTATCATGCTACCATGGAAGCTATCTATGGCTAGACAAACGCATCATAGTTGATCTGATACTGATCCATAGGATCACCGGATTGAGCATGTAGGGACTAGACCCACAATATTTCTAACCAGGGAAGGCTGCTTTCCGTGCCCTAGAATAGATAATTAAGGATACTTATGGCGATGTAGAAAAGGGGATGTGAGGCTACAAGGTAGCTTCCATCCATAATGGCATGGTGCACCTGGCCTGCCAGCTGATCACAGGAAAGCTGCTGAGAAAGAAAAAACCTACGCAGGTCACAGGGTTCGTTGTTGACCTCGCCAGAAAATGTGTAGAAGGATTCTAAATGAACTAGGCGAAGTACTTAGTCAACCAGCTAGAATTATATTTCCATGAAGCTCAGGATCAGGGCCATGAGTTCCATTTTATTTGGCTACTGAACCTCATAGCATTTACTGATTAGGAGATGTCAGAAGGTGCGACCTTCCTGGATGTTGAACCGTTCGAGCTACTCCCTACGAAGTTCACCACGCTCTGGTACTCGGGTGATATGGGAAAATAATGGCAATCGAACATGGTATTCCACACATACTATCTCCAGTTAAAGAGGGCTATTGGGGTTGTCCATCATATGACGTCGAACACCCTACACTAGTTCAGACCCCTCATGAAGTTCCATGCAGATCGACACTTTATTTATATCACTGCTCGTGCAGATGAACATAAAGAAGAGCTTCAATCATACTGTAATCTCACAAAGGAGGACCTCAAAGAGATAACTAAGGATTGGTCTACAGAGCTCCTTATCCTTATTGACCCCGCATAAATGTTTGATTCCAAACTAATTGGTAGCTCGGAGGCCACTCACGAAGAGCATGATACACCTGGACCAAGCAAAAGGAAGAAGACTAAAGAGGTACAAAACCTGAGTAGTGCATCAAACGAAAAATTCTTCAGAATCACCTGGATGAGGAGATAATGAAGAAGCAGATAAAGAAGAGACCAATGGAAATAGGATCAACAGAAGCAAGGCAAAGTAACACCACCTAGGGATCCTCTTGATGAGGATGATCCCTCTAAGAAAAGGAAGGTTTCCCCCAAGAAACCTACCTCGCGGAAGAAATCCAAAGCCACCAACACTATGTTGCAGACTATGCTCACACTCAATGACTTTGACTTCATCATCACATCTGTATCAGATGCTTTACATGATATTATGAAGAACACTAAAGCCAAGCAAGCAACCATGTATGAAAAAATTGAGACAAAACTAAGAGGGGTACAACAGGCCCTTCAATCCATCTGTGCATTATACACTACGCCTGTGCCATTAGAAGAACCAGAGTTGGTATATTATCCTACCCAAATCTGGATAGTAGTTGATGCAACCGAAGCTCACCTTCGTTGAGCTCAAGAATAGAAATAACAGGCCACGGTAGCCCTGGAGCAAGAACAACAGGAAGTGGTAGAGAAACTTCGAGTTGCACAATAGGAGAAGGATGACCTCCACACCAAGTTCAAAGAGGAGAGAGTGCAGGTCAAGAAAGAGAAAGAGTAGTTGCTCGTAGAGCAGCTCGAAGTCAAAGAAGCAATCAGCAAAGCACTTTGCTCTGTGACAGGCTTAGAACAAAAGGTGGAAGAACCAATGGAGCATCAAGTAGTGCAGCTTGTAGAAGCTATCCTGTAGCTTCGACAGAGAATCGAAGACATAGAGATAAAAATAGTGCCAAGTACCCCACACGATGTGCAAGACCAAAGAGAAGCCACTTCCCAGAGCACAATTGAGAGGATTAGAGCATTCGCTCTGGAATGTAAATAGCTTAGTAGTAGAAGTGCACAAACCTATGAGTGACTTACTAAAGACCTTCAACTAAAGACATTGGAGTCACAGTTCCAGGAGGAAAATTAGTAAGAAGCAACAGTACAGGCACAGTTGAAGCTCCTATCAGTAGTTGAGAGGATGAAGCGATCCCAGGAACAACACATCGTTCAATAATAGGTACACACCATACAGAGAAAAGTCATGGAAGTGATTTAGAGGCTCCAACCATTCCAGGACGAAGCTTGCCAACTGTTTGAGTAAATTGAAGGTTGAGGAGAAGAGCTCGATCAAGTAGTCACTACAGTCGAACAATGCTTAGAGGGACCTGTCAACGAAGCAGTTATTGAAGATTTCGTCGAGCAGGAGGCCTTGGCGCAACAACATGTTGAAGCAGCTCGAGCCAAGCTTAAAGATTTTGAAGAAGAGCTACCCAGACCAGAGTGACTTGGGACGAGTCACATATGAGTGTTGGGGGCCTTTTGGCCCTTGACCAAGTTTGGGGATCCTTGGTCATGTTTGACCTATTTTGGGACTTCAATAGGCTATCGAAGACGAAGCATAAGTCGAAGTGAAGATCGCAGGATCTAGGCCCCTTTTTATGGATTTTTGGGTTTTGGGATTATGTAACAGGTATGGGGATGTCATCCCATGGGCTTACCCATGCATAGGCCCCTTTTGTAATGTATAAATAGAATTCTAGGCGATGTAAGAAAGGGGAGAGGATTGGTACCTAGCCAAAGTGTTGAGTGCAAATTGTAAAAGCTATGTGCATGCTGAGTTGAGAACTTGCAGAGCTAAGTGCAAGTGACTGTAAGAGACTGTGTAAAGGTTTTGTGTTGTAACCTAGCTCAGGGTAGGAGGTTCTAGTGAAGTGCGCACAAATCTCCTGTCCTATGCGGAGTAAGATCTCATGGCTCTGTGCATGTAGAAGATTGATAGAAGACAATAAAGAGAAGAAGAGTTGGTGGGCGTAGCCCCAGGATGGGGGTGAACCACATATATCCCGTGTTGTGGTTTCTTTGTGCATTATGGTTGTTTTACTATTTACATGGTTAATGCTTAGTACAATGATGAATTCTTAGATGAATATGATAGCTTAGTGCTTAATGATGTGAATAAGATGCTAGATCTGATCTACGTTGATGTGCTTAGTGCTTGAATATATTAGATCTAGATGAATACTATGATGCTCTGTTATTAGGGCTTATCTATGTTGTAAACTAAGGTTGAATACTAATGAACTATAACTGTTAAGTGCTATTTTAATGTGTTACAATCACAAATCTATGTCCCAGCTGTGTCGCAGCTAAGGTTGCAGACATCTGAATCCTGCAACCACCCCTGCCTCTACCTCAGGTGAGACCTCATCTGCTTCGCAGGTGTTGCCAAAAGGGTCGATAGTTACAGTTTTTTTGGTGCGTTGTTGAAGCGTTGAACCCTGGGTGTGCCCCTGTGTGCCAACAGGTTCCGTATGACCACATCCCGCACATAAACTAGCGCTCATTGCAATGGTGTAGGAGGTGACAAGTTGTGCGCAATGGGGGAATCATTGTTTGAAAGTACGCTTGTGGTCATGACATGTGGCAGTGTATGAACTAACCATTTGAAACCCAAGCAAAAAGTGTGAGGCATAGTCATATGGTATGGTATATGATCGGGGGCTGGGGTTAAGCCCCAGCCCGAACCCTGCGCCAAACTCAACACTTTACAACTTTAAATATTTATTAAAACATTTGTATGATAAGTTCTATAGTGCGGCGCACCGGTAGCCAGCCTTTACCAAATATTTCCATGAATGTGGGTGGTTCTTGATTTAACCCCCGCAGACTCCATAAAATTTACCATATAACAAGGTGCCACGTGGTAGCCCATGCCTGGGCCACATGGCACCACCTAATTTGTAAAAGTGAATGCCACATGTCCAAAAATAATTTACCCATGTTTTTTCCACTCGACTGCTGACTCAGCACCTGAAACGTTGGCATTTTCCAACTCAGTGCCACCACGTGTTGGTTCTTACCCTTCCACGTCAGCCTGTACGGACTGTACGGACAGAAAAATTTTGCCTGTTTGGAAAAATTAACAAAACATGATATCTCACTCATATGATGTATGTTTGAACCCGTTCGAGTTGCGTTGGGTTCATGAGGACGAGGCCTATGCACCTGTACATTTTGAAGTGATTCCAAGCACTTTGATTTTTGAGCAAAATTTGATCCCCTGGATCACTCGGGTTGACATTGTTGTGGAGTGAAATGGAAGATGGTAGGTAGTTCTCTCATCATCAAAATCCTAATTTCAAAAATATTGAACATTAGTACATAGATGATATTATCAAGCACAATGCAGTAATTGTTTTGTTCAAATTACATTATGCCAAACAATTATTACCATCGTCGACCCAGGATTGCGGCTGGAAGATGGAATGTCACAATTGGTCAGGTAAACTAGCTGTCCATTTTCATCTGCCAACTACTTGCAGTATGTTTCTCCTGATAACACCTTCGGACGTTTTTGAATCGGTACTGGAATATTTTATGCATCTGAACTCGATTTTGAATCAAGATCCTGCAAATTTGGATACATTTTTATTCAGATTGACATGGATATAAAAAAAAATGAATTAGATAATCGAAAAATAAATAAAATAAGTTAAAATTACTGGATATGAAAAAGGATAACTCCACGATGGACTTTGAGAAATATGGAACAAGATGGAATTTGAAGAATTGGCCATTTGATCATATTATAAGGTTTTCTCCCTACATTTCAACAAAATTAACAATAAATTTTTCTGTACATATCTAAAATAAATTTCAAGGACCATACCACAATCTGAGTTTGAACATAGTTTTGAAATCATTTTTTAAGAATAAGGCGACATAAACCGTAAAATGTATACTGAAGTATTTTAAGTCATGTGAATTCATCCTAAAAGATAATTTGAGATGAATATACTATTTTATGTGCAAATAAAAGTTCAAATAACTTTAAAATCATTCTGGTGCACTTATAAACCACAAATACACTGGTTTTCATATTAATAATAAGCATCGATGTGTTGAAAAATTAACCACGCCACCTTTCATTTTTTTGTTAATAAAAAACAATTATATGATAACGATGCGTAATATAATATGGACACACCAGTGCGTAAGATAATATGGACACGCCGATGCATAATGTAATATGGACACTCTAGTGCATTGGATTTAATATGCACGCACCACTGCATCTGACATAAACACATCGTCGTGCCAAAAAAGTTAAAAAAGAAAGCGTGATTTTTTTAAACAATTCAAAGAAGAGTGGGAATTAAATTTCATAAAGTTCTTTAAATTCTAAAAATTTATTCACTATTTCATTATTTTGCAAAAAATTGCATGGGAGAGACTTGCAAGAGATACATACAGAGGAACAAAGTGGAGGAGAAGAATACTTTGGAACCATAGTATTATCCATAATATTAGAATTTGAAAGGTATGGTGATTCACTCAAAACCCTACATAGTAAAAATTTTAAATTTTACTGTTGATTTTGATAATAAATGTTCTTACAAATTTTATTCCTATTTGGATTTTATTTAAAATTCAGAAAAAAATATATATATATATATACACACACACACTTACCTTAAACCCTTGTTTTTTTTTTCTTACGTGAATGCAAAATTTCACCCTAAGGTTTAACTCCCTCTATCACTTTAGAATTAGGTCTTTTTTGTTTTAGGACTTTTAGATCTAACGGGTTTGTTTATATATATATATATATATATATATATATATATATATATATATATATATATATATATATGTGTGTTTGGCATGTGATGCAAAGGGACCACTTATTGCATTGGATCCAAAACGCAATCGACCATTTGACTTCTTTTTTTCTAAACGGTTTTTTATTTGACATTTTTTTTTAATGTTTTCCAATTTTTCGGTGTGCCATTTCGACAGAAACACACCGGTGTGAGTATATCTAAGGAGCATCGATAAAGCCAGGATTTTTTCTTTTAAATTAAAAAATATGGTGCATAAAAAAAATATCGCCGATGTTTTCTGATCTAAAAAACACAGAAAATGTTGTCACATAATTTTTCTATTTTTTTATTTTTCTTTTCATCAATGTGTATTTTTTATATTGTTTTTT
>ML786765.1:427464-443917 GCA_009831015.1 Picea engelmannii | reverse complement strand
TTTCTCATTACATTCTACATTGACTTTGCATGCATGGTTGCCAAAAATACATTGCAAATCCATGTGAAAATATACCAAACAAGTGTTCGTGGCCATGAATAGGAAAATACAAATGTAGTTACATGCCAATAACTGTCATAGTCAAGAAAAAGGCCCAATAGAACCAATTTCAAAAACCAATCTAAATATATCTATATACCATGGAGTACAATCTGATCTCCCATGATCACTGAAGTCATATAGGTACTGGTCCAATGAAAAGGAAACAACGACGCAGGAAAGATGCGACCACGTAGTGATGCCTTCAAGTCTTCTAAACAATCTACGAAAGGTGAAAGTCTACATCATGTGAATAAAGGAGTTTAGGTCGAACACAATGAGATATCGTTTGATTACTAGTCATTGAGGTATACCATTAACAAACACGAGACAACCTAACGATAATGAAAGTATGTATCAAGGCACCGAGTACATTCTTACATGTGTGAATAAAGGAGTTGGTGTCAAACACCTGAAGAATCCATCAATCAGGAGACATTGATGTATTCCCAAATATTGATGGCGAGAGGGCCTTCCACTGATGATCGGAAGCCTCAAGGTACTCAAAAGACTCTAGGTCCCATTTCCAGAATAAATGGGCTGAAGTCGATGGAAAGAGACCCGCTGAAAGGAGAGAATTAAGGCATCTCTTATCAATCAACATGAGGTACAAAGCAATATATTCATGATGTGGTGCAAATCAGACGAAGAACATGTTCATGAACCAATGACCTTGTGCATCTTTCGCGTGTGCCAAGTGTAAGCGGTACACGAAAAAGACTCTCTGAATAACAACCAATGATGAAAACTGTTAACAAAGGAGAGGAAACCACCCATAAGGATAATGGCATCCAAGACACTGCATGAATCCCAATGTGTGAATAGATGTCTTGCTGTCGAACAAAAGGGAAGCCACCCAGTCAGCGACCAATGATGAAATGCCGACTACTGGGTTCAAGGTTACCTACCAATGATGAAAGTAGGGCCAGGGTGAACGATAGGACTACAATATCATGTGATTCTGAGATAAACTGAGGTTATGGCCAACATGAAAAGTCAAGATTTCTGAGGAGTGGCAAACACAGGTTGAAAGACTTCCTTTGAACAAGAGAATGAGACATATGGAGGACTCTGATAGCATAGACCTAATGATGAAACCATAATATGCAGGAGGCATCGATAAAATTTTCTATAGGGACTGGAAGAGTAACCAATCGGTAGAGAAGACTCTGTAATGAGCTCAACTTCCTAAGTCCATGCTAATCCAAAACTTATGACGATGAATAGACTCAAATAACTTTGTGCTATGTTGAAAGACGACACGACTGTTGTCGATACAAGATAATACTCCCTTCCCGCCCGATTTTTTATATTTTTTCATAGACAAATGAATGCTATGATACAAAGGAGGAAACAAGTGTCGGAAGTAAGAAAAAATATTTCCAACAGTGGAACATACCTATGCTCAATGCAGGGAAGTGCATGCAGAAGATGGACACTCTGGGGAATGTTCCCTCCTAGGTATAGGGTGTCAAATTGCGAAGGATATAAAAAAGTATCTGCTTGTTTGAGGATGCAAAACTGCTGAGGAAAATAGTTTATAATGAAAAGAGAGAACCGACTATAGGCTCAATACTGCAAGAAAGGGCATGAGATGAAATAACAACTTAATGCCAAAAACTGTCCTTTTTTATATCTTTTAATCTACTTGGTGTGAAAAAGGGATAAACTTGTGCCAAATAGACGTCTTTTCAAAACCAATTTTACGAGTGTGAAAGAGACAAGTTCACTCGAAAATATTTTTTCATTTTTATAACAAGTCGAAAAAGAGCTTAACTAAGACTCACGACCTTTAAAATCCAATTTAACGAGTGTGAAAGGGACAAATTGCTCGACAATCTTTTCTCTTTTTAGACGAGTTGGAAAAGATCTTAAATTAGACTCGTTTGGGATTCCTCAAGGTATAAGGCCGCATGTTTATGAATGAGAAATGAGGCTCAGCATAAATCCAAGTACGAGTTGTGAGGGACTCCCGATCCTATGAAAAATCTTTGCATGGGAACCAAATGCAGTAGGGGATCTAACTAGGGCACCCATGTTTGGTAAGTCTCTACCACTTGATAATTACATGACTTTATAGTAGATGGAAGGTTTTGTGTCACAACAAATGGGTTTGTACCTAGGGCATAAAGAGTGACAGTTATAGGATAATGTGAAAATGCATAGTGGAGTGGATACCTATCCTATATGTTGGGTAATGAAAATACCTACCCATGGTGACAAATGGTCGACATAACACTGAAATCTGCAAGAATCGTTGGTTAAAACTGCAAAACCAACTCGATCCACCTTTGTATTAGTCCAATAGGTGAAAAAAATGGCTAAAAACTATAGAAAGTGGGTAAAAATAATTTATAAATAGTAACAAAATAAAAAATTACTATACCATTTTGATTTTTTACCCAACTAATGCTAATTGGACCAAAATACCTCCAAGATTCAAACGGTGATTGCGGGAGCATCGGGAAACAAAATTACGAACCGTCTGGATTAGGTAATTCCTGTTCTCTTCCTCTTCAAATTCAATGGATTAAAATTTTGAATTAGGTTCCAACGTTTTAGTTATTGAGGGCACAAAGTGTAGATTTTGATATGCACGGGATGGCTTTGATTAGGTCGCGTATATGACAAGGTATACACCTGTGTGGGAGCTACAGGGGGCGTATATCAAGCCCTACACGTGAATGTATGTAAATTAGGTCATGTACATGAATGAAAACAATCCTTTTGAAGGGTTCTAACTTAAAATTTTATTTGTCTTTGACAGGAAGGTTCTTGAATGGAGAGAGTGAAAGCATGAGGAGGTCAATGTTGCTGTAGGTCGAGATCTGGGGGCCCAAATGGACTTAAAGCGATATGGCTTGTATAATTTTTGGGCGCTCAAAGGAATGAGAACCTGGGTGAGGTTGCTTGAGATGTTGGTGGGTTACTAGGACCCTGAGAGTGACAGCTTCAATATCGATGGGAAACCATTGAGAACTAAAGTAAAGTGATGCAGGAGCATCGCCAACATCAAGTGAGCCAGCGCGAAAGAAAAATATAGTTGGACAAGCGCCAACACAAATTTTGAAATTAACTTGAAGTTGTTGCACAATCTTAAATGAAGTCATTAAAGAAGAAGCACACCTGTAAATGTAAATGGACCTTGAACGATTTGCTCTCTTGCTTAGTAGGTAAAAGGCATTTAAAGTTGTTAATGCAGGTAGATAGAATTTAATTCTAGATTAGACTGTTTGAGAGCGCAAGAGGGAAAGGGGATATAGACACCCTCATTGTGTATTGTATGATAGTAGCGAGCATATAGATGAGAGAAGCAACATTGTAGAGAAGAGAAAGAGCATGCAGAGAGTTGTGTAAGAACACCCATGTACAGATATTTGGATTAATAGAAAGAGTTTGATTCAAATTCATGGTTTCATGTTTGTTCTCTATGTATTGATGTTGAATGATATGCTCATGAATGTTTCCTTCTAGTTATACATTTTCTTTATATGTTGTGTATATGATTTCATGTTTTTGAGCTTCAAGTCTGAAAGGGTGAAGGAATGAGTTTCAATTGTTTCTCTATCTGAACAAGGATTACTGCAAGGAGTGCAGTTGAAGTGTTCACAAGGAGTGCGTTGACAAAGGATTTAGATAGAGATAAATTTTGTTCCCATTCACTCCGAGGTGAAAACTGGCACAGGAGCCGTGCAAGGAGTGCGCAGGCCGGGTGAAGTCTTAGGGTTGTGAACTTGAGTGAAGCAATTAGAGACTGTTGCTGCAGGTGTACGCAGGGTCGAAGGAAATTCAGCACTTGGAAGTGTCTGAAGGTTGCCGCAAGGAGTGCGCGCAAGAGTCTTCTCTAAGACTCGGAATTATAAGGAATCTCAGGAGGTATAGGACCTTCGAGTAATCGAAAAGAGAAGAACAAGAGGTTTGTGCCGTGGAGTGTCTAGCAGGCATCGCAAGTTTGTGTGCGGGTGAACAAGTTTTCAAGGAGGAATACTTGGGGTATTTTGAAAAAATTGTCAAGGAGGAACGAACGGTCGGAATTCTCCGAAGAGGATTCACGAATTTCCATGAGTCGTCAGATCTCACAAAGGAGAAGGGGTGATATGGTGAAGTATTCCCAAAAGGTTCAAAGCTCAGGAGGGGTAGAACCGTAGATCCAAGCCACAAGGGCCGCCATATTTACTCATGAATTCCATATCGGGATTTCGTGGGTTGAAATTCCGTAAACATTCCCATAGGAATCGCGAAATCGCGAAACGTGATATCCCGAAAATCTAGGAGGATTGTGGGGCCATGGAGGAGTCAGCGAGTGGACAGGTGGCATGCCATTTCGGAGTTTCATGGGGTAAAGCTCCGAACATATTGCATCAGGATTTGCAATATCGCGAAGTCTAAAGTTTCGACAGGGTTGAGGTAGCGTTGAAAGGTCAAACTCACGAGTATATCAGAGTTTCGGCAATCGGGATTCGGGAGTCGGGGAACCAAGTTGTTCAACATCGTGAGTGTCGAAATCGCGATAGAGAAAATCCTGAAAGGAAAGGGTCAGCGTTGAATGTTGTCGAGTTTCTGGAATTCAAGAGACCAATGCTCGACCACTGACCTCGCGAAGTCGCGAAGTCCAATATCCCGATTGTAAAGAGGGGATCCTGTGGAGAGTTTGTTGTGGGTGAAAATTTCCTGTTAGGGTATATAGAAGAGCCATTTAGAGTTCTTCGGGCCATGGTAAAGGAAAGATCTTGTGCTGACATGAACCTTCCGACCTGCGGGTTGTGGAGGGAGCACTCGTCAGGCATAAATTGGTATCAGAGCACAGTGAATTTATTTTCTTTCTATAACAGAGAATAAGAATTCACCATGCCGCCAAGGAGAAGGGACATGCAAACACCCAATCCACCAGAGCATAGGGAAATGTTGAGAAGAAGAGGCAGGCAGATGACTGATCCATCCATGGAAAGAGAGATGTGTGATCTACGAGATAGACTCGAATACATGGAGACAACGCAAAGACGCACAGTCAGTGCGGGGGATCTTAGTGATTCCGAGAGTGAGATTGAGGCTAAACATGAAGAACAAGTTGCAGCTGAAGATGCATCAAATGAACGTTTTATTAGAGCTATTGCAAGGATGGGTGCAAGAGTGAAGATGGACATTCCAGTTTATGAGGGAAATATGGATGTAGAGGAGCTTCTAGACTGGATTAGAGCTATGGACACATACTTTGACTACGAAGATGTTGAAGAGGACAAGAAAGTCAAGCATGTTGTCACTAGATTGAAGGGACATGCAACATTGTGGTGGGATGAACTACAGGCTGAAAAACGTTGCAAGGGAAAGCAGAAAATCAATAGTTGGGATAGAATGATCGCAAAGATGAAGGAGAAATTCATCCCCAAAGATTATCAAATTACTCTGTTCAGGAGAATGCAGAACCTGAGACAGAAGCTGATGACAGTGAAATAATACACTGAGGAATTCTACAAACTGAACATCAAGGCAGGTCATCAGGAAAGCGATGATGAAAAAGTTTCCAGATATATGAATGGCCTGAGATATGATATCCAGGATGAGATGAGCATGGTAATCATCTGAACGATGGAATATGCTTATCAGATGGATCTGAAAGCAGAAGAGAAGCTGAGCCGAAAGCAGAGTCAGAGGGGCCGAGGTAGAAGTCAGCCCAGAGGCAAATCGGTTGCCCAGGATAAATATCAGAAGCCCAAGGAGGACTGGAAGAAACATCAGACCCAAACTGAGAGAGGTGGAACCTCACAGCAAGGGAAACATACTGAGCAGAGAGGAGATTATGCTGATAATAACACTTTTCCTCGTACTAGAGGTAGAGGGAGAGGAAGAGGTGGAGTAATAACATTCTTCACATGTGGAAAGAATGGGAACAAGTCTTATGAGTGTCCAGACAAGAAGAAAGAAGGTGGAGAATCTCACATCACCGAAGCACAGAGGCGGGATGTTGAGGCAGAATACGTTGAAGGTGGAAGATTGTTGATGATGCGAAAAGTCCTTTTGACACCCGAGAAGGAGGTGCAGAGTTCAGTCCAAAGGACCAGACTTTTCAGGACTACTTGCAAGGCCAAGGACAGGGTATGCAAGGTCATTGTGGACAGTGGTAGCATGGATAATATCATCTCTACGAAGATGGTAGAGAAGTTTTAGCTGGAGACGATTGATCGTCCAAGCCCATACAGAGTTTCGTGGCTACAAAAAGGACACCAGGTAACTGTCACTAAACAATGTTTAGTTGAATTCAAGATAGGAGGATATAATGATAAGATATTGTGTGATGTCATTCCTATGGATGTTTGTCATATATTGATGGGTAGACCATGGAAATATGACAGGAATGTGATTCATGATGGGAAAATGAACACATACACCCTAGAGAAGAATGGGAGGACACACATGTTGCTCCCAATCAAGGATAAAGAGGTGAAACTGGAATTAAGCAACATGATACTTCTCATGAGTGGGAAGGAACTTCTTACTGAGGTTAAGAAGAAGGAGGATCCACAGTTCATTGTGGTCACAAAGCCTAGAATTGTTTTGACCATCAAAAGGATGGATTATTTACCAGAAGAAGTTCAGGAACTGTTGGAAGAGTTCGCTGATATAGTAGTGGACGAATTACCTCGTTCGTTGCCACCGATCAGAAGTGTGATTCATCACATTGATCTCATACCAGGAGCCAGTTTACCAAACAAAGCCACATACAGATTGATGTCGCAAGAGAATGAATAAGTTAAGAGGCAAGTCCAGGAGTTATTGGACAAAGGTTTGGTCAGGGAAATCTTGAGTCCATGTGTTGTTCCAAAAGTACTCAGTCCGAAGAAAGATGGAGGTTGGAGGATGTGTACTGACTCGAGGGTGATTAACAAGATAACCATCAGGTATAGATTTCCATTGTCGAGGATGGATGATCTGATGGATTTCTTGAGTGGAGCAAAGTATTTTTCAAAGATTTATTTGAAAAGCGGTTATCACTAGATCTGCATGAGAGAGGGTGATGAACGGAAGACAACATTCAATACCAATGAGGGGTTGTATGAATGGCTTGTTATGCCGTTTGGCTTAACAAATGCATCAAGTACCTTCATGAGGTTGATGAACGAAGTCCTGATGGAGTTCATCGGAAAATTTGTCATTGTGTATTTGGATGACATACTGGTTTAAAGTAAAACAGTGGCAGAGCATCTGAAGCATTTGTCTACAGTGATGCAGAAATTACAGCAGGAGAAGTTGTTGATAAATATGAAGAAGTCCTCATTCATGAAGACAAAGCTCATTTACTTGGGATTTGTTATTTCTGCAAATGAGTTGAGGATGGATCCAGATAAGGTGGAGGTAATCAAGAATTGGCCATCACCAAAGAATATCTTTGAGGTGAGAAGTTTTCACGGATTGGCTAGTTTCTACCAAAATTTCATCAGGAATTTCAGTGGAATTAGTGTTGCGATGATGGAAACCGTGAAGAAAAGACACAAGTCTTTTCATTGGACATAAGAGGCTGAGAGAAGTTTTAATCTGTTGAAGAGGAAGATCACGGAACAACCAGTTTTGGTGTTGTCGGATTTCCAAAAGACATTTCAGGTGAAATGCGATGCAAGTGGATTTGCAATAGGGGCAGTCTTGAGTTAGGAAGACAGGCCGATAGAATACTTCAGAGAGAAGTTGAATGAAGAAAAAATGAAATACTCCACTTATGATAAGGAATTTTATGCTATCATTCAGGCATTGAAGAAATGGAGACATTACTTGATCCTGAAAGAGTTTGTCTTATACAGTGACAATCATGCATTGCAGTTTGTGACTCAACACGAGAAGTTGAATCAGAAACATGTCAAATGGGTTGAGTATATGCATAATTTCACTTTTGTGATTAAACATATTTTTGGTACTGCTAACAAAGTTGTTGATGCTTTGAGCAAGAAGTGTTTTCTATTGCAGGAATTCAAAGTCAAAACGTTGGGTTTTGATGATCTCAGGGACATGTACGCAGATGATCCAGATTTTAAGGAGGTGTATGAAGTAGCTGAGAATCCAATTCTCAGAGATAGAAGCCAGTGGGTAGAGTACATGATCCAGGAAGGATTACTATTTAGAGGTAATCAGTTGTGTATTCCCAAATCCTCCATGAGGGAGAATATACTGAAGGAGAAACACAGTGGAGGATTGGCAGGGCACTTTGGTCAGGACAAGAGGTTCGCAAAGATGAATGAGTCATATTTTTTGCCGAGAATGTGGGCAGACGTCAAGAGATTCGTGGATAGATGCAGAATTTTCCAGCATTCGAAGGGAAGGAGACAGAATGCGGGATTTTATCAACCATTTCCCATACCAGAGAGGTCGTGGGATGCAATCAGCATGGATTTTGTATTGGGGTTGCCAAGAACAAAAAGAGGTGTTGATTCAATCTTTGTGGTGGTGGATAGATTTTCCAAAATGGCACACTTCATTCAGTGTCAGAAAACTAGTGACACAACTCACATTGCGAATCTGTTTTTCAAAGAGGTCATCCGACTTCACGGCATACCAAGGAGTATAGTTTCGGATCGAGACACTAAGTTCATAGGGAACTTTTGGAGGAACTTATGGAAGAAGCTGGGAACTAACTTTTCGTTTAGTTCAGCTTATCATCCTCAGACGGATGGACAAACAGAAGTGGTGAACAGAGATCTGGGAGACTTTCTGAGAAGCTTGGTAACAGAGAACCACAGCCAGTGGGACAACATATTACCACAAGCAGAGTTTTCTTATAACGACTCAGTCAACAAGAGCACAGGGTAGATTCCATTTCAAATTGTCTATGGCATGCAGCCAAGATGAATTTCTGAACTGAGAGATTCAGAATAGACTGTGACTTGGAGCGCTAGTGCAGAAGACTTTGCAGAGGCGATGAAGGAACTTCACAGCGAGGTGAAGGAGCGTTTACAGAATTCAAGTCAAGAATATAATCATAGAGCAGATCAACACAAGAGACAACTTCAGTTTGAAGCCGATGATTTGATTCTGGCACATTTAAGGAAAGAAAGGTTCTCGAGAGGAACATATAATAAGCTGAAGATGAAGAAAATTGGGCCATGTAAGGTCTTAAAGAAATTTGGGGCGAATGCTTATGAGATTGAATTACCCGATGGGATCGAAATTTCTCCGATATTCAATATCTCGAATTTGTACCCATATAAAGCTGAAGAGGCGGGGAATGGAAATGAGAAGCCAGTGATTCAATGGAAAAAGAAGTTTCCAGTTGTAGATAAGCCGCAGATGGAGCGCATACTGGATAAAAGAGTGAGAAAAAGGACCAAGCGAAAGCAATATTTTGAGTATCTGGTCAAATGGAAGAACCATCCAGTTGAAGATGCCAGCTGGGAGAACGAAGTAGAGATACAGAGGCATGGACAGGCCGTACACAAACTCATGGACAGGAGCCCATGAAAATTTTCAAGCGAGGGAGTATGATGTAGGAACATCGCCAACATCAAGCAAGCCAGCGCGGAAGCAAAAGACAGTTGGACAAGCACCAACACAAATTTTGAAATTACCTTGAAGTTGTTGCGCAATATTAAATGAAGTCATTAAAGAAGAAGCGCACTTGTAAATGTAAACGGACCTTGAGCGATTTTCTCTCGTCCTTAGTAGGTAGAAGGCATTTAAAGTAGTTAATGTAGGTAGATAGAATTTAATTCTAGATTAGACTATTTGAGAGCGCAAGAGGGAAACGGGATATAGACACCCTCATTCTGTATTGTATGATAGTAGTGATCATATATATGAGAGAGGCATCATTGTAGAGAAGAGCAAGAGCATGCAGAGAGCTGTGTAAGAACACCCATGTACAGATATTTGGATTAATAGAAAGAGTTTGATTCAAATTCATGGTTTCGTGTTTGTTCTCTGTGTATTGATGTTGAATGATATGCTCATGAATGTTTTCTTCTAGTTATAAATTTGATTTATATGTTGTGTATATGATTTCATGTTTTTGAGCTTGAAGTCTGAAAGGGTGAAGGAATGAGTTTCAATTGTTTCTCTATCTAAACAAGGATTCCTGCAAGGAGTGCAGTTGAAGTGTCCGCAAGGAGTGCGTTGACAAAGGATTCAGATAGAGATAAATTTTGTTCCCATTCACTCCGAGGTGCAGACAGGAACAGGAGCCGTGCAAGGAGTGCGTAGGCTAGGTGAAGTCTCAGGTTTGTGAACCTGAGTGAAGCAATTAGAGACTGTTGCTACAGGTGTATGCAGGTTCGAAGGAAATTCAGCACTTGGAAGTGTCTGAAGGTGGCCGCAAGGAGTGCGCGCAAGAGTCTTCTCTAAGACTCGAAATTATAAGGAAGCTTAGGAGGTATAGGACCTTCGAGTAATCATAAAGAGAAGCACAAGAAGTTTGTGTCATGGAGTGTCTAGCAGGCGTCGCAAGTTTGCGTGCGGGTGAACAAGTTTTCACGGAGGAATACTTGGGGTATTTTGAAAAAATCGTCAAGGAGGAACGAACGGTCGGAATTCTCCGAAGAGGATTCACGAATTTCCGTGAGTCGTCAGATCTCACAGAGGAGCAGGGGTGATACGGAGAATTATTCCCAAAAGGTTCAAAGCTCAGGAGGGGAAGAACCATAGATCCAAGACACAAGGGCCGCTGGATTTGCTCGTGAATTCCATATCAGGATTTTGTGGGTTGAAATTCTGTAAACATTCCCATAGGAATCGCGAAACGTGATATCCCAAAAATCCAGGAGGATTGTGGGGCCATGGAGGAGTCAGCGATTGGACAGGTGGCACACCATTTAGGAGTTTCGTGGGGCAAATCTCCGAACATATTGCATCAGGATTCTTGATACCGCGAAGTCCAAAGTTTCGATAGGGTTGAGATAGCGTTGAAAGGTCAAACTCATGAGTATATCAGAGTTTTGGCAATCAGGATTCGGGAGTCGGGGAACCGAGTTGTTCAACATCGCGAGTGCCGAAATCGCAATAGAAAAAATCCCGAAAGGAAAGGGTCAGCGTTGACTGTTGTCGGGTTTCGGGAATTCAAGAGACCAACGCTCAACCACTGACCTCACGAAGTCGCGAAGTCCGATCTCCCGATTGTAAAGAGTGGATCCCGTGGAGAGTTTGTTGTGGGTGAAGATTTCCCATTAGGAAATATAGAAGAGCCATTTAGAGTTCTTCGGGCCATGGTAAAGGAAAGATCATGTGCTGATGTGGACCTTCCGACTTGCGAGTTGTGGAGGGAGCGCGCGTCAGGCATAATAGAGGAGATTTACTTTCTGACTGGTTTATCTCATTGGGGAGAGGTTGTAAACCTCAAATCAAAGGGTGCAGGTAGCAATATGAATATAGAGGAATATATCGACATCCACTGTGTAACAAGGATCCCTAAGGTAGGTATTCAAGTCCCTATCCGAGAAATAAACAATCTCAGTCTGAAGATCATTTTCCTAGTATTGACTAGGATCATCGATTCAGCCTCGTTGAACCAGGCATCAAGTTTTCTCATGTTCTATGCAATGTAGTGTATGAGACCCACAATTAATGACTGATGTACCTCACTACTGGAAAATATGAAGAGCCAGTTGACAGAGTGCAAAGAAGGAAGCAAAAGAAATTTTTGGTTTTCCTCTATCCTATGCAATTTCGTTTTCGAGGGAGTTCCAGGTCTAGGACCTAGAGTTGACATTATTCCTAGAGGACCTCACAATCCATCCATGGCATGGTGGACCGAGGTAATGAGGCAACAAGGGGGAGGTAGGGTTCCAACACCCTACAATGAGGACTTCTTCTACTAGTCGCAGCAACAGGTCATCGCTTTGGATGACTATCCTTACAAGGGGATCGACTTCAGAGGAGATCCATACATGCCACTCCCACTAGGGATTGCCTACGGTGACATAGGTATGTCAAAATGTTTTTACATATTTCATTTTTTTTGTTTTTTAGTATAATTAGGACAAAAATATTTTTGAATGGTGCTTAAGTATTGACTAGACATTTTTGCAGGCGTGGGTCTGCGATGGCCAGAAGGATTCCCTCAACATCGACGGAGGAATTGGGGAGACGAGGCGGCGAGAGGAGAAGATGAGAGGGTCCTACAAAATTTGTAGGGAAACCTATCACGTTTGGCTCACAGGATACCCATGGTTCAGGTAGAGGATCTGCCAGAAGCCATGCAGCGATAGGTGGTTGGTCTACCCAGGGCATGGGTACGACTCTTTGAGGGTCTTGCAAATGTCATGGTTTTATACCATGAAACACATCCGGCGCCACAGGCATAAATGTCGTGGGATATTATAATACCGACTGTATATGTGTATTGAGGGTATTAGCCCCAATTGTGTACTATAAATACCATATTTTTTGAAATATATAAAAAGGGATCTGAGACTTTACTTATATTTTACAATGTGTACATTGATGAGATGGTTTTCTTTTCTTTAGTTATGTGACAAATGCCAATCTAAAACGAAATTAGCATAAGCATCAGATACATGATTGGAACACCTAGGAATATGATAATATGTTATAAAATAAAAATGTCATTCTAAAATACGTACCCATAGGAATCGTCGTAGTAAAGTAGGATCACGCACGTGATAACTGTCGTTGAACTGGCATACTACTAACTAGTAATCCAGTCGAACTTCTAATGAATGAATTCCATGTGAGATAGCATCGCGCAAAATTTCTATAACGACGTTATAGTCAGCCACATTGTTCGTGGATGGCCCTAGGCATATGCCACCTAAAGAGACCAGTAGACCCTTGGGTGAATAAACCACCCAAGCGGTGGAAGCCAAATTCCATGTATGACAACTGTCTCCATCTGAAAATCCTAGGTAGGCCGAAGAGTCCATTGGCATCTGTCAACCAAGTGAAAACTCGATAAGCAACCTGAAGATGAAATAAAAATATATATACACTAAATTACATTAGTGTACAGAGAGTTTTTCCCAATCCTGAAGATTAAGCGTAGTATCTTTTCAAGTAGAGCCCATTTCTGGGCTTAGCCAGTCGATTCCCTTCATAATCTTCTAACTCATAGACTCCTTTCTCTAGAAAAAATCGCACAATGTAAGGACCGTACCACATGGGTTTAAACTTGCCTGCCCCCAGTGGTTCTTTGGCTTGATCATACAAGAGGACCAAGTCACCCTCAACATACAATCGAGGGAAGACAAAATTATCGTACTGTACCTTGACACATCTTTTGTTCGCCTCGATAGCCATAGAGATGTCTCAACACTGCTCATCAAGACTCTCTAGGTTCACAAGGTGTCTCTCAAGATCAGAAGTGTCAGGTAGGAGCGCGACTGCAAACTTAAGAGAAGGGATTCGCATTTAATAGGTAAAATCAACTCCACACCATGTACTATCTAGAAAGGGGAAAATCCATTGGCAATCTTGAACAAGGTTCGGTATGCCCAAAGTGCAGGATATAGCATGATGTGCCAGTCAAACTTACTCTGACTAGTCGTTTTTTACAAAATGGTCTTGAGAGACTTGTTGACGGCCTCTACTTGTCCATTTTCCTGGGGATAATAAGGAGAATAATGACCATGTCTAAACCCCGGCTTAGCTGGTAGTTCTTCCATCATTTCGTTCTAAAAGTGACTACCATGATCAGTGACAATCTCACTTGGGATACCAAACTGAGAGATAATTTGATTGAATACGAAAAAGGCTGCAGTCTTCCCATCGTATTTAAAACTATGCATGGCCTTGGCCCACTTAGTAAAGTATTTGATGGTCACAAAAATGTGTTGATTCCCCCCAGCTGAAGTTCGGTTGCAATCGAAGAAGTCCACCCCCTAATTGGTGAAGGGACCAACGGTAATGACAAGGTGAAGAGGGGCTGGATACGAGTGCATTTTCCGAGTGAAAACCTGGCAGGCATGACAATTCTTAACCTCTTCAGCACAATCCTTAAATATAGTAGGTCGGAAATAATGGGCTCGCAAACGTTTTTGGGATATCGTAAGCCTGGATAGATGACCACCACAATCCCCACTGTGGCAATCATTCAGGACAGACTCGACTTCTCCGTGAGTTAAACAACGATGCAAGATATCGTCTATTCCTTGGTAATACAAAGTATCACCGACAATGGTATATTTCTTATATTGGTATCTAATATGTCGTCGGTCATTGCATGAGTGATGCTGAGGGAAATTCAAGGTCTGAAGATAGAGAAAAATGTCTCCGTACCAAGGGTCAGATGACTAGACAAGAAAAATGTATTTATCCGCAAACGATTCAACATGGTTAACGTCCTCATCTAATCTTGGAAAATCAGATATTAACTCCGCAAAGACTAGGGATTTCTTGGATTTCGCGGAAGTAAAATGAAAATCAATTTATTATATTTTCCCCCTATGATACGTCGGGTAAGGACATATTGAAATGGATTGACATTAGCAACCACAGGAGTCTTGCAAAGTAATATATAATGACGAAAACGATAGACTGGATGAAAGACAACCAAAGCTAGATTTTCAACATGAGTATAATTAAGTTCAGGTCCAAGTAAAGTTCGAATAAGATAGTAGATGATGTGCTCGTGGAGCTCATCATCATCTTGAACTAGAACCATACCAATTGTATCTTCAAACACAACGATATAAATTAAATAATCTCTATTGTAGTCCGGAGGCTTCAGTAGAGGCATCGACACTAAAGATTTCTTCAAAGCATCAAAGGACTCCTGGGATCACTCATCCCAGATAAAAGGCCCAGTGTCCTTATTCAAAAGACGCATGAAACATTTAGTGATAGTGGCATACTTCACTATAAACTAATGAAGAAAGTTAGCTTTCCCCTGTAAACCTTGAAGTTGTCTAATCGTGTGTGGAGGAGGCAACTGAAGTATTTCCTCAACCTTAAGTGGATCCACCATGATCTTGGTCTCAGACACTAGAAATCCTAGAAGACGACCAAATTTAACTCAAAAGATGCACTTGTGAGGGTTCAACCAGACTCTATAATAACGACATCTTTCAAAAACAAGGCGAAGGTGTATAATGTGATCTTCTCTCTTGTGAGATTGAGCAACAAGATCATCAAGGTAATCTTCGACTATGAGTTTAATATCATGAAAAGTGAAATTCATGGCACATTTAAATGTTTCTCCGGTATTTTTAAGGCCGAAAGGAATTTTTCAGTATGCAAAGGTACCCTAAGGAAAAATAAATGTCGTATTGTGTTGATCCTTAGGTTTGATTTGAATTTGGTTATACCCTAAAAATTCGTCCATGAAAGAAAATACTTCGCTTCTCGCACACTCGTCGAGGATCTGATCGATGAAAGGTGTGGGAAATTTATCTTCAGGATAGGCCTTGTTCAGGCCACAAAAATCCATACATACATGGATGGTTCCTTGCTTCTTATCTATAGGAATGGGGTTGGATACCCATTTAGTCAAAGGAACTGGGTAGATGAAGCCAACATTAAGTAGCTTCTCCACCTCTGCCTTAATAGCAGGGGCCTTTCAAGGGTTGACAACTCTAAGATGTTACCAAACAGGTTTAGCATCTGAATAATTTTTAATCTCATGTTCAAAAATATGAGGGTCTATTCCTAGAATCTGTTCATATGAGCAAGAAAATACGTCTCGAAATTCTTTGAAGAGCTCGACGTAGATCAAGATTTCTTCTGGTGAACAATATGCACCGATAATTACATTTTCAACCTTGCCAAGCATACGAGAGATGTCGATTGTGATGGTAGGAGAAATACTTGCCATGTATCCTTCGGCATAAATGTCGTTCATATCAAGTGGAACTACCGCGTGACTAACTATCTCACTCAAAATAGATCGAAAGTCGTCTTGTTTGATTCTTTCAAGCTCTGGGAGAAAATAAGAGTGGTGATGCATATCATCCCAAGGTTTTTCAAAAGCATTCATGGATTCTATGATGGCTTCATCCGAAGACAAATTCCCATCGATGCAATCATGTGAACATGACAATGAAGTGGCCCACATGGGCCTAGAAATGAGATCCTCCTCATCCATTGGCAAGGGAACAATATCGGGATCAACGAAAGAGTTGAGAAAAAATTGATACACAATCTCCACTGCTGATAGTGGCATGGCCATTCCATCATACAACTGACCTTCACAAGACAAATTTGGGGAAGGTAGGGTCCAGAGATCACTAAAATAAGAGGTGTGGAAAGGAATGGACCTCCCTGTTAAGACGAGCCTACTGGACATGGCATAAACATGATGGCTCGGTGCCAAGAAGTTGAAAGTACCCATAATATAAGAATACATTTTGACACCAATATTCTCAGTTGTCGGCTGAGAATTGTTGATCGTTGGGATCGAAATTCCAATAGATGCATTAGGACTAGAGCA
>ML786765.1:405928-427364 GCA_009831015.1 Picea engelmannii | reverse complement strand
TTTCTCATTACATTCTACATTGACTTTGCATGCATGGTTGCCAAAAATACATTGCAAATCCATGTGAAAATATACCAAACAAGTGTTCGTGGCCATGAATAGGAAAATACAAATGTAGTTACATGCCAATAACTGTCATAGTCAAGAAAAAGGCCCAATAGAACCAATTTCAAAAACCAATCTAAATATATCTATATACCATGGAGTACAATCTGATCTCCCATGATCACTGAAGTCATATAGGTACTGGTCCAATGAAAAGGAAACAACGACGCAGGAAAGATGCGACCACGTAGTGATGCCTTCAAGTCTTCTAAACAATCTACGAAAGGTGAAAGTCTACATCATGTGAATAAAGGAGTTTAGGTCGAACACAATGAGATATCGTTTGATTACTAGTCATTGAGGTATACCATTAACAAACACGAGACAACCTAACGATAATGAAAGTATGTATCAAGGCACCGAGTACATTCTTACATGTGTGAATAAAGGAGTTGGTGTCAAACACCTGAAGAATCCATCAATCAGGAGACATTGATGTATTCCCAAATATTGATGGCGAGAGGGCCTTCCACTGATGATCGGAAGCCTCAAGGTACTCAAAAGACTCTAGGTCCCATTTCCAGAATAAATGGGCTGAAGTCGATGGAAAGAGACCCGCTGAAAGGAGAGAATTAAGGCATCTCTTATCAATCAACATGAGGTACAAAGCAATATATTCATGATGTGGTGCAAATCAGACGAAGAACATGTTCATGAACCAATGACCTTGTGCATCTTTCGCGTGTGCCAAGTGTAAGCGGTACACGAAAAAGACTCTCTGAATAACAACCAATGATGAAAACTGTTAACAAAGGAGAGGAAACCACCCATAAGGATAATGGCATCCAAGACACTGCATGAATCCCAATGTGTGAATAGATGTCTTGCTGTCGAACAAAAGGGAAGCCACCCAGTCAGCGACCAATGATGAAATGCCGACTACTGGGTTCAAGGTTACCTACCAATGATGAAAGTAGGGCCAGGGTGAACGATAGGACTACAATATCATGTGATTCTGAGATAAACTGAGGTTATGGCCAACATGAAAAGTCAAGATTTCTGAGGAGTGGCAAACACAGGTTGAAAGACTTCCTTTGAACAAGAGAATGAGACATATGGAGGACTCTGATAGCATAGACCTAATGATGAAACCATAATATGCAGGAGGCATCGATAAAATTTTCTATAGGGACTGGAAGAGTAACCAATCGGTAGAGAAGACTCTGTAATGAGCTCAACTTCCTAAGTCCATGCTAATCCAAAACTTATGACGATGAATAGACTCAAATAACTTTGTGCTATGTTGAAAGACGACACGACTGTTGTCGATACAAGATAATACTCCCTTCCCGCCCGATTTTTTATATTTTTTCATAGACAAATGAATGCTATGATACAAAGGAGGAAACAAGTGTCGGAAGTAAGAAAAAATATTTCCAACAGTGGAACATACCTATGCTCAATGCAGGGAAGTGCATGCAGAAGATGGACACTCTGGGGAATGTTCCCTCCTAGGTATAGGGTGTCAAATTGCGAAGGATATAAAAAAGTATCTGCTTGTTTGAGGATGCAAAACTGCTGAGGAAAATAGTTTATAATGAAAAGAGAGAACCGACTATAGGCTCAATACTGCAAGAAAGGGCATGAGATGAAATAACAACTTAATGCCAAAAACTGTCCTTTTTTATATCTTTTAATCTACTTGGTGTGAAAAAGGGATAAACTTGTGCCAAATAGACGTCTTTTCAAAACCAATTTTACGAGTGTGAAAGAGACAAGTTCACTCGAAAATATTTTTTCATTTTTATAACAAGTCGAAAAAGAGCTTAACTAAGACTCACGACCTTTAAAATCCAATTTAACGAGTGTGAAAGGGACAAATTGCTCGACAATCTTTTCTCTTTTTAGACGAGTTGGAAAAGATCTTAAATTAGACTCGTTTGGGATTCCTCAAGGTATAAGGCCGCATGTTTATGAATGAGAAATGAGGCTCAGCATAAATCCAAGTACGAGTTGTGAGGGACTCCCGATCCTATGAAAAATCTTTGCATGGGAACCAAATGCAGTAGGGGATCTAACTAGGGCACCCATGTTTGGTAAGTCTCTACCACTTGATAATTACATGACTTTATAGTAGATGGAAGGTTTTGTGTCACAACAAATGGGTTTGTACCTAGGGCATAAAGAGTGACAGTTATAGGATAATGTGAAAATGCATAGTGGAGTGGATACCTATCCTATATGTTGGGTAATGAAAATACCTACCCATGGTGACAAATGGTCGACATAACACTGAAATCTGCAAGAATCGTTGGTTAAAACTGCAAAACCAACTCGATCCACCTTTGTATTAGTCCAATAGGTGAAAAAAATGGCTAAAAACTATAGAAAGTGGGTAAAAATAATTTATAAATAGTAACAAAATAAAAAATTACTATACCATTTTGATTTTTTACCCAACTAATGCTAATTGGACCAAAATACCTCCAAGATTCAAACGGTGATTGCGGGAGCATCGGGAAACAAAATTACGAACCGTCTGGATTAGGTAATTCCTGTTCTCTTCCTCTTCAAATTCAATGGATTAAAATTTTGAATTAGGTTCCAACGTTTTAGTTATTGAGGGCACAAAGTGTAGATTTTGATATGCACGGGATGGCTTTGATTAGGTCGCGTATATGACAAGGTATACACCTGTGTGGGAGCTACAGGGGGCGTATATCAAGCCCTACACGTGAATGTATGTAAATTAGGTCATGTACATGAATGAAAACAATCCTTTTGAAGGGTTCTAACTTAAAATTTTATTTGTCTTTGACAGGAAGGTTCTTGAATGGAGAGAGTGAAAGCATGAGGAGGTCAATGTTGCTGTAGGTCGAGATCTGGGGGCCCAAATGGACTTAAAGCGATATGGCTTGTATAATTTTTGGGCGCTCAAAGGAATGAGAACCTGGGTGAGGTTGCTTGAGATGTTGGTGGGTTACTAGGACCCTGAGAGTGACAGCTTCAATATCGATGGGAAACCATTGAGAACTAAAGTAAAGTGATGCAGGAGCATCGCCAACATCAAGTGAGCCAGCGCGAAAGAAAAATATAGTTGGACAAGCGCCAACACAAATTTTGAAATTAACTTGAAGTTGTTGCACAATCTTAAATGAAGTCATTAAAGAAGAAGCACACCTGTAAATGTAAATGGACCTTGAACGATTTGCTCTCTTGCTTAGTAGGTAAAAGGCATTTAAAGTTGTTAATGCAGGTAGATAGAATTTAATTCTAGATTAGACTGTTTGAGAGCGCAAGAGGGAAAGGGGATATAGACACCCTCATTGTGTATTGTATGATAGTAGCGAGCATATAGATGAGAGAAGCAACATTGTAGAGAAGAGAAAGAGCATGCAGAGAGTTGTGTAAGAACACCCATGTACAGATATTTGGATTAATAGAAAGAGTTTGATTCAAATTCATGGTTTCATGTTTGTTCTCTATGTATTGATGTTGAATGATATGCTCATGAATGTTTCCTTCTAGTTATACATTTTCTTTATATGTTGTGTATATGATTTCATGTTTTTGAGCTTCAAGTCTGAAAGGGTGAAGGAATGAGTTTCAATTGTTTCTCTATCTGAACAAGGATTACTGCAAGGAGTGCAGTTGAAGTGTTCACAAGGAGTGCGTTGACAAAGGATTTAGATAGAGATAAATTTTGTTCCCATTCACTCCGAGGTGAAAACTGGCACAGGAGCCGTGCAAGGAGTGCGCAGGCCGGGTGAAGTCTTAGGGTTGTGAACTTGAGTGAAGCAATTAGAGACTGTTGCTGCAGGTGTACGCAGGGTCGAAGGAAATTCAGCACTTGGAAGTGTCTGAAGGTTGCCGCAAGGAGTGCGCGCAAGAGTCTTCTCTAAGACTCGGAATTATAAGGAATCTCAGGAGGTATAGGACCTTCGAGTAATCGAAAAGAGAAGAACAAGAGGTTTGTGCCGTGGAGTGTCTAGCAGGCATCGCAAGTTTGTGTGCGGGTGAACAAGTTTTCAAGGAGGAATACTTGGGGTATTTTGAAAAAATTGTCAAGGAGGAACGAACGGTCGGAATTCTCCGAAGAGGATTCACGAATTTCCATGAGTCGTCAGATCTCACAAAGGAGAAGGGGTGATATGGTGAAGTATTCCCAAAAGGTTCAAAGCTCAGGAGGGGTAGAACCGTAGATCCAAGCCACAAGGGCCGCCATATTTACTCATGAATTCCATATCGGGATTTCGTGGGTTGAAATTCCGTAAACATTCCCATAGGAATCGCGAAATCGCGAAACGTGATATCCCGAAAATCTAGGAGGATTGTGGGGCCATGGAGGAGTCAGCGAGTGGACAGGTGGCATGCCATTTCGGAGTTTCATGGGGTAAAGCTCCGAACATATTGCATCAGGATTTGCAATATCGCGAAGTCTAAAGTTTCGACAGGGTTGAGGTAGCGTTGAAAGGTCAAACTCACGAGTATATCAGAGTTTCGGCAATCGGGATTCGGGAGTCGGGGAACCAAGTTGTTCAACATCGTGAGTGTCGAAATCGCGATAGAGAAAATCCTGAAAGGAAAGGGTCAGCGTTGAATGTTGTCGAGTTTCTGGAATTCAAGAGACCAATGCTCGACCACTGACCTCGCGAAGTCGCGAAGTCCAATATCCCGATTGTAAAGAGGGGATCCTGTGGAGAGTTTGTTGTGGGTGAAAATTTCCTGTTAGGGTATATAGAAGAGCCATTTAGAGTTCTTCGGGCCATGGTAAAGGAAAGATCTTGTGCTGACATGAACCTTCCGACCTGCGGGTTGTGGAGGGAGCACTCGTCAGGCATAAATTGGTATCAGAGCACAGTGAATTTATTTTCTTTCTATAACAGAGAATAAGAATTCACCATGCCGCCAAGGAGAAGGGACATGCAAACACCCAATCCACCAGAGCATAGGGAAATGTTGAGAAGAAGAGGCAGGCAGATGACTGATCCATCCATGGAAAGAGAGATGTGTGATCTACGAGATAGACTCGAATACATGGAGACAACGCAAAGACGCACAGTCAGTGCGGGGGATCTTAGTGATTCCGAGAGTGAGATTGAGGCTAAACATGAAGAACAAGTTGCAGCTGAAGATGCATCAAATGAACGTTTTATTAGAGCTATTGCAAGGATGGGTGCAAGAGTGAAGATGGACATTCCAGTTTATGAGGGAAATATGGATGTAGAGGAGCTTCTAGACTGGATTAGAGCTATGGACACATACTTTGACTACGAAGATGTTGAAGAGGACAAGAAAGTCAAGCATGTTGTCACTAGATTGAAGGGACATGCAACATTGTGGTGGGATGAACTACAGGCTGAAAAACGTTGCAAGGGAAAGCAGAAAATCAATAGTTGGGATAGAATGATCGCAAAGATGAAGGAGAAATTCATCCCCAAAGATTATCAAATTACTCTGTTCAGGAGAATGCAGAACCTGAGACAGAAGCTGATGACAGTGAAATAATACACTGAGGAATTCTACAAACTGAACATCAAGGCAGGTCATCAGGAAAGCGATGATGAAAAAGTTTCCAGATATATGAATGGCCTGAGATATGATATCCAGGATGAGATGAGCATGGTAATCATCTGAACGATGGAATATGCTTATCAGATGGATCTGAAAGCAGAAGAGAAGCTGAGCCGAAAGCAGAGTCAGAGGGGCCGAGGTAGAAGTCAGCCCAGAGGCAAATCGGTTGCCCAGGATAAATATCAGAAGCCCAAGGAGGACTGGAAGAAACATCAGACCCAAACTGAGAGAGGTGGAACCTCACAGCAAGGGAAACATACTGAGCAGAGAGGAGATTATGCTGATAATAACACTTTTCCTCGTACTAGAGGTAGAGGGAGAGGAAGAGGTGGAGTAATAACATTCTTCACATGTGGAAAGAATGGGAACAAGTCTTATGAGTGTCCAGACAAGAAGAAAGAAGGTGGAGAATCTCACATCACCGAAGCACAGAGGCGGGATGTTGAGGCAGAATACGTTGAAGGTGGAAGATTGTTGATGATGCGAAAAGTCCTTTTGACACCCGAGAAGGAGGTGCAGAGTTCAGTCCAAAGGACCAGACTTTTCAGGACTACTTGCAAGGCCAAGGACAGGGTATGCAAGGTCATTGTGGACAGTGGTAGCATGGATAATATCATCTCTACGAAGATGGTAGAGAAGTTTTAGCTGGAGACGATTGATCGTCCAAGCCCATACAGAGTTTCGTGGCTACAAAAAGGACACCAGGTAACTGTCACTAAACAATGTTTAGTTGAATTCAAGATAGGAGGATATAATGATAAGATATTGTGTGATGTCATTCCTATGGATGTTTGTCATATATTGATGGGTAGACCATGGAAATATGACAGGAATGTGATTCATGATGGGAAAATGAACACATACACCCTAGAGAAGAATGGGAGGACACACATGTTGCTCCCAATCAAGGATAAAGAGGTGAAACTGGAATTAAGCAACATGATACTTCTCATGAGTGGGAAGGAACTTCTTACTGAGGTTAAGAAGAAGGAGGATCCACAGTTCATTGTGGTCACAAAGCCTAGAATTGTTTTGACCATCAAAAGGATGGATTATTTACCAGAAGAAGTTCAGGAACTGTTGGAAGAGTTCGCTGATATAGTAGTGGACGAATTACCTCGTTCGTTGCCACCGATCAGAAGTGTGATTCATCACATTGATCTCATACCAGGAGCCAGTTTACCAAACAAAGCCACATACAGATTGATGTCGCAAGAGAATGAATAAGTTAAGAGGCAAGTCCAGGAGTTATTGGACAAAGGTTTGGTCAGGGAAATCTTGAGTCCATGTGTTGTTCCAAAAGTACTCAGTCCGAAGAAAGATGGAGGTTGGAGGATGTGTACTGACTCGAGGGTGATTAACAAGATAACCATCAGGTATAGATTTCCATTGTCGAGGATGGATGATCTGATGGATTTCTTGAGTGGAGCAAAGTATTTTTCAAAGATTTATTTGAAAAGCGGTTATCACTAGATCTGCATGAGAGAGGGTGATGAACGGAAGACAACATTCAATACCAATGAGGGGTTGTATGAATGGCTTGTTATGCCGTTTGGCTTAACAAATGCATCAAGTACCTTCATGAGGTTGATGAACGAAGTCCTGATGGAGTTCATCGGAAAATTTGTCATTGTGTATTTGGATGACATACTGGTTTAAAGTAAAACAGTGGCAGAGCATCTGAAGCATTTGTCTACAGTGATGCAGAAATTACAGCAGGAGAAGTTGTTGATAAATATGAAGAAGTCCTCATTCATGAAGACAAAGCTCATTTACTTGGGATTTGTTATTTCTGCAAATGAGTTGAGGATGGATCCAGATAAGGTGGAGGTAATCAAGAATTGGCCATCACCAAAGAATATCTTTGAGGTGAGAAGTTTTCACGGATTGGCTAGTTTCTACCAAAATTTCATCAGGAATTTCAGTGGAATTAGTGTTGCGATGATGGAAACCGTGAAGAAAAGACACAAGTCTTTTCATTGGACATAAGAGGCTGAGAGAAGTTTTAATCTGTTGAAGAGGAAGATCACGGAACAACCAGTTTTGGTGTTGTCGGATTTCCAAAAGACATTTCAGGTGAAATGCGATGCAAGTGGATTTGCAATAGGGGCAGTCTTGAGTTAGGAAGACAGGCCGATAGAATACTTCAGAGAGAAGTTGAATGAAGAAAAAATGAAATACTCCACTTATGATAAGGAATTTTATGCTATCATTCAGGCATTGAAGAAATGGAGACATTACTTGATCCTGAAAGAGTTTGTCTTATACAGTGACAATCATGCATTGCAGTTTGTGACTCAACACGAGAAGTTGAATCAGAAACATGTCAAATGGGTTGAGTATATGCATAATTTCACTTTTGTGATTAAACATATTTTTGGTACTGCTAACAAAGTTGTTGATGCTTTGAGCAAGAAGTGTTTTCTATTGCAGGAATTCAAAGTCAAAACGTTGGGTTTTGATGATCTCAGGGACATGTACGCAGATGATCCAGATTTTAAGGAGGTGTATGAAGTAGCTGAGAATCCAATTCTCAGAGATAGAAGCCAGTGGGTAGAGTACATGATCCAGGAAGGATTACTATTTAGAGGTAATCAGTTGTGTATTCCCAAATCCTCCATGAGGGAGAATATACTGAAGGAGAAACACAGTGGAGGATTGGCAGGGCACTTTGGTCAGGACAAGAGGTTCGCAAAGATGAATGAGTCATATTTTTTGCCGAGAATGTGGGCAGACGTCAAGAGATTCGTGGATAGATGCAGAATTTTCCAGCATTCGAAGGGAAGGAGACAGAATGCGGGATTTTATCAACCATTTCCCATACCAGAGAGGTCGTGGGATGCAATCAGCATGGATTTTGTATTGGGGTTGCCAAGAACAAAAAGAGGTGTTGATTCAATCTTTGTGGTGGTGGATAGATTTTCCAAAATGGCACACTTCATTCAGTGTCAGAAAACTAGTGACACAACTCACATTGCGAATCTGTTTTTCAAAGAGGTCATCCGACTTCACGGCATACCAAGGAGTATAGTTTCGGATCGAGACACTAAGTTCATAGGGAACTTTTGGAGGAACTTATGGAAGAAGCTGGGAACTAACTTGTCGTTTAGTTCAGCTTATCATCCTCAGATGGATGGACAAACATAAGTGGTGAACAGAGATCTGGGAGACTTGCTGAGAAGCTTGGTAATAGAGAACCACAGCCAGTGGGACAACATATTACCACAAGAAGAGTTTGCTTATAACGACTCAGTCAACAAGAGCACAGGGTAGATTCCATTTCAAATTGTCTATGGCATGCAGCCAAGATGAATTTCTGAACTGAGAGATTCAGAATAGACTGTGACTTGGAGCGCTAGTGCAGAAGACTTCGCAGAGGCGATGAAGGAACTTCACAGCGAGGTGAAGGAGCGTTTACAGAATTCAAGTCAAGAATATAATCATAGAGCAGATCAACACAAGAGACAACTTCAGTTTGAATTCGGTGATTTGATTCTGGCACATTTAAGGAAAAAAAGGTTCTCGAGAGGAACATATAATAAGCTGAAGATGAAGAAAATCGGGCCATGTAAGGTCTTAAAGAAATTTGGGGCGAATGCTTATGAGATTGAATTACCCGATGGGATCGAAATTTCTCCGATATTCAATATCTCGAATTTGTACCCATATAAAGCTGAAGAGGCAGGGAATGGAAATGAGAAGCCAGTGATTCAATGGACAAATAAGTTGCCAGTTGCAGATAAGTCGCAGATGGAGCGCATACTGGATAAAAGAGTGAGAAAAAGGACCAAGCGAAAGCAATATTTTGAGTATCTGGTCAAATGGAAGAACCATCCAGTTGAATATGCCAGCTGGGAGAACGAAGTAGAGATACAGAGGCATGGACAGGCCGTACACGAGCTCATGGACAGGAGCCCATGAAAATTTTCAAGCCAGGGAGTATGATGCAGGAGCATCGCCAACATCAAGCAAGCCAACACGGAAGCAAAAGACAGTTGGACAAGCGCCAACACAAATTTTGAAATTACCTTGAAGTTGTTGCGCAATATTAAATGAAGTCATTAAAGAAGAAGCGCACTTGTAAATGTAAACGGACCTTGAGCGATTTTCTCTCGTCCTCAGGAGGTATAAGGCACTTAAAGTAGTTAATGTAGGTAGATAGAATTTAATTCTAGATTAGACTATTTGAGAGCGCAAGAGGGAAACGAGATATAGACACCCTCATTCTGTATTGTATGATAGTAGTGAGCATATATATGAGAGAGGCATCATTGTAGAGAAGAGCAAGAGCATGCAGAGAGCTGTGTAAGAACACCCATGTACAAATATTTGGATTAATAGAAAGAGTTTGATTCAATATCATGGTTTCGTGTTTGTTCTCTGTGTATTGATGTTGAATGATATGCTCATGAATGTTTTCTTCCAGTTATAAATTTGATTTATTTGCTGTGTATATGATTTCATGTTTTTGAGCTTGAAGTCTGAAAGGGTGAAGGAATGAGTTTCAATTGTTTCTCTATCTGAACAAGGATTCCTGCAAGGAGTGAAGTTGAAGTGTCCACAAGGAGTGCGTTGACAAAGGATTCAGATAGAGATAAATTTTGTTCCCATTCACTCCGAGGTGCAGAAAGGAAGAGGAGCCGTGCAAGGAGTGCGCAGGCCAGGTGAAGTCTCAGGGTTGTGAACCTGAGTGAAGCAATTAGAGACTGTTGTTGCAGGTGTATGCAGGTTCGAAGGAAATTCAGCACTTGGAAGTGTCTGAAGGTGGCCGCAAGGAGTGCGCGCAAGAGTCTTCTCTAAGACTCAGAATTATAAGGAAGCTTAGGAGGTATAGGACCTTCGAGTAATCGGAAAGAGAAGCACAAGAATTTTGTGTCATGGAGTGTCTAGCAGGCGTCGCAAGTTTGCGTGCGGGTGAACAAGTTTTCACGGAGGAATACTTGGGGTATTTTGAAAAAATCGTCAAGGAGGAACGAACGGTCGGAATTCTCCGAAGAGGATTCACGAATTTTCGTGAGTCGTCAGATCTCACAGAGGATCAGGGGTGATACGGAGAAGTATTCACAAAAGGTTCAAATCTCAGGAGGGGAAGAACCATAGATCCAAGACACAAGGGCCGCTGGATTTACTCGTGAATTCTATATCAGGATTTTGTGGGTTGAAATTCCGTAAACATTCCCATAGGAATCGCGAAACGTGATATCCAAAAAAGCCAGGAGGATTGTGGGGCCACGGAGGAGTCAACGATTGGACAAGTAGCACACCATTTCAGAGTTTCGTGGGGAAAATCTCCGAACATATTGCATCAGGATTCGCGATATCGCGAAGTCCAAAGTTTCGACAGGGTTGAGATAGCGTTGAAAGGTCAAACTCACGAGTATATCAGAGTTTCAGCAATTGGGATTCGGGATTCGGGGAACCGAGTTGTTCAACATCGCGAGTGCCGAAATCGCAATAGAAAAAATCCCGAAAGGAAAGGGTCAGCGTTGACTGTTGTCGGGTTTCGGGAATTCAAGAGACCAACGCTCGACCACTGACCTCACGAAGTTGCGAAGTCCGATCTCCCGATTGTAAAGAGTGGATCCCGTGGAGAGTTTGTTGTGGGTGAAGATTTCCCATTAGGGAATATAGAAGAGCCATTTAGAGTTCTTCGGGCCGTGGTAAAGGAAAGATCATGTGTTGACGTGGACCTTCTGACTTGCGAGTTGTGGAGGGAGCGCGCGTCAGGCATAATAGAGGACATTTACTTTCTGACTGGTTTATCTCATTGGGGAGAGGTTGTAAACCTCAAATCAAAGGGTGCAGGTAGCAAGATGAATATAGAGGAATATATCGACATCCACTATGTAACAAGGATCCCTAAGGTAGGTATTCAAGTCCCTATCCGAGAAATAAACAATCTCAGTCTGAAGATCATTTTCCTAGTATTGACTAGGATCATCGATTCAGTCTCGTTGAACCAGGCATCAAGTTTTCTCATGTTCTATGCAATGTAGTGTATGAGACCCACAATATATGACTGATGTACCTCGCTACTGGAAAATATGAAGAGCCAGTTGACAGAGTGCAAAGAAGGAAGCAAAATAAATTTTGGGTTTTCCTCTATCCTATGCAATTTCGTTTTCGAGGGAGTTCCAGGTCTAGGACCTAGAGTTGACATTCTTCCTAGAGGACCTCATGATCCATCCATGGCACGGTGGACCGAGGTAATGAGGAAACAAGGGGGAGGTAGGGTTCCAACACCCTACAATGAGGACTTCTTCTACTAGTCGCAGCAACAGGTCATCGCTTTGGATGACTATCCTTACAAGGGGATCGACTTCAGAGGAGATCCATACATGCCACTCCCACTAGGGATTGCCTACGGTGACATAGGTATGTCAAAATGTTTTTACATATTTCATTTTTTTTGTTTTTTAGTATAATTAGGACAAAAATATTTTTGAATGGTGCTTAAGTATTGACTAGACATTTTTGCAGGCGTGGGTCTGCGATGGCCAGAAGGATTCCCTCAACATCGACGGAGGAATTGGGGAGACGAGGCGGCGAGAGGAGAAGATGAGAGGGTCCTACAAAATTTGTAGGGAAACCTATCACGTTTGGCTCACAGGATACCCATGGTTCAGGTAGAGGATCTGCCAGAAGCCATGCAGCGATAGGTGGTTGGTCTACCCAGGGCATGGGTACGACTCTTTGAGGGTCTTGCAAATGTCATGGTTTTATACCATGAAACACATCCGGCGCCACAGGCATAAATGTCGTGGGATATTATAATACCGACTGTATATGTGTATTGAGGGTATTAGCCCCAATTGTGTACTATAAATACCATATTTTTTGAAATATATAAAAAGGGATCTGAGACTTTACTTATATTTTACAATGTGTACATTGATGAGATGGTTTTCTTTTCTTTAGTTATGTGACAAATGCCAATCTAAAACGAAATTAGCATAAGCATCAGATACATGATTGGAACACCTAGGAATATGATAATATGTTATAAAATAAAAATGTCATTCTAAAATACGTACCCATAGGAATCGTCGTAGTAAAGTAGGATCACGCACGTGATAACTGTCGTTGAACTGGCATACTACTAACTAGTAATCCAGTCGAACTTCTAATGAATGAATTCCATGTGAGATAGCATCGCGCAAAATTTCTATAACGACGTTATAGTCAGCCACATTGTTCGTGGATGGCCCTAGGCATATGCCACCTAAAGAGACCAGTAGACCCTTGGGTGAATAAACCACCCAAGCGGTGGAAGCCAAATTCCATGTATGACAACTGTCTCCATCTGAAAATCCTAGGTAGGCCGAAGAGTCCATTGGCATCTGTCAACCAAGTGAAAACTCGATAAGCAACCTGAAGATGAAATAAAAATATATATACACTAAATTACATTAGTGTACAGAGAGTTTTTCCCAATCCTGAAGATTAAGCGTAGTATCTTTTCAAGTAGAGCCCATTTCTGGGCTTAGCCAGTCGATTCCCTTCATAATCTTCTAACTCATAGACTCCTTTCTCTAGAAAAAATCGCACAATGTAAGGACCGTACCACATGGGTTTAAACTTGCCTGCCCCCAGTGGTTCTTTGGCTTGATCATACAAGAGGACCAAGTCACCCTCAACATACAATCGAGGGAAGACAAAATTATCGTACTGTACCTTGACACATCTTTTGTTCGCCTCGATAGCCATAGAGATGTCTCAACACTGCTCATCAAGACTCTCTAGGTTCACAAGGTGTCTCTCAAGATCAGAAGTGTCAGGTAGGAGCGCGACTGCAAACTTAAGAGAAGGGATTCGCATTTAATAGGTAAAATCAACTCCACACCATGTACTATCTAGAAAGGGGAAAATCCATTGGCAATCTTGAACAAGGTTCGGTATGCCCAAAGTGCAGGATATAGCATGATGTGCCAGTCAAACTTACTCTGACTAGTCGTTTTTTACAAAATGGTCTTGAGAGACTTGTTGACGGCCTCTACTTGTCCATTTTCCTGGGGATAATAAGGAGAATAATGACCATGTCTAAACCCCGGCTTAGCTGGTAGTTCTTCCATCATTTCGTTCTAAAAGTGACTACCATGATCAGTGACAATCTCACTTGGGATACCAAACTGAGAGATAATTTGATTGAATACGAAAAAGGCTGCAGTCTTCCCATCGTATTTAAAACTATGCATGGCCTTGGCCCACTTAGTAAAGTATTTGATGGTCACAAAAATGTGTTGATTCCCCCCAGCTGAAGTTCGGTTGCAATCGAAGAAGTCCACCCCCTAATTGGTGAAGGGACCAACGGTAATGACAAGGTGAAGAGGGGCTGGATACGAGTGCATTTTCCGAGTGAAAACCTGGCAGGCATGACAATTCTTAACCTCTTCAGCACAATCCTTAAATATAGTAGGTCGGAAATAATGGGCTCGCAAACGTTTTTGGGATATCGTAAGCCTGGATAGATGACCACCACAATCCCCACTGTGGCAATCATTCAGGACAGACTCGACTTCTCCGTGAGTTAAACAACGATGCAAGATATCGTCTATTCCTTGGTAATACAAAGTATCACCGACAATGGTATATTTCTTATATTGGTATCTAATATGTCGTCGGTCATTGCATGAGTGATGCTGAGGGAAATTCAAGGTCTGAAGATAGAGAAAAATGTCTCCGTACCAAGGGTCAGATGACTAGACAAGAAAAATGTATTTATCCGCAAACGATTCAACATGGTTAACGTCCTCATCTAATCTTGGAAAATCAGATATTAACTCCGCAAAGACTAGGGATTTCTTGGATTTCGCGGAAGTAAAATGAAAATCAATTTATTATATTTTCCCCCTATGATACGTCGGGTAAGGACATATTGAAATGGATTGACATTAGCAACCACAGGAGTCTTGCAAAGTAATATATAATGACGAAAACGATAGACTGGATGAAAGACAACCAAAGCTAGATTTTCAACATGAGTATAATTAAGTTCAGGTCCAAGTAAAGTTCGAATAAGATAGTAGATGATGTGCTCGTGGAGCTCATCATCATCTTGAACTAGAACCATACCAATTGTATCTTCAAACACAACGATATAAATTAAATAATCTCTATTGTAGTCCGGAGGCTTCAGTAGAGGCATCGACACTAAAGATTTCTTCAAAGCATCAAAGGACTCCTGGGATCACTCATCCCAGATAAAAGGCCCAGTGTCCTTATTCAAAAGACGCATGAAACATTTAGTGATAGTGGCATACTTCACTATAAACTAATGAAGAAAGTTAGCTTTCCCCTGTAAACCTTGAAGTTGTCTAATCGTGTGTGGAGGAGGCAACTGAAGTATTTCCTCAACCTTAAGTGGATCCACCATGATCTTGGTCTCAGACACTAGAAATCCTAGAAGACGACCAAATTTAACTCAAAAGATGCACTTGTGAGGGTTCAACCAGACTCTATAATAACGACATCTTTCAAAAACAAGGCGAAGGTGTATAATGTGATCTTCTCTCTTGTGAGATTGAGCAACAAGATCATCAAGGTAATCTTCGACTATGAGTTTAATATCATGAAAAGTGAAATTCATGGCACATTTAAATGTTTCTCCGGTATTTTTAAGGCCGAAAGGAATTTTTCAGTATGCAAAGGTACCCTAAGGAAAAATAAATGTCGTATTGTGTTGATCCTTAGGTTTGATTTGAATTTGGTTATACCCTAAAAATTCGTCCATGAAAGAAAATACTTCGCTTCTCGCACACTCGTCGAGGATCTGATCGATGAAAGGTGTGGGAAATTTATCTTCAGGATAGGCCTTGTTCAGGCCACAAAAATCCATACATACATGGATGGTTCCTTGCTTCTTATCTATAGGAATGGGGTTGGATACCCATTTAGTCAAAGGAACTGGGTAGATGAAGCCAACATTAAGTAGCTTCTCCACCTCTGCCTTAATAGCAGGGGCCTTTCAAGGGTTGACAACTCTAAGATGTTACCAAACAGGTTTAGCATCTGAATAATTTTTAATCTCATGTTCAAAAATATGAGGGTCTATTCCTAGAATCTGTTCATATGAGCAAGAAAATACGTCTCGAAATTCTTTGAAGAGCTCGACGTAGATCAAGATTTCTTCTGGTGAACAATATGCACCGATAATTACATTTTCAACCTTGCCAAGCATACGAGAGATGTCGATTGTGATGGTAGGAGAAATACTTGCCATGTATCCTTCGGCATAAATGTCGTTCATATCAAGTGGAACTACCGCGTGACTAACTATCTCACTCAAAATAGATCGAAAGTCGTCTTGTTTGATTCTTTCAAGCTCTGGGAGAAAATAAGAGTGGTGATGCATATCATCCCAAGGTTTTTCAAAAGCATTCATGGATTCTATGATGGCTTCATCCGAAGACAAATTCCCATCGATGCAATCATGTGAACATGACAATGAAGTGGCCCACATGGGCCTAGAAATGAGATCCTCCTCATCCATTGGCAAGGGAACAATATCGGGATCAACGAAAGAGTTGAGAAAAAATTGATACACAATCTCCACTGCTGATAGTGGCATGGCCATTCCATCATACAACTGACCTTCACAAGACAAATTTGGGGAAGGTAGGGTCCAGAGATCACTAAAATAAGAGGTGTGGAAAGGAATGGACCTCCCTGTTAAGACGAGCCTACTGGACATGGCATAAACATGATGGCTCGGTGCCAAGAAGTTGAAAGTACCCATAATATAAGAATACATTTTGACACCAATATTCTCAGTTGTCGGCTGAGAATTGTTGATCGTTGGGATCGAAATTCCAATAGATGCATTAGGACTAGAGCACGCAAAGGATAACCGATCGATCATCACAATCTTCCCTTCATGAGGAAAAAAAAGAGTACGGAAAATGGATGACACGATGACGATCATGGCATAAGTCCAATTGCGACCTAGTAACAGATTATAATCAAGAGGTGCATCAACTACCTCTACTTCCACCTCTACCATCTTCCCACCTAACTGGACCAGAAAGGCACGGAGAATATCGTGAGGGTGGAAGGAATGACTGTCAAAATCAATCAACATGTTCGATGACTTGGAAAGAGTCAGAGAACAAAGAGCTTTCCAATAGACCAGGGACATCAAACACGTAGTAGCACCTTCATCAACAACCGCACGTTTGATGGTATACTTTGAGTACTCCACATGGATTTGGAAAGCCACATGGTAAGGCAAGTGAGGCTTAACATCTGTGATGTCAAACTTGATAAATTTTGAGCCAATGGGTTCTAGAGCTCCTAAAGTAGAGAGTAAGGCATTCCTCTGTGAAGGAAACATCTAGAGTACCTCCAAAGCCAACCTCACACAAGGGGTTTGACCTAGGTCCTCAACAATAGAGTATTTATGGGCAGATCTAGAATTTGGATTATGGGTAGAGCGCTTGAGTACTCCTTTTGGAATACGAGGTAGTGGCTTTGGTTTCTCAATCTGTAAAGTTGTCTCTGGAGGAGGAGGAGGATATTCTAGACCAGTATTATATTTTTTAGAGCTATAGTCTTGAGATTGAGTGGATAAATTAAATTTCGCATTGACCATATTGATACATAAACGGTCGACATCGTGCGACTGCTGGTTTTGACCTCCACCAACCACATTTCTAGCATTTGAGGAGCTCGAGGCTAGGTGTTGATTATGTGGGAATGGATTCGTCAACTCAACAGGATATTGAGCTAATATCCTCACAACTTCTGCAATCTTGGGGCATAAATGGGTAAGGTGATCATCTGTGAAAATCTTACAGGGAAACTTCACCTTACGTTTTTCTCATTTTCCCTCTCCAGCATTACTACCCGTATTCTCATTATTATTATTGTCCTTGGGTTTATTACCATTTTCCCCACCCTTCTGGTTGTTACGTCTTTTCTTCTTATTCCCTCTTGGTTGCTGGTTACCATTCAGGTTGGCCGACAATTGCACATAATGTACATTCGCCTACTAAGTGGGGTTAGAAGACACAAACGAGGTTGGTCCTCTTGCAGACTGGCTTAGAGACAATTATTTCATCTGGATTGTCACTGAGTCTGTGGACTTTACATTGGTGACACTTACAATGCCATCGGCATGAGGTCCAGTCTTTTTTTATGGGTCGTAAGTTGACCGCAGTGCTTCTGGAAGAAGGTGATATAACATCCCAGATTGAGCATATATCAAGTCTAGCTATTGGGCTCTAAAGATTGCTTCTTCCTCAGTGGTAACCTCAGAAGTGGAAATGTCCTTTGAGATAGGAGGGTGAAAATAATTAAGAAACCATTATAAAATAAAGGTCATGGGTATAGGGGTCTTAATCAACTTCTTCCATCTACGCCACTCCTGGATGTGGTCCGATATATGAGTGGCGGTATCCTAGCATAAATCTGACAACAATTCTAGGCCAGCATCATAACAGATGGGAAAATGGAGGTGGTTAAGAAAGACCATTACCAACTGACTAAAAGTCCCATATGCCCCTCTAGGTAGCTCAATATACCATTTCGCAGCAACTCCGATGAGGGTGCATTGAAATAATCTCAAACAAAAAGAATTGTCATTAAGGGAGTTCGATGAGAACCAAAGGTGAAAGGTAGTGACATGATCATCGGGATCCTCTCCATTCTTACCCTCGAATTTTAGGATGTCCAAATGAAGTTTGGTGGGGATGGGGGACCATGTAGGATCGTGAATCACAGGGTCATTCATTAACTTAGACAAATCTGGAAGATTAAGCATGGCGAGAAAAGGGAGATGGGGTTGCGACATCTGGACCCAACCTCCCGGGAAATATTTTTCTTGCAGATTTGCAGGCCATACAGGGTTCTGGTAACACCATGGCCTTGTCCATCATTATAAGGCCCTCCTCCAAGATGATTCATATAAGTTTGGTTGGGCATTATTCCAGCAATAATGTTCTGTTGAGGGTAATAGAAATTTCCCCCACTCGGATTAGATTCGGGTTGGGGGTTGCCAAAAGTGTGAAACTGACCTCCTCTAGGTGGTAACCAGGAGGATAGAAGTGGATTCATCATGCCAAAAGTATTGGTCGGAATCTGTGCCGAGGATGTAGGTTTGTAGGATGAAACTTGAGCCAAAGTTGGTCCGCTATGTTGGTTATTCCACCCATAAGTAGGAGGATTGGACCTAGGGTTAAAGCAGGGATGCCTCCCATATTAGGAGTCATTTGGAGGATTTGAGATCCACCAAACGAAAAAGTAGTGTAGGGAGGTGTACTACCCCCAAGCCCAATTCTATCATTAAGGCTAGCAGTTGGGATGGAGTTCGAAAACTATGAAGTAAAGTTGGGCATACCATAAGAAAATGGACTAGAAGCCATAGGGATGGAGTGAACATTGTAGCCAGGTGAGTGACCAAGAGACCCAAAAGGGTTAGAGGAAATATATTGAGCATTTACTCTAAGTCTAGCCATATTAATGATAGGTGCCTCCGGCACTACAACCATAGAGGTTGCAAGAGTCGAAGGGGTTCCATTAACTATAGTAGGTAAGAGGTTCGAAAGGCTCCTAGTGTTCTGAAGACCATATTTAGTACTCATCCTTGTATAATCACAAGTATGAAGGGTGGATGTGTGTGTACCACTCCAAATAAATGTACTCCTTTTAGAATGAAAAGACTCGAAATCCAGTGGTAAATGTAACAAGCGACGGGACCAGTGGGGAGGCTGGTCCGACTCCACGATGAATTAAGACTCTATAGATAAAAATATTCCTAAGGAAAACTAGTAGTAAAAGAGCACACCAAAAGTCAAATGGACAAAATGCATGCAAACGGGGTAAAGTGGTTGAGTGGCCTCCCTCCCTAAAGAAGGTATGTCTCGCCCAAGAGGAGCCTGAGACTCCCTGATAAAGATCAGAGGTAACTGAATCAGTTATAAGCGCCCTTGTGGGATTAACAACTAGTCGGTCAGATCCCCCCGGAGATGTAATCCTCCATAAAGGTTGTGTGTTGTCCGACCCTTATCTAGCCTAGGGTACCTGAAGAATAATCCCTGCAAGTAACCTATGAGACACCCAAGTCAAGAAAGTAATAAGCCACTGTATAATCGATGCACAGGAAAGAATTTGTAAGTCAGGTCCACCGTATGGGCAGGGTAGCAAAGCCCAAAACCTTGAAAGTACTGCCTCTCACAGAGGTAAAGGAAGAAACAAGATCCCCAGATATGAATAGATCCCCATAAATATCTCTGACGCTAAGAAGGTATCGGGGGAATATCCCTTCAACCAACTTCGCATGACTTCATGATTAAATCCGGTGTGAGTGGAGCCTCCTGATCTTACCAATTATACAATGGATTTATCCACTCCTTGACTCAAACACATATGTTGATTTAATTTCCTTGGAGAAGTTTACTCACAAAATCCTATTCCAAGGCACTAAATCCTAGGCTAGTTTGTGCACCCTAGAAAATAAAATTGTTACTAATAAATTTTAAATTATAGCATTGATTTTATGGCCGTGATTACTAAAAAAGGTATGGTAATGAAACTCATGGTGTTATGACTCTACAAGAAAAGTAAATATAAAAATAATGCAAAGTCCTAACTTTAAATTTCGATGAATGATATGCTTCTAAAAAACAATGCAATTTTCAAATTCAACTCTGCAATTCAGAAGTAAAAATGCAATCTTTCACTATATGCACTAATCTAATGGTAAAGATTCAAAAGACAAAAATGACAAGCAATGCAAAATGCCTATTTTTTTGTATTTTCAATATATCAAAACTGAAAATGAATGGAATGAAAAGTAACTTGGTATATAACCCTAATGTGTATAAAAGAGATAACTCAAGAAGGATACCAAGCAACAAAACACCCAACCCAATGTGCAAGGACAATAAACAATGAAAAGATGAAGAGAAAAACTTTGCCCAGAAATTCAACCAAAAGAGGGTTTCATGTCATCCCACAAGCACTCAGTAGGCACTACAGAGACCCAAGAAGGCTCAATAAGCATCAAATCCCACCCAACAAACACCAAACTAGGACAAAAGGCAAGGAAAAATGATGTACGTGATTGTTTGGGCAAACAGAGCATATATACGTAGCTTGCAGTGAGACAACCCGCGTGTATACACAACTTTCAAGGAAAAGGCATGTATAGGATTTAAAACAAGGCTAGGCAAGGGAGAAAGGATAAAAAAGCAGACCCAGAGTGAAGAGGGGATGTCAAGCAATGACATGACAAGAACCACAGTAGAAATGAGAGAAATCTAAGGAGAAAGGTACTTCAAACCCTAAGAAAGAATATTCATCCCCAGTATGGTCACCAATTATGTTACGAGGAAAATCTCTCTATGGATAGGGTAAACCACAATAGACGGATATGATTGTAGAAATCAACTCTATCCCAAAAACATGCTATGTAAACTAATGTGAAAGCGAGATAAGATAGGGACCTACCTCATCCAGATGTTTGATGATGTCCACCGTTGAGCACTTTGACCCAAAGCTTTATACCTGCAACAAGTTATCAACAAACAAGTAGAGAAAGCATATAGTGAAAATATAAAAGGTTAGCACATTAGATAGCATAATCCATTAATATACAAAACAAGCATGCCCATGGATAATAACTCATATATTTTCAAGATATCAATTGGACGGGAAGAGAGTATTTCTATTAATAAAATATCAGTAGAAGTGAAAATATTATAGACTTCTGTGTCGGCACAGTTCGGAAACTGAGAAACCAAGTTCCTTCCAGCTGGGCCTCCACCACTTAAATCCTCCACCAAAGGTAAGCTCATAGAAGGGAGACAATGAGGTTCTCCAT
>ML786765.1:387274-400650 GCA_009831015.1 Picea engelmannii | reverse complement strand
TTTTTTTTTCATTTTCATTTATGAGAATTATTTTATTTTATTAATTTTTATTTGTTATTAAAATAATATATCTAATTATAATAATTATTATTAAAGTATAAATTACTTTTTTAATATAATTATCATTAAAAATATCATGATATTCAATATTAACCTATAAAAAAAAAATTCAACATTAATTTCAAAATATATTTTATTTTCAATATCATAAAAATATAAATTTAAAAAACTCGGATACCATTTTTTATTTATTTTTTTTGGTACATTTTCAAAATATTTATAATTTCAATGAAATAAAAAATATTTTAATTTTTAAAGCTTTAAAATTTACATGTTAATATTATCTTAATATTAACATGGGAAAACTAAGGACATGGGAAAGCTAAGGAAATTGAAGGTTACCAAGATGAAATTTTTAAAATCGGAGGGTCAATGCTTATTCCTCACATACACAAGCTCTTCAATTTAGTAGTCAAGCAGGGCTTCCATAAACCCGGGACGTAAAGCCTCATTGTTCCTATTTTTAAAAATGGGGATAGAAACATTCCATCTATGTAACACACCCGACCCCTGAGTATCTTCCATAGGGATGGGGCATCAAAATTTCTCTCTCATTAACATTTCAAATCCTTTGTCTGGGGTATTCATCCTCTTCTACTTACCTGTAGTATCCTAATGACTACTACCAAGCTCAAATCCGAGATTTGGGTTGCAAGTTATGGCTTCCCAAAGTTATTCGGGTGTTCGTTGGTTGAGCGCCACATGGCGTCCAACTGAATCCACCTCACATGTATTGTATCCAAGTTCCTTCATCCACAATGGAAGTCCATCCACTGTCCAATCCAACGAATAGACTCAACCTTCGTCTAACACGCAGGCATCTAACACGCAGACGTCTAACACGCAGGTCAGTAGGAACTTTGGTTGTTTGGGGCTTCAACGCTGAATGCCTCCTTGCTGTCTTTGCACAAAACCTTTCAGAGTCCCGAACTCCCAAAGTCCCATAAGCCTACCATGTGGTTCTGACATTTGAGCCTTTTGGGTCCCTCTATTACTCTACAACCCAAATCCTTCGGAGTCCCAAAGTCTCGAACTCCCGAAGTTCCGATCACTTCACCAACCACTTTGTCTAGGCAGACACGTACTAGGGGATGACACGTAGAAGGGCCGGGGGTGACACGTGTCAAGTTCCAATAGGCATATAGGGTCTACGAAAAGTATATATTGAGATGACACATGGCACTTTGATCATGGGTCCACGTCACCCTAGTGACCTCGACTTGCCATGTCACACCAGACTGACAACCTTCTAACATCTCTCAAATCTCACGGTCGAGATCTGGACATATGAATCCATAGATCCACGGCTAACATTACTTTGCGACTCCAACCTTCAGGATTTTTTCAATGCAAACTCCTCTTTTCTCCTGAAGTTGGTTAGTTTCAGGCTGACCAAAACCCAAATTTGATGGTTAGGAAAATTCCTGAAGCGTCCTCAAATCGACGACTCTCATTACTTCGGGCTTTGAAGCTTATCGACACAACACACCTCAAACTTCGCCGGAGTGCCGAGTCTCCAAACTAAAGGATCTAACGCCACACATCCTCTATATATCGACGGTTGAGAGGGATCTTGAAGAATCTGAGGATCGAGGGTCCTCATTACTTTGTGACTTCAACCTTTGGGGATTTTGGCATTACAACACACCTATCTTCCTAAAGCAGTAAACATTGAGCTGACTACACCATGAATCCTACGATTACAAAAGAACCCAAAGGATCCCTAGATCTACGATCCTGGTCACTTCGCAGCTCCAACCTTCAAGGATTTTGGCTTTACTTCCACTCCATTCTCCTGAAGAACAAATTTTTTGAAGTACCATATGCAGGTCCCTCCTCCTGAATGATCGGATGGTAAGTGGGCTCCTAACGATCTCCCCCAAATCTAAGGCTCTCCTTTACTTCGTAACTTCGATGTTCAGGGAGTTTGATGCTATGGAATATCCATTCTTCAGAAGTGGTACTCCATCGAAGTCACCTCGGTGTAGATCCAACTGCTAAGGGAACCTCCGAACATTCTCAATCGGTGGCTCACACTACTTCGCGATGGGGTGTTGGATCCTGGTTAGTCGGTAAGATAGGTTCCTCTAACCACTAGGGAAACTTCCCAATGTCGGTCGACCTTCTAGGTAACCGTCACTCTTGGTCACCTTCAGTTGGTTTGTGACTATTTGGGCCGACTATACTCCAAAGCACCAGACTTCTGGAGTTATGAATCCATAAGGACTTATCTCCCTTAGGATTAGCACATGGTTCCTAGGTGTTGGTCACATGGGTCCTTCTAAAATATCATTAGTTAAACACATATTCCTCATCGTGAACTTGCTAAGGACTTGGGCATGGTGTCTCGATTGTGCAGCCAGGAGCCTGAAGGAGATATCCTATCCAAAACGATAGGGTCAGGTTGATGCAATGATTTCTATCCCAACACTCCTACAGGTTTATGTCCCAAGGCATCTCGAAGACTAAACTGGGGCATATAGACGATCAATCAGAAAAATAAGTCCACAATAAGGTAAATGCATACACATAGCATGATCATTCAATACATAAATCATTTATAGAGAGATAAATACATGCATTAATCCATTATTCCATTTCAGTGAACAAAGTATGAAAAAACTTATCAAAACCCGACGACGTGATGCGACTATTGAAAGGGGTACCTATTTCCACCCAAACATAGGCTCATTCACTCCTAACAGATTTACCATTGGCCACCCCCGAGCTAGACCACAATACTCTGAGAGATAATTCTTTATTCCGGCTCAACAATAGTCACGGATGGAGGTTACTCTCGTCCTCCCACAGGATATTGGCAACAGGTTCTCTATATAGCAAGCAAGGAGGCCTACTTGAGTACTTCCTCAGTCACTCAACACCCTCATTTATCATATTTTATCATAACCCTTCTAGCCACATCTTGCAACCAGAACATGTTCATTTCTAAGTTCTCCCTCGAACTTGAGAGCTTAGTCTCTCTTCTCTGCTTTGCTTCAAAACTCTTCCTCTACTAACCACATCTTCCTTTCTTTCCTTCCTCAACAAGATTTTTTGTGGCCGAAATTCCTAGTCCGTGGTCAGGTCTGAAATCCTTACAGATGGGCACTCTACCCCATCCCCTCCTTAACTCTCGAGGAGGTTTTCCCACCAAGCATCCTAACTGTAATTCATTCTTGGGTCAGAGGATTGTTTTGGTGTTGAGCAATTAAATCCAATAAGGTACTAGTTTGGTGGGTGTTATCTCAACCATTCCTGGTTCCCCTCACCATCTCTTTCATAACATCCATGGTCTATCTTTTCAAAACCCCCTTTCAGCAGTTATGCAACACTTATGCATTTTCTATTAATAACAAAAATTACATTCATTGACCTTTTATACAAAGGTTCGTCAAATCAAACATTCACACATATCGCGTTTTCCATAATCTCTTGGCCAATATAGTTATATTTACAAACTAGAGGAAACATGGGTGTTACAATCCCCTCCCCCTTAAAGGAACATCATCCTCGATGTTATATCTGTCAATGTGCTCTACATATACAGAAGTAAACAAAAAGGGATATTATTGTTTCATGGCATCCTCCATTTCCCACGTAGCCTCATCTAGGCCAAACTGTTTCCACTACACCTTGACTTGTGAAATGGTTCTATTCCTAAGTGAGGTTTCCTTCTTGTCTAGTATGCATCGAGGTTCTGGCAGGAATTCTCCCTCCAGCTCCACCTGAATCACAAACTAGTCAATTATATGAATAGAATCATGTACATATTTATTCAATAACGAAACATGGAAAACATTGTGTGCCTTCACTGTGGGAGGGAGTGCTAGCCTATAGGCTACAGGTCCCACTCTATCTAATATTTCAAAGGGTCCACAATATCAGGATGCCAACTTGGCACAAGCTTCTATTCTCAAGGAAATCTTCCTGGGTATAATTTTGAGACAACCATGGTCTCATGTTTTGAACTCTCTAGGAGTTCTCTTTCTGTCGGTGTAACTCTTTTGTTTATACTGAGCAGTTTTCAGATTTTTCTTAATCTAAATTACTTGTTGTTCCATTTATTTCAGCATGTCGAGACCGATTGTAATTCTATCCACTGGATTACTCCATTTGATTGGAATCTTTCACTGTCTACCATAGAGGGCTTCAAAAGGGCTCATCTTGAATGACTCTTGATAACTGTTGTTGTAGGAAAACTCTAACAATGGCAGGTAGTCTCCCCACTTCTTAGGTTGATGCATTACATTCATCCTTAACATGTATTCTAATATTTGGTTCACTCCTTCTGTCTTTCCTAGGGATGATTTTAGGGGCTAAATTTCCATGGTTTTTCCAAAAACGAGATTCGTTATTTTAAAAATGATTCACCCAAATTCTATAGGATAAAATTATTTTACCTTAAAAAAAGCCAAGATTTTATAAAAAATATATAAAATACCTAGAAATTTGAATATTTTTACAAAAATATCACCAATCATTTATAGTTGGCATATGAAGGATTAGTAAGATTTGCCAATGTTTCCATCCTTAAAATCATCCCTGGGACTCTTTCCATCTGTTTGAGGGCGATAGGCTATGCTAAACAACAATTTAGTCTCAAAACCAACCATTAAGGATTTCCAAAAGCTTGAATTAAATTTTGTGCCATGCAGTCTGAATATCTCCTTTATGAAGATGTTGGCAATATCTATTGCCTTGGAAGTTGACTTGATAAGAACAAAGTGAGCATAATTTCTCAATTTGTCCACCATTACCATGATGCCATCATTCTAATTGGACGCTTTTGGTAATCTGGTGATGAAATCCATGGATATGGTTTCCCATTTCCACTATGGAATTGGTAAATGTTGTAAAAACCCAGTCGGGTTCTGTTTTTCTGCCTTAACTTGCTAGCATTCTAGAGACTTAGCTAGATAGTCAGCTATGTCCTTTTTCAATCCAGGCCAATAGATTTGTTTCCTAGTGGCCGTGATCATTTTCTGATAACCTGGATGACCAATATATGGTCTCTTGTGTAGTTCATCCATTATGAACCTCTTCAAGTCGTCACAACTTGGAATATACAATATGTTTCTTTAGGTCAACAGACCTTCATCCAACAATTGTTATCCTTCATACTTTATCCCTGTGGGCTCTTTCTTTGGGTATGACATCATGGTCTTGAAAAATGTGTTTGTTTCTTGTGAATTCCTGACTCTCTCCATGAAATTCGCTTCACAAGTGCTTACCGCTACCAGGTGAATCAGTTTCAAACTTTTGCTAAGGGCATCGACCACCCTGTTTTCCTTTCCTTTGATGTGTTTGATTTCAAAATAAAACTCACTAAGGAGAGCCATCCCCCTAGCTTGTCTAGCATTGAGTTTTAGTTGATCAAACAGGTGCCTCAATCCACAATGATCTGTCATAAGTACAAATATCCTACCTAGGAGGTAATGCCTCCACATTTTTAAAGCATGCACTATGGCCGCCAACTCTAGATCATGGATCATGTAATTGATATCATGCTCATTCAATGTTCTAGATTCGTATAAAATTACACGTCCTTATTGCATAATGACTCCTCTGAGTCCTTCCTTACATGCATCTTACACACGATGAAGTCATTATCAGGGTCTGCAATCTTCAACACATGTGCATGGGTTAGAAGGTATTTCAGTTCTTAAAATCTTTCTTCACATTCTGATGTCCAAGCGAATTTAACCCCCTTTTTTTGAAGGGCAGTGATTGGACAAAAAATCTTGGAAAATCCTTTTATGAACCTTCTATAGTATCCTGCTAAGACCATAAGGCACCTGATATTAGATACATCCTTTGGGTTAGGCCATTCCATGATAGATTTGATCTTGTCATGGTCTACTTCCACTCCTTATTCAGAAATAACATGGCCTAAGTAATGGACTTGCTTCTAGAAAAAGTCACACTTGCTACACTTAGCGTAGAGTTGATGCTCTCTTAGTACTTGAAGAACTAATTTAATATGTTCTTCATGGTCCTCTATATTCTTGGAGTATATTACAATATCATCAATGAAAACCAATACAAATCTATCTAGGAATTTATTGAGTACATTATTCATTAAGCACATAAAAGTGGCAAGGGAATTGATTAGTCCAAATGGCACCATCACAAATTAATAGTGACCATATCTTTTCCTGAAGTTTGTTTTGTGGATGACTTCATTTTTGATTCAGACTTGATGGTATCCAAACCTTAAGTCAATCTTTGATAAAATGGAAGAACCCGTTAATTGGTCAAACAAGTGATCGATTCTTGGTAAGGGATACTTGTTCTTTATGGTTTTCTTATTGAGTTGTCCATAGTGTATCCACAGTCAGAGTGTGCCATCTTTATTCTTCACAAACAAGATGGGTACTCCCCATGGAGACACACTGGGTCAGATGTAGCCTTTTTCCATCATCTCCTTTAGTTTTAGCTTGAGCTCAACTATCTCTAGTGTACTCATCCTATAGGGCGTTCTAGACACTGACACTTCTCCTAGTGCAAGTTCTATGGAGAAGTAAATGTCTCTTCTCAGAGGTAGAATTGATACCTCTTTTGGAAACATGTCTTTATACTCTCTTAATATGGGGTGGTCCTCTAGGTTTGGTTTTTCATCCTCAACAAATTCCAACACCTGTATTTCATATAGAGGACATCCCTTTCTGCAATACTTTTTCATTTGAAGGGTTGATATCCATCTCACTGAGACAGGCCTCTGAATCCCTTGAAGCGTTATTTTTAGCCCTTCTTCATTTTCACACTCAAAAGTTTTATGGTAATAGTCCAACTTGGTTTTATAAGTGGCTAACCAGTCTATACCATCCAACAAGTCATAAGATCCTAGGGGAAGTATGTTAAGGGTTGCTTGGGTAGGCAATCCATCCATAATGAATTAGCAAGATGGTATGACCTCTGCGACTCTTCTTTTGGTTCCAGTGGCTAGTTGTACCAACCATGGATTAACATGTCTAACCGGTTGTTGTTTACACTTATAAATAGTCTGGGGGGCCACAAAATGTAAATTAGAAATGGGGTCAATTAAAATAGAAACTAGACGGTTGGCGATCATACCTTCCATCTCCACCGCTGAAGCTTGGTGGTCGGTTTGTTTATTATCCAAGGATGCATAAATATGTGGCATGATTCTAGCCACATAATTGACTGTGGTATCTTCTTGGATATTTTAGACTCTCCTATTGTTTTGTTGTCTACGTGGACAATCCCTCAGTAGATGTTCTTCTCCACAACTCCAATATTTCAAGGGTTCTTTCTTTGGGTTATCATTCTTTCATGGGATTGCTCCAAAAGTTTTATTTCCACTCTAAGAGGGGAAATTTTGCTGATACACACTCCTAGTAGGAAGGCTCATCGTAGAACCCTTCCCATAGTTCTTAAATCTTGAGGATTTAAACCCCTTCTTCTTTAATCCCAAACCACTTTTGTTCTTCTAGTCCTCATGAGGTTCTCTCTGACTCCCGAATCGTTCATAACAATACCTTTCCTTCCAGATAGTGTCTTATAGGGTCTTTGGCTCATCAAACTCAATCCTGTCCTGGTAGGTCTGAGTTAACCCACTAATAAATCACTGCACTTTTACCTTTTCATCCTCTATGTAGGGTACATACCTTAGCAACTCAAGGAATTTATTGACATATTCCTCTATGGTGAGTTGTCCCAGCCTGACTTCATAGAACTCCTTAGTCTTCCCATCAAAGTATTCTCTAATAGATACTTCTTCTTGAAGTATTTCTCAAACTGTTTCCATGACAGGTCCTTCTCATGGATTCCCTTCACATTCCTAAGGTCTTCCCACCAAATGGAAGCCTTTCCATTCAGGTTGAAGATGGTTATTCAATCCTTCAAGTTTTCAGAGTAGTCATGGAGTCTGGAGTACTTCTTTAAACAAAGAAGCCAAGCTTTTTCCTCTTCCCCTTTCTCAATAGCTCCATTGAAAGAGGTTAATTTGGATTTCTTGAACTCTTCAGGATGACGACTTTTGGAATTCTTTTTCTTCTTTCCTTTCCTTTGAGAATACGAATAAGATTTTCTACTAGAAGATCACTCAGAGTTGCTAGTTTTCTATGCAGATGACTCTCTCGATGAGTGTCTCATGCCTCCAGGTTGGACCTTCCCCGATGTACTTCTCTTAGTGTGGCCACTTATGGGACCACGTTTTCATATCTCAGGTGGACTTTGACTTCTCTTCGTATGTCATCGAACCACTTGACTGGTTGTGGGTCCATGTTGCAGTTACCTATGTATATTGGATAATCTCTACAACAAGACTACATTAATTTTTGTTTTTTTTCCTTTCTCCTTTATCAATCTCTCGTTGTGGGCCTTGCAACTCTATAATTCAACCATGAGGATCCTTACAATTTCATCCAAATCCAGAGGGGTTTCCACTACCCTCCTTTCTTCAGATTCTTCATCTCTATTGTGGGATCCATCCCCCACTTCCTGGTGCATCACCATCCTTTACACATGTAGTTTTCCTGTGATTTATTGATTGATTGAGTGTTGAAAAGATGCCTATTGTTAGCCAACCATCTATTAGTTTATGAACAACACACAATTCATATTTCTTAAATACACACACATTAGAAAGCTTCATTCTTTTCTTCAGTAAAATTTTAACCAGACTCTTTATGAAAGAGGTAATATAGAGTGACACCCTTAAAAGTACTTTAAATATGGTTTTTACGCAACTCATCCATGAGCCCATGTAGGCCAATTTCTATAACCATGCTCTGATACCAATTTGTAACACACCCGACTCCTGAGTATCTTTCCTAGGGATGGGGCATCAAAATTTCTCTCTCCTTAACATTTCAAATCTTGTTTATGAGGTATTCATCCTCTTCTACTTACCTGTAGTGTTATAATGACTACTACCAGGCTCAAATCCGAGATTTGGGTTTCAATTTATGGCTTCAAAAAGTTCTTTGGGCGTTCATTGGTTGAGGGCCACACGACATCCACGTGAATCCACCTCACGGGTATTGTCTCCAAGTTCATTCATCCATGGTGGAAGTCCATCCACTGTCTGATACAATGACTAGACTCAACCTTCATCTAACATGCAGGCTAGAAGGAACTTCGTCACTTTGGGGCTTCAACGTTGAACGCCTCTTTACTGTCTATGCACAAAACCTTTCAGAGTCCCAAACTCCCGAAGTCTAGTAAGCCTGCCATGTGGTTCTCACATTCAATAATTTTAGGTCCCTCTATTATGATACACCCTAAATCCTTTGGAGTCCTAAAGTCCCGGACTCCTAGAGTTCTGGTCACTTCACCAACCACTTTAGCTAGGCAGGCATGTACTAGGGAATGACATGTAGAAGGGTCAAGAGTGACACGTGTTACATTGCAATAGGCATATAAGGTCTACAAAAATCACAGATCGAGCTGACACAAGGCACTTCGATCGTGGTTCCATGTCACCCTGGTGACGTCAAATTTCCATGTCACACCAAACTGACAACCTTCTAACATCCCTCAAATCTCATGGTCGAGATCCGGCCACGTGGATCCATAGATCCACAACTAATGTTACTTCGTGACTCCAACCTTCGAGAGTTTTACGATGCAAACTCCTCTTTTCTCCCAAATTTGGTCAACGTCGGGCTGACCACAACCCAGATATGACAGTTGGGAAAAGTCCCAAAGCATTCTTGAATCAATGACTCTCATTACTTTGGGCTTCAGAGCTTATCGACACACCACACCTCAAATTCCCCTAGATTTCCCAGTATCCGGACTAAAGGATCTAATGCCACGCATCCCTTGTATATTGACGACTGAGAGGGATCCCAAAGAATCTGAGGATAGACAGTCCTCATTACTTTGTGACTTTGGCCTTCGGGGATTTTGGCGTTACAACACCCTTGTCCTCCTGAAGCGGTCAACATTGGGCTGACTACATTATGAATCCTATGACTAGGAAAGAACCCTAAGGATCCCTAGATCTATGATCCTGGTTAGTTCACAGCTTTGGCCTTCATGGTTTTTGGCTTTACTGCCACTCCATTCTCCTGAAGGAGGACTTCGTCGAGGTACCGTATACGGGTCCCTCCTCCTGAATGATTGAATGATAGGCGGGGTTCCTAACAATCTCCCTCAAATCTACGTCTCTCCTTTACTTCGTAACTTCAGTGTTTAGGAATTTTGATGCTATGGCATCTCAATTCTCCCGAAGTGATACTCCTCCGAAGTTGCCTCAGTGTAGATCCAACAACTGAGGGAACCTCCAAACATTCTCGATCGGTGGATCGCGCTACTTCACGATAGGGAGTTGGATCTTGGTTAGTCGGTAAGATAGGTTCCTCTAACTACTAAGGAAACCTCCCAACATTAGTCAACCTTACAGGTAAACATGAGTCTCGGTCACCTTCGGTTGGTTTGTGACTATTTGGGTCGATTGTACTCCAAAGTCCTAGAGTTATGAAGCCAAAAGAACTTATCTCCCTTAGGATTTGCATAGGCTTCTTGGGTGTTGGTCACATGGGTCCTTCTAAACTATCGTGAGTTAAAAACGTCTTCCTCATCGTGAAATTTCTAAGGACTTGGGCATGGTGTCCCGGTTGCGCATCAAGGAGTCTGAAGGAGATATCCTCTCTAGACCAATAGGGTCATATTGATGAAATGATTTCTATCCGAACCCTCCTACAGGTTTAGGTCCCAAGGCATCTTAAAGGATAAACTAGGGCATATAGATGATCAATCAAAAACATAAGTCCACAAGAAGGTAAATGCATACACATAACCTGGTCATTCAATACATAAACCATTCCTAGATAGATAAATACATGCATTCATCCATTATTCCATTTCAGTGCATAAAGTATGAAAACATTTATCAAAACTAAATGACATGATGGGACTACTGAAAGGGGTTTATGTTTCCACCCAACCATAGGCTCAGTCACTCCTAACGGATTTACCACTGGCCACCCTTGAGCTATACCATGATGCTCTGAGAGAGAATTATTTCTTTCAGCTCAACAACAGTCAGTGACAGAGGTTACTCTCCTCCTCCCACAGGATATTGGCAACGGGTTCTCTCTATACCAAGTAAGGAGGCCTTTCGGAGTACTTCCTCAGTCACTCATCACCCTCATTTATCATCTTGTATCATAACCTTGCTAGCCACATCCTACGACTAGAACACATTCATTTATCATTTCTCCCTCGAACTTGAGAGCTTATTCTCTCTTCTCTTATTCTCTTTGCAGCTCTTCCTCTATCCACCATGACTTCCTTTCTTTCCTTCCTTAGCAATATTATGTGTGGCCCAAATTCCTAGTCCGTGGTCAGGTCTGAAAGCCTTAGATTTGAGCGCTCTGCCCCATACCCTCGTTAAATCTTGAGGAGGTCTTCCCACCAACCAACTTGAATGTAATTCATTCCTGGGTCAGAGGACTGTTTTGGTCCTGAGAAATTAAATCCAGCAAGGTACTGGTTTGGTGGGGGTTATATCAACCATTTCTAGTTCCCCTCACCATCTCTTTCATAACATATGTGGTCTACGTTGGCAAACCCCCCTTTCAGCAGTTATGCAACACTTATCCATTTTCTATTAATAACAAAAATTACATTCATTGAACTTTTATACAAAGTTTCATCAAATCAAACATTCACACATATCGCGTTTTCCATAATCTCTTATCCAATATAGTTATATTTAGAAACTAGTGGAAACATGGGTGTTACACTATAATTATAGGACCATTATGATTATCCTGATTTTAGCCAAGATTTATGGAATTATTTTGGAAAAGAAGATTAGCCTTTGGCTAGAAAGTCACGGTAAAAGAGATAAAGGCCATGCTAGGTTTAGGAGATATCATTCAACTGTGGACCATCTTGTTACCTTTAGGATCGTTGCAGAGGAGCTCCACGATACTAAAACAATATTTTTTTGTTGTTTTGTTGACTTTAGAAAATATTTTGACATGGTTCCTAGGAAAAACCTTTAGAATAGGTTGGAAGAGATAAAAGTGCCTCTCAAGTTGAGGGTTGTTTCAATAAGGATGTATGAGAATGTTATTTCTAAGTTTAAAAATATTGAGGGCTGGTCAAAAGAGATTACCTGCAATATCATAGTCAAACAAGGGTGTCCCTTGTCCCCTACCCTTTTTGGCTTATACATTGACAAGTTAGAATATTGCTTGGAAAAAGAAGGTTGTGTCGGCCCTAATCTCACTGGTATACTCATCAATATTCTTCTTTATGCCGATGATATCTCTCTTATGGCAAGGAGTCCCCATGATATTGAAAACCAACTAGGAATCCTCAAGGATTTTTGCTCCAATATGAGTAAGACTGTTAATAATGATAAGACTAAGGTCATGATTATTAAATCCAATCATATCCCTTATGATACCTTCGTATATGACAACAACAAATTGGAGGAAGTGACTTCATACAAATATCTTGGAATTGATATTCATCACAAGATCAATTGGAATTATAGCATTGAGAAAAGGATTATTGGGGTATGGAAATATTATTATGGGCTTGAAAACAATTGTAAATCAACTGATATTTGGAGTTGGGATAAGAAGAAAATCCTCTTTGAGACTCTTTTTACACCTATTATTATTTATGGATGTGAATTCTGGGGTTGTAGTATCTCTCGTGAATCCTGGATAAAGATAGAGCAAATACAAAATAATTTTACAACATATAATCTAAAAATTAAAGGAAATACGCCCAATCCCATCCTCCTCTTAGAAACAAGCCTCTCCCCCATTGAGAGCATGGCTATGACTAGATACATAATGTATAAGAACAAGTTAAACACCATGGAAGACAAGAGGCTTCCCAAAATTTCTTCAAAATCGATTCATAACCACCATCGACTCAAGCGAGGATGGCATAAAGATGGACGGTCTTGGCTAAACTATTGGCGAATCATGGAAGAAACCATTTTGCAGAATAAAGATACTATTAAAAAAAACGTCAAATCAATTTAAGGAGAAAAAGTGGTGTGATAAAGAGGTAGAGGAAAAAAGAAAATTAAGGTATGATAAGGATGTAATCAACCCTAATCTAGAATATCAAAATTAGTTATCTATTTTTCCAAGTGTAAAGAAAAAAATAAGCACTGCTAAGATAAGAACAACTTCTCACGAGCTCCATAGTGAAACTAGGCATTGGTCAATTCCTAAAACGCCATGGGATGAAAGAGTGTGTCACATTTGTGACACTAAGAAGGTTGAAGATGAAAAGAAATTTCTCTTAGATTTTCAAGCCTATACCCATATTAGATCTCATTTTCAAAAATTTGTCACACTACCAACATTCCTAAC
>ML786765.1:334279-360852 GCA_009831015.1 Picea engelmannii | reverse complement strand
CTCAATAGGAGGATGCCCCCTCGAAGAGGCAAGTGAACAGGAGAGGATCCCTTCCATAATAGGATCCATTGTATGGTGTTGCCCTACCTCAAGGGTTTTGATAATAATAAAGTGTGGTTTTCTATATGGTTTCATAGATCTTGTGTGGTGATTGTATTCAGATATATTTGGATCTATTGTGATATTTTGTATTCAGGTCTTTGGTTCTTAACATTTACTTTGTTTACCCAACAGGTAAGGGAAACCACATCGACAATATAGATAGAGGAATAATCAAGGGTTTAAGAACAAAAACTAGTTCCATCACCAGAAGAAGAGGTCATAGCTCCAATCGAAGAACTAGAAGAAGATATGGAGTAAGGGCGAGTATGAAATGGCAGGGTCATGAAAGAAAGACAAAGACAAAGACAAAGCATTGTAAATGAAATATCCTATAAAAAACAAATACAAGATGAGTAGTTTCATATGTTTTTTCAGCTTATCCACCACTTTGTTAAGCGCCCCTTACGTATATACCCTGGTAAGAATCCAATCCTTTGGCTAAAATAGCCATTTGGTCTTCTAGTGCTGCCACCTTTTTTTCTTTTTCTACAGTTTCTTACTGTTCTGAACATGTCTTGATGTATCTATCCAATCTGTCCAAAATATCATGTATGGTGTTCATTGATTCTTGTTACAGTTTATGAAGGGAAAATATCGTGGAAGAATGCACCTATTACAATTTATGAAGGAAAAAATTAGTGGAAGAATGCTAGTGCATGTGGATTTTGCTACCATAACAACAAATGATGTTCGTTTACCTCAATAAGTAATATTTTTTAATTTTTTGGGGGTGGTAGGGGATTGATTTCTTTCCTAAAAAAATAGTGGGGAAATTTTTATATACTACATTAGTAATGTACCCATTTGTATTGCAGAGTCTCATTGTAGCAGGTGGCCTCAAATTCTGGTAAGTAGCATACCCTCCAAATTCTGGCCTCAAATTCTGGTAAGTAGCCTACCTTCCAAGGAAAAGTAACTAAGGAGTTATGGATAAATCCTATGAAAAGAAATGTAGTATGCTCGTTCAAATGGTTATGTCTTTTCTCTAGCTCCATATGATGGAGAGCCTAACTATGATATTCTAAATCAATCCTCGATTTCCTCAATTGCAAGAGTGTTGGAAGTTGAGGCGGTATGCAATGTGTCATAGAGGAGACACTCAGTGGGTTATAGGTCAGATTAGAAAGGGTTTAATGTTATGTCAGGTGAGACTCTATGTAATGTGAAGTTTTGTTAGGAAGACACTGCTATTGTTAGTGGTCATGACGGGGTTTAATGGTATGCACATGATATATTTAAGGAGGAGACACTGCTATTGTCAGTGGTTCTTACGAGGTTTAATGTTATGAGCAGGATATATTTAAGGCATTTAAGGATGAGCGTAGGTGTCAAATTTCTCTATTAAACATTTTACAAATATGAAACCAAATTCAAACATACCAGGAGCAATTATGTCTCATCAAAGTGTATTAACCAATGGAAAAATTGGTTTTAAAATTTTGAAAATTTAAAAAATAAATTTTATTTTCTAAAAAATTCAAATTAATTTAATAATTTAAATTTTTTTAATTAATTTAATAATTTATAAAACTTTGAATAAAAAGTTATGTAAAATGCACCAAGTAATATCAATTTGAAGGTTGTTTAATACCTCTCCGATTACTAGAGTACCTTTGGTAGGTACTAATAAGATTTAATTCAAAGTTCAGGTAGGAATATATATTACACACAAAAAACTTGTATATTTCATTCAATTTGTGTTGAATTTATAGAAATAAATATGTATAAAAAAAGCCACAATATCTATTCCGAATATGAAAAAACATAGTCACAGTTTAATTTAAGAGAAGATCTTGTTCTAGATCTCATAAACCCAACTACGACTTATTAAACTCCATAAAACTAGAAGGTGCATATTTACTTAGATAAAACCTCAACAAAACAATCTAAAAATAACAAATCAATCTAGCACTATATTCATATTTCTAACACTCCCTCTTGAGGATAGTGTTAGGTACATGTAAACCAAGTATAGTTTTGAATTTTTCAAATTTGGTCTTAGAGAGGGATTTAGTGAGTATAGAATAATTCTCCATATAGATATCTTTCTTGTTGATGATATCTATAATGAAATGATATATTGTTTCAATGTGCTTCGACTTGCCATGGAAAATTGGATTGTTAGCCAAATTTACACAAGACTCATTATCATGATAGATAAGAGTAAGAATCTTCTCTAACACTCCGAACTCAAGAAGCAATTTCTTAAATCATATTTCTTCAAAATTTCGAGTAGAAGTAGAAATATATTTAGCCTCTGTGGATGATCAAGTAACACAATCACATTTCTTATTGCTCCAAGAAAACATGCCAAAACCTAAGGAGAAAAAATAACCTAAAGTTGATTTTCTAGAATTCACATTACCTACCCAATCAACATCTGCATAACCATGGAAACAAATATCTTTTCCTTTTTCATGACCAATACCATAAGAAATAGTTCCTCTTAGATAAAAAAGAATTATTTTACCAACTTGCCAATGAACCTTCTTTGGTTTCACCATAAACATGCATATGACATTTATAGCATAGGATAAATTAGGATGAGTATCACATAACTAAATAAGGCTTCCAATCAATTTATGATATAAGTTATCATCCACTTCTTCACTTGGATCATCAACTCTCAATTTAACACAAGGATCCATGGGTGTAGAAATAGGTTTACAACCCTCCATTTAGAACTTTTTCAAAATCTCTAGGACATCTTGGCTTGAGTTGAAATAAGTTGATCTTTACCCTGTCGTACTTCCAAACCAGGACAATAGTTGATAGGATCCAAATATTTCATTTCAAATTTTTGACATAATTCATTCCTCAACCAATGAATTAATTCATAATAATTTCCTGTCAAAATGATATCATATACCTAGAAAAAAATTATCACAATGCTATAACCATCACACAAAAAATATAGTTTAGCATCAAAAACATATTTCTTTACAAATTCCCATGGAACCACTCGTCAAACCAAGTATAGGATTTTGGTTCATGTAGATCTCCTAGGAGGACTCAATTTGGCTTGTCATCAAGTTTCATGCATGATCCTTCTAACATTTTCTTTATCCATGTTCATTTATCCCCCATTCCTTAATGATTCTCCTGGTGGTCTATACCACTCACTTCATCTAATTATTCCTTCTTTATGTCATTGTTCATGACATCATCATTGTTTTTTTTCAATAATCTCATCATTGAATTTTTTCATATCTAGCTGCACTTCCAAATGAAGAGTGTTAGATTTCATTTTGAAACTATATTTGTAAAAAATAACCTCTTGTTGACGCTTGAATCCATTAGGATCAAAATTAAAACCTCACAAGGATGTAAATCCACCTACGTTTTTATAGAGGTGGTACTCATCTTTAGATTTTCTTGGGAATTCTAGGTATTCAAAATGTGGGACTTTGCAGAGGTCTGTCGTAGTAATTCAAAGAAACAAAAATATTGCAAGAATAATAAAAGGAAAATGTTTTGTTTTATTTTTAAATAAATTTATTGAGAAAGGACTAGGAACCGAGCACATTCACACATTTAAAGAAAATAAATATAATTTCCTCACAACCATCATAGTTTGACTAAATATTTATGATCACATAAAAATAAAAAGAAGATGGTCTGCATGCATAAGATAACTTTAATAGAGTGAACATGGGGAGCTCAAATAAATATAATGATATATCAACCTCCAATACTTTTATTCAAAAATCAGGGTTACAAAGTACAATCAAGATTGTTCCTGAAGTAGCTCTCTTGAAATTTCCAAAAAAATATAGTTTGTTACATATTCTTTGAAATTTAAAATGCGTTTGTCTTAAATACTAGGATTGGAGCTCTCGTAGACCATAAATAAAATATACACACGAATTAATCTTGTAAGATGGTGGGTGGTAAAAGAACAACAAGACCTAGTAAGAAGAAAAGAGAAGTTATTAGTCATCGGTTAAACCTTTCTAGTGAAAGACATTGAATAACTAGATGAAGTACTTGATAAAGAAACAAGGATGTGATCATCTTAAACTTACTATGATGGTCTCCCCCTATCTTCACTTGCTTGCTGCTATCCTTTTATTATCTTCATCGACGGTTACATGAACCATCTCAATTATTTCTTGCCCTTCTAGAAATTCCCATACAAGTTTCTTCTTGAAAAAAATCCTTTAATTAATTCCTCATTAATTAAATCACATCATTAATATAGGTATATTTAAATTTGGTCCCTCTCCTTTTAAATAAAATTTTTAATTATTTTATTTTTTGACATTTAATTCATTTCCATTTAAAAGAGGATGATTGTGTTTTAATTATATGGAAATTATAATAAAAATTTTAACCATGGAATTCATTTCATATGTGATATTCATCATATTATCTTTCCAACGATATAAAATTTGTCCAAAACCGTCGCCTGGATCTCAAGATATGAGCTTGTGAAGTTGAGTTGTCACGCAGGACCATTAAAAACTGCATCTGATTGATATTTTAAATTCTAAAACAAATGTATCAACTTTCAGCACTTAAAACCTATACCATCATCTTCTATGTCTAAATATATTTCCAATGGTATAATGTTTTCTGCAAACGAAGGTCGGGATCTCAGGATATAGCCTTTGCAAGATCCTGACTCAACCATTGTCGATCAAGTTTGATTGATAAATGTGGACCCTTGATTTAATTTAGACCTCCTTTGTTGAATTTAGATTTTTCTTCATTATTCTTATCTCACATGTACAAGAATAAAAGAGTCTTAGTTGTATACAATTGATGCAGGAGCATCTCCCACATCAAGCGAACCAGCGTGGAAGGCAAGAGACAGTTGGACGAGCACCAGCACAAATTTTGAAAACCACCTTGGAAGTTGTTGCGCGATCTTAAATGAGTCATTAAGAGAAGGCGCACTAGTAAAATGTAAACAGACCTTGAGCCTTTAGCTCTCTTCCTTAGTAGATAGAAGGCATTTAAAGTAGTTAATGCAGGTATATAGAATTTAATTCTAGATTAGACAGTTTTAGAGCGCAAGAGGGAAACGAGATATAGACACCCTCATTGTGTATTGTAACATTATTGAAGCAGCATTGTTGAAGAGAGCAAGAGCATGCAGAGAGCTGTGTAAGAAAACCCATGTACAGATATTTGGATTAATAGAAGAGGTTGATTCAAATTCATGGTTTGTGTTGTTCTCTGTGTATTGATGCTAGATGATATTCTCATGAATGTTTGCTTCCTATTATACATTTGCTTTATATGCTGTGTATGTGATTTCATGTTGAGTTTGAAGTCTAAAAGGAAGAAGGAATGAGTTTCAATTGTTTCTCTATTTGAGCCAGAGAATTATTGCAAGGAGTGCAGTTGAAGTGTCTGCAAGGAGTGCGTTGACAGAGGGTTCAGATAGAGATAGATTTTGTTCTCATTCATCCCAAAGGTGCAGTTGGGCACAAGAGCTATGCAAGGCGTGCGCAGGCCAAGAGAAGTCTCAGGCTTGCGAACCTGAGTGAAGTATTGAAGGACTGTTGTTGCAGGTGTGCGCAGAGTCTAAGAAAATTCAGCACTTGGAAGTGTTTGAAAATTGCCGCAAGGAGTGCGTGCAAGAGTCTTTTCTAAGACTCGGAGTTATAAGAAAGATCAGGAGGTATAGGACCTTCAAGTAATCATAAAAGGATTGCACAGAAAGTTTGTACCGAGAGGTGTTCAACAGGCTTGCTAGTTTGTGTGCAAGTGGATAAGTTCTGGGGAGGAACACTTGATCATTCACAGGAATCATCAAGGACATACAGACGGTTGGTATTCTCTGAGGAGGATTTGCGACATTCCGTGAGCCGTTAGATCTCATGGAAGTGAAAGGGATATACTGCAGGTATTCCCGAGAGGTTTAAAACTTAGGAGGGGCAGAGCCATTGATCCGAGTCACAAGGACCATTGGATTTGCACGTGGAATCGTGTATCGAGGTTTCGTGGGTTGAAGTTCCATAACCATTGCAACAGGGATCGCAAAATCACGAAACACAATATTCTGACGGGGAAGAGAACAGTGTGGGGCCACAGGAGTCAGAGTGGTGGACAGGTGGCACACCTTATCGGGGTTTCACAACGAGAAGTCCCGAAACAATTGTATCAGGATTCGTTATACCGTGAAGTCCGAAATGCCGATGGAGTGAAGGCATTGAAAAGTCAAACTCACACGTGTATTGGAGTTTCGACGTATCGGGTATCGGGAATTGGGGATACGAGTGGTGCGACATCGCGAGTTGCGAAATTGCGATAGAGGAATCCCCGATAGGAGAAAGTCAGTGTTGACTGGTTGTCGGGTTTCGGGGATTCGAGAGGCCTACGCCCGACCATTGGATCTGCGAAGGTGCGAGTTCCTATATCCCGAGTGCAAAGAGGGGATCACATGAAGAGTGTTGTGGGTGCAGATTTCCCGATAGGGAAATAGAAGAATGTTGAAGTTCTTCGGGCCGTGAGTCACAGAAGATCCTGTGAGCGGACGTGCTTGCGAGCGCGGTCTGTGTCAGTTTGGTATCAGAGCCTTACTCTTGTCTGTATATTTAAGGCGAGGGAGGCATAAGAGATAAAGAGCACTCTGATACACAACATCAGTTTGGTATCAGAGCACAGAAAGGTTCTTTGCTTTTTGTAGCAGAGAAGAAGAAGAATTCACCATGCCGCCAAGGAGAGATAGACAATCACCCGATCCAGAGGATAGGGAAATGCCACGAAGAAGAGGCAGGAAGATGACAGATCCAGCTATGGAGATACAAATACGTGATCTCCGAGCAACAATCGAAGATATGGAGACAGCACAAAGACGCACAATCAGTGTTGGGGATCTTAGTGATTCCGAAAGCGAAGTCGAGGTTGAACGTGAAGAGGAAGTTGTAGCTGAAGATGCATCAAACAAACGTTTGATCAGAGCTATTGCCAGGATGGGTGCAAGAGCGAAGATGGACATTCCATTATACGAGGGAAACTTGGATGCAGAGGAGCTTCTAGATTGGATTAGAGCTCTGGATACTTACTTCGACTATGAAGACATCGAAGAAGACAAGAAGGTCAAGCATGTTGTCACGAGATTGAAAGGACATGCAGCATTGTGGTGGGATGAACTACAAGCTGACAGACGTTGCAAGGGCAAGCAGAAGATCAAGAGCTGGGACAGGATGATCGCGAAGATGAAGGTGGAATTCATCCCCAGAGACTATCAAATTATTCTATTTAGGAGGATGCAGAACCTGAGACAGAAGCTGATGACAGTGAAAGAATACACTGAGGAATTCTATAAGCTGAACATCAGAGCAGGTCATCAGGAGAGCGATGATGATAAAGTCGCCAGATATCTGAATGGTCTGAGATATGACATTCAGGATGAGATGAGAATGGTTACCATCCGAACAGTGGAAGATGCTTATCAGATGGCTCTGAAAGCAGAAGAGAAGCTGAGCCAAAAGCAGAGTCAGAGAGGCAGAGGCAGAAGTCATCCAAGGGGCAAATCAGTTTCCTGGGACAAATATCATAAGCCCAAGGAGGAATCGAAGAAACCTCAGACTCGCACAGAGAGAGGTGGAACCTCATAGCGAGGGCAGCAATATGCTGAACATAGAGGAAAACATACTGAGCAGAAAGGAGATTATGCTGACACCAACACTTTTCCTCGTACTAGAGGTAGAGGAAGAGGAAGAGGTGGAGTCATCACATGCATCACATGTGGGAAAAATGGGCACAAGTATTACGAGTGTCCAGATAAAAAGAAGGAGATTAGAGAAACTCACATCGCTGAGGCACAGAGGAGGGATGTTGAGGCAGAAGACGCTGAAGGTAGAAGATCGCTGATGATGAGAAAATCTCTTTTGACACCAGAGAAGGAGGTGGAGAGTTCAGTCCAAAGGACCAGAATTTTTAGGACTGCTTGCAAGACCAAGGACAGGGTATGAAAGGTCATTGTAGACAGTGGTAGCATGGATAATCTTGTCTCTACAGAGATGGTAGAGAAGCTGGAGCTGGAGACGACTGATCATCCAAGCCCGTACAGAATTTTGTGGCTACAAAAAGGACATTAGGTAACTCTCACTAAACAATGTTTAGTTGAATTCAAGATAGGAGGATATAATGATAATATATTATGTGATGTCATTCCTATGGATGTTTGTCATCTATTGCTGGGAAGACCATGGAAATATGACAGGAATGTGATTCATGATGGGCGAATGAACACATATACCCTGGAGAAGAACGGTAGGACACACATGTTGCTTCCAATTAAGGATAAGGATGTGAAGCTAGAAGTAAGCAACACTGTACTTCTCATGAGTGAGAAGGAACTTCTTACAGAGGTTAAGAAGAAGGAAGATCCACAGTTCTTTGTGGTTAGAAAGCTGAGGATTGTTCTGAATAGCAGAAGAGTGGATGATTTACCAGAGGAAATTCAGGAACTGCTGGAAGAGTTCGCTAATATTGTAGTGGATGAATTACCTGGTTCGTTGCCACCGATTAGAAGTGTGAGTCATCACATTGACCTCATACCAGGAGCCAGTTTGCTGAATAAATCCGCATACAGACTGACGCCACAAGAGAATGAGGAAGTTAAGAGGCAAGTCCAGGAGTTGTTGGATAAAGGTTTGGTCAGGGAGAGCTTGAGTCCATGTGTTGTTCCAACAGTACTCAGTCCAAAGAAAGATGGAGGTTGGAGGATGTGTATTGACTCGAGGGTGATTAATAAGATAGCTATCAGGTACAGATTTCCATTGCCGAGGATGGATGATCTGATGGATTGCTTGAGTGGAGCAAAGTACTTTTCAAAGATTGATTTGAAAAGCGGTTATCACCAGATCCGCATGAGAGAAGGTGATGAATGGAGGACAACATTCAAAACAAACGAAGGGTTGTATGAATGGCTTGTTATGTCATTTGGCTTAACAAATGCGTCGAGTACCTTTATGAGGTTGATGAACGAAGTCCTGAGGGAGTTCATCGGAAAATTTGTTATCGTATATTTGGATTACATACTGATTTTCAGTAAATCAGTGGCAAAACACTTGAAGCATTTGGCTACAGTGATGCAGAATCTACAGCAGGAGAAGTTGTTGATAAACATGAAGAAATCCTCATTCATGAAGACAGAACTCATTTACTTGGGATTTGTTATTTCTGCAGATGAGTTGAGGATGGATCCAGATAAGGTGGAAGTGATCAAGAATTGGCCATCACCAAAGAATATCTTTGAGGTGAGAAGTTTTCATGGATTAGCTAGTTTCTACCCGAAGTTCATCAGGAATTTCAGTGGAATTAGTGCAGCGATGATGGATACAATGAAGAAGTGACATAAGTCTTTTCACTGGACAGAAGAGGCTGAGAAAAGTTTTAATCTGTTGAAAAGGAATATTACGGAACAACCAGTTTTGGTGTTGCCGGATTTCCAGAAGACATTTCAGGTGAAATGCGATGCAAGCGGATATGCAATCGGGGCAGTCTTAAGTCAAGAAGACAGGTCGATAGCATACTTCAGCAAGAAGCTAAATGAGGTGAAAGTGAAGTACTCCACTTATGATAAGGAGTTTTATGCTATCATACAGGCACTGAAGAAATGGAGGCATTACTTAATCCCGAAAGAGTTTGTATTGTACAGTGATAATCATGCATTGCAGTTTGTGACTCAACAGGAGAAGTTGAATCAGAGACATGTAAAATGGGTTGAGTATATGCATAATTTCACGTTTGTGATTAAACATATTTCTGGTACTGCTAACAAAGTTGTTGATGCTTTGAGCAGGAAGTGTTTGTTGTTGCAGGAGTTCCGAGTCAAAATGTTGAGTTTTGATGATCTCAGGGACATGTACGCAGATGATCAGGATTTCAAGGAAGCGTATGAAGCAGCTGAGAATCCAGTTCTCAGAGACAAAAGCCAGTGGATAGAATACATGATCCAAGAAGGATTATTGTTCAAGGGTAATCAACTGTGTATTCCGAAATGCTCCATGAGGGAGAATCTGTTAAAGGAGAAACACAGTGGAGGATTGGCAGGACATTTTGGTCATGACAAGACATTCATGAAGCTGAATGAGTCATATTTTTGGCCGAGAATGCGAGTAGATGTCAAGAGATTCGTGGACAGATGTAGAATTTGCCAGCATTCGAAGGGAAGGAAACAAAATGCGGGATTCTATCAACCATTTCCCATACCAAAGAGGCCGTGGGATGAAATTAGCATGGATTTTGTATTGGGGTTTCCAAGAACGCAAAGAGGTTGTGATTCAATCTTTGTGGTGGTGGATAGATTTTCCAAGATGGCACACTTAATTCCATGTCAGAAGACTAGTGACGCGACTCACATCGTGAACCTGTTTTTCAAAGAGGTCGTTCGACTTCATGGTTTGCCGAGAAGTATAGTTTCAGATCGAGATACTAAATTCATAGGGAATTTTTGGAGGACCTTATGGAAGAAGCTGGGAACTAACTTATTGTTTAGTTCAGCGTATCATCCTCAGATGGATGGATAGAAAGAGGTAGTGAACAGAAGTCTGGGAGACTTGCCGAGGAGCTTGGTGACAGAGCACCATATCCAGTGGGACCATATATTACCACAGGCAGAGTTTGCGTACAATGACTCAGTTAACAAGAGAACAAGGCAGAGTCCATTTCAGGTTGTTTATGGCATGCAGTCGAGAGGAATTTATCAACTGAGACATTCAGAACAGACTGTGACTAGCAGTGCTAGTGCAAAAGAATTCGCAGAGGCAATGAAAGAAATTCACAGCCAGGTGAAGCAACGACTGTTGGATTCAAGTCACGAATATAAGTGCAAAGCCGATCAGCGGAAGAGACAACTTCAGTTCAAGGTTGGTGATTTGGTTCTGGCACATTTGAGGAAGGAAAGGTTCCCGAGAGGAACGCATAATAAGCTGAAGATGAAGAAAATCGGACCATGTAGGATCTTGAAGAAATTTGGGGCAAACGCTTATGAGATTGAATTACCCGATGGGATCGGAATTTCTATGATATTCAATGTCTCAGATTTGTACCCATATAAACCTGAAGAAGAAGGAGAAGAAAATGAAAATCCAATGATTCAGTGGCAGAAACATATGCCGTATGCAGATAAACCACAGATGGAGTGCATACTGGACAAAAGAATTGGTAAGAATACCAGAAGGAAAGAATACTTGGAGTATTTGGTCAAATGGAAAGGCCATCCAGTTGAAGATGCCAGCTGGGAGAACAAAGCAGAGATACAAAGGCATGGATAGACCGTACAGGAGCTCATGGACAGGAGCCCATGAATTTTTCAAGTGAGGGAGTATGATGCAGGAGCATCTCCCACATCAAGCGAACTAGCGTGGAAGGCAAGAGACAGCTGGACGAGCGCCAACACAAATTTTGAAAATCACCTTGGAAGTTGTTGCGTGATCTTAAATGAGTCATTAAGAGAAGGCACACTTGTAAAATGTAAACGAACCTTGAGCCTTTAGCTCTCATCCTTAGTAGATAGAAGGCATTTAAAGTAGTTAATGCAGGTAGATAGAATTTAATTTTAGATTAGACAGTTTTAGAGCGCAAGAGGGAAACGGGATATAGACACCCTCATTGTGTATTGTAACATTATTAAAGAAACATTGTTGAAGAGAGCAAGAGCATGCAGAGAGCTGTGTAAGAACACCCATGTACAGATATTTGGATTAATAGAAGAGGTTGATTCAAATTCATGGTTTGTGTTGTTCTCTGTGTATTGATGCTAGATGATATGCTCATGAATGTTTGCTTCCTGTTATACATTTTATTTATATTCCGTGTATGTGATTTCATGTTGAGTTTGAAGTCTGAAAGGAAGAAGGAATGAGTTTCAATTGTTTCTCTATTTGAGCTAGAAAATTCCTGCAAGGAGTGCAGTTGAAGTGTTCGCAAGGAGTGCATTGACAGAGGGTTCATATAGAGATAGCTTTTGTTCTCATTCATCCCAAAGGTGAAGTTGGGCACATGAGCCGTGCAAGGCATGCACAGGCCAAGAGAAGTCTCAGGGTTGCGAACCTGAGTGAAGTATTGAAGAACTGTTGTTGCAGGTGTGCGCAGAGTCTAAGAAAATTCAACACTTGGAAGTGTCTGAAAATTGCCGCAAGGAGTGAATGCAAGAGTCTTTTCTAAGACTTGAAGTTATAAGAAATCTCAGGAGGTATAGGACCTTCGAGTAATCGTAAAAGGATTGCACAGAAAGTTTGTACTGAGAGGTGTTCAACAGGCTTGCTAGTTTGCGTGCAAGTGGATAAGTTTCAGGGAGGAACACTTGATCATTCACAGGAATCATCAAGGACAGACGGACGGTTGGTATTCTTTGAGGAGGATTTGCGACATTCTGTGAGCTATTAGATCTCACGGAAGTGCAAGGGAGATACTCCAGGTATTCCCGAGAGGTTTAAAACTCAGGAGGGGCAGAGCCGTTGATCCGAGTCACAAGGACCGTCGGATTTGCACGTGGAATCGTGTATCGGGGTTTCGTGGGTTGAAGTCCCATAACCATTGCAACAGGGATTGCGAAATCGTGAAACACGATATTCCGACGGGGAAGAGAACAGTGAGGGGCCACAGGAGTCAGAGTGGTGGACAGGTGGCACGCCTTATTGGGGTTTCACAACGAGAAGTCCTAAAACAATTGTATCAGGATTTGCGATACTGCGAAGTCCGAAATGTCGATGGAGTGAAGGCATTGATAAGTCAAACTCGCGTGTGTGTCGGAGTTTCGGTGTATTGAGTATCGGGAGTCAGGGATACGAGTGGTTCGACATCGCGAGTCGCGAAATAGCGATAGAGGAATCCCTGATAGGAGAAAGTCAGTGTTGACTGATTGTTAGGTTTCATCGATTCGAGAGGCCTACGCCCGACCATTGGATCCGCAAAGTTGTGAGTTCCGATCTCCCAAGTGAAAAGAGGGGACCACACGAAGAGTGTTGTGGGTGCAGATTTCCCGATAGGGAAATAGAAGAACGTTGAAGTTCTTCGGGTCGTGAGTCATAGAAGATCCTGTGAGCGGACATGGTTGCGAGTGCGGGCTGCATCAATAATTTTAATTGTAACATACATTTGAAAAGAAATAAAGAAGAGAGGAGACTATGGAGCTTGGAGGATTCGACCCTTGGAAAATTGTTGAATATAATAATAATTTTTCATGCCCAATAAACCACCAATATGCCCAGACAACAATGATGAGTCACCCAACCAAATGTTGCCACATTTCATCAATCGGTAGGCCAACTACCTACCAATAGGAATATGCCATATGTCATCCAATAAAATCATGCCATGTGTCACTTTTTGTATGTTGCCACGTGTCTCCATTAATTAGTTTTCATGTGGCACCATCCATTTAACTAACATGTGGATGTATCTCATTGGTTAATAAAGTGCCATGTGTCACTTGGATATTTTCCTCATAGAAATTAGGATAGGAAAAAAATTATTAAAATAATATGGCAGGTTCACGGTTTACGTGAATGCAAAGGTAGTTGAGAAAATCACCGCGGACCCATGATAATAAATAGTAAGGAATGAGTGTGAAAAATTCTAAGTGTATGTAACACACCCACGACGAGGATAAAAATAAAAATAATTCTTCCTTCTTCTAGGAACAAATTCTCTCTCTCTACGGGTTCTAATTTGGAAAGTATGAGACTCAACCCGACCCTTAGGTTAGGATTCTTCAATTCTCTAAGTCAAATGAGACTTTCAGACCTTGATAGTCTCACCTCTTAATAAAACACATGCCCTTTCGTCCTTTGGTGCAGTTCTTATGATACCCGCGACCTTCTCTGTCGCGCTTCAACAAAGTCTCGTAGTTGGCGTTAGCCCCTTTTTTCTTGGCCTCTCCTCGGATGTGACCTTGGTGAAGACCATGTGATTGTGAGTGCGGACACAAGTGGTTTGGGGTCAAACTACTTTTGGGACCGCAATCCTCCTCAAGTCTCCACATGTCCTCCTGACGAAACCACGGTTTGAATTGTGACCCACCCTCGATATTTTAAACTTCGTGCAACTCTTGTCCCCACAATGCTACTGGATCATCAATCTCACGATATTGACGATCCTATCTGAATCAATGGTTCATATATGTGCTCTCAAATCTATGGACCAGATCTATCCCTCCTATATCAACGACTATGATCTCTTCGCAATTTCGGACTTTGGGGTTTTGAAATTTCAAACCCTGGTTCTTTCGTACTTCAAAATTTCGGAGCTGATGATATGCAGACACCTGTCCTTCTCAATCAACGGTATTTCTTCCACTTCGAGTGTTTGACCATTTAACCCAAATCAATGGTCCTCCAACCCTCTTCTCGATTGACAGTCGAGATCTCCTTCGGGTTTCGGACTTCTCAGATCTCAAATCTCAAACCTTTTCCCCAATGAGTTTTATTTGAAGGCTACAATCCTCTGATGTGTCCTCCTGATCTGATGATGGAGGATTACTTCGGGTCTTCACCCGAAGTTCACAGATTTGTGCCACATGTCCTTCGAATCCGATGGCTATGAGTCACTTAGGGACTTTACCCGGAGCTCACGAATTTGAGCCACGCGTCCTCCGAATCCAATGACTATGATTCAGTTTGGGAATTTACCCAGAGTTCATAGATTCACACCACGTCTCCCTTAGATCTGTCGGTCCAGGTTCACTTCGAGTCTTTGAGCCTTCGGGGTTTGGAAATATCAGTTCTCAAACTGAAACCCCACTACAATCTTCTTGGAGCTCTCAATTTGTTGACAAGTTTCCCTGTGTCAATCGATGACTCACGGCTCTTTGGGCTTCGGGTGTTTCAACACTTAGGCATTCGTCTTCCTCTGGATCTTCTGACCTGTCGACACATTTCCTCCTGGATCCAATGTTCTAGATTTTCTCTGGCCCTTCAGATTTCTTCGCTTCAGGAATCTCAAGTTTCAAACTTGCCTCCTCCCGGACTCACGTATCTGACAGTTCAGATCCACTCTGGTGATCCAATTCTTGAAGTTACCCTGAATGATTTGATGGCTTAGATCTGTTCCTACGATCAGATGACTGAGATTCTACTTTGGGTTTCTGTCTCTTCGGGATTTAGAAACTTCGATTCTCAAACCTGCCTCCTCTCAAACAGATTCCTCTGGAGTCCGTGATATGCCGCCACGTGTCCCTCTGGATTGGGCAGTCCAGATTCACTTCGGTCTTTGAGGTTCGGGAATTTCAACTTTTAACCGAAAACCCTCGAACATATTTCTTTGGAGTCCACGATCCGTCACCACATGTCCCTCTTGATGATGGATGATCCCAAACTACCTCGGGACTTCAGAACTTTGGTAAGTCCTCTTCTCTTGCATATGCAAGGCACTAAGGTTCTTTCACCTTGTTTAGATCATACGACTGTCGAGCCTCTGCGATGTGATCCAACGACAATTGTCACTCCTCCACCTAGGATTTTGACTTACTCCGACTTATAAGGTTTTCTAAGTGATCAAAGGATTCAAACTTTTCTCCTTCTACGGGCATGTCTCCTGGATTTCGTCTGCGCTCCTGAAATCACTATCTCTTATGATCTTGATCTCTTAGAAGGTTTTCCCCATCCCATGCACTCCTTGCGTTTCAGGGATCTCTTCAAACTTATATCGAAGGTCACAACGATCAACGGTTCATAGAAATTGTGGGGTCCCAACATGAGGGTTATTTACCAGGGAGTTCGACCTATGCAATCTTAAAGTGCTCGCTCGATTCTAGTCTAACTAGGGTCGTTGATCCTCCAACCCGTCAAGATCAATGGCAAGGGTGAATTGTAGGCCGCAAACTACAACGTCCTCTATTTTCACCTTCGCGCTCCGCAGTGATTCCCCACCCTCGATCTTCGTTCATAGATCGACGATGCATATCAATTGAGGGGTTTAATTTGACCTTCGTATAACTTGACATCTTGGAGCTTTGAGCTCCAAAGTTCCTAGACCCAGATCACATGGATCTTCATAAAACTCTGGGGCTATGATCCCCGCTCTTAGTCGGGATTTTGGTTAAGGAAATAAGCGCAAGTTCAGAGTCTCCTAGACTACTGGTATGAAGGGAACACCTTCCTGACTCATAGATATTTAAGCTTTGAATCAAGGCAAGGTAACTTGTGAGGTTACCAAATCGGTAAATATGCCCAAAGGCTTGCTCCGACTCCGGAATGATGATGTAATTTCCTGGGGTAAGCACCTTCGAGTGATTAAACTGGGGCATATGGAAATTCAAGAATAATTATAGGTTCTCAAGGAAACAAACCCATACTCATAACTTATTCATTTAATACAGGTAAAGAAACCTTTATAGACATTTAAATACTCACATGCATCCATTATTTACAATTCAAAACATAAGGCAAGAAAACACTTATCAGAACCATAGAGTGTGATGCGACTGCTGAAAGGGTTGCTCGTTTCCTCCCAACCATAGCTTAGTCACTCCCAATGGATTTATCACTGGCCACCCCTGAGCTTAAGCCACGCTACTTCTAGATTCAATCTCTTACTTCCATCTCAACGAAAGGTAGGGATGAAGGTTACTCTGCTTGTCCCAATATAGAAATAGATAAGGACGAAGGTTACTCTCCTTCTCCTGGTTCAATCTCTATTTTCTTTGATCATAACTCACTGTTTCCTCTTTCAGTCCTTCCTCGGAGTTGATATTTTCCTCTCTCATCTCTGCATTTTTCTCCACAGGTCTCCCTCTATCTACCACACTTCCTTTCTTGCTTCCCTCAACAATATTGTGTGTGGCTCGAATTCCTCAGTCCGTGGTCAGGTCTGGAAGCCTTACTGATGGGCAGTCTGCCCCATCCCTCATTAACTCTTAAGGAGGCCTTCCCACCTACCAACCTGACGAGAATTCATTCCTGGTCAGAGGGTTGTTCTGATCTGAGAAAATTAATTCCAGCATGGTACTGGTTCAGTGGAGGTTAACACAACCATTCATGGTCCCCTCCACCACCTTTCGCAACATTTTGTGGTCTCTCTCTTAGCACATCCCCTCTTTCATCAGTCATGCAACACATAACCATTTTCTATTAAAATAATCATAATTTACATTCATCAACCTTCTACACAAGGTCCATCAAATCAAACATTCACACTTTTAAGTTTGTCATAGTTCCTCGGCCCATATAGTTATATTTATAGACCGGGGGAAATAGGGCATTACAATTCCCTCCCCTTTAAAGGAATCATAGTCCTCGATGTTCTATCTATCAACATGATATGTATGTACAGAAGTAAACAAAGTTGGATATGCCTATCTCATGGCATCTTCCATTTCCCATGTAGCCTCATCTGGGTGAAAGTGTTTCCATTGCACCTTGACGTGTGCAATGGTTCAGTTCCTGAGTGAGGTTTCCTTACTGTCTAATATGCATTGGGGTTTTGGTAGGAATTCTCCCTCTAGCTCCACCTGGATCGGAAACTAGTCAATTATAAACTAGTCAATTATATGATTAGCATCATGTACATATTTCTTCAGTAATGAAACATGAAAAACATTTTGTGCCTTTATTGTGGGAGGAAGTGCTAGCCTATAGGCTATAGGCCCCACTCTATATAAGACTTCAAAGGGTCCATAATACCAAGGTGCCAACTTGGCACATGATCCCATTCTCAAGGAACTCTTCCTGGGTTTAACTCCGAGATAAACATGGTCTCTGGTCTTAAACTCTCTGGGAGTTCTCTTTCTATCAGCGTAACATTTCTATCTATCCTAAGAAATCTTTAGATTTTGTCTTATCTGAACCACTTGATGTTCCATTTCTTTCAGCATGTCGGGTCCGATTGTAATTATGTCCACTGGATTACTCCAGTGGATTGGAATCTTTCATTGTCTAACATAGAGGAATTCAAAAGGGCTCATCTTCAAGGATTATTGATAACTGTTGTTGTAGGAAAACTCTACCAATGGTAGGTAGTCTTCCCACTTCTTAGGCCGATGCATTACACGCATCCTTAGCATGTCTTCTACTATTTGGTTCACTCTTTCTATTTGTCCATCAGTTTGAGGGTGGTAAGATGTGATGAACAACAATTTAGTCTCAAAACCAACCATTAGGGATTTCCAAAAGTTTGAAGCAAACTTGGTATCTCGGTCAGATACAATTTCCTTGGGCATTCCATGCAATCTAAATATATCTTTCATGAAGATGTTGGCAATATGTATTTCCTTGCAAGTCGATTTGACATGAATTAAATGAGCATATTTACTTAGTTTTTCCACCACGACCATGATGGCATCATTTTTCTTGGTCGAATTCGATAATCCGGTGATGAAATCCATGGAGATGGTTTCCTATTTCCATTCTAGGATCGGTAGGGGTTGTAATAATCATGGTGGATGTCGATACTATGCCTTAACTTGCTAGAATTATAGGAACTTAGCTAGATAGTTAGCTATGTCTTTCTTCAACCCAGGCCAATAGAATTGTTTCCTAGTGGTCGTGATCATCTTCTGATATCTCGGGTGACTAGTATATGGTCTCTTATGTAGTTCATCAATTATGAACCTCTTCAAGTCGTCGCAGTTTGGAATATGCAATCTGTTTCTGTAATTCAACAACCCTTCCTCGAGCATTTGGTAGCCTTCATACTTTAGACCTGTAGGTTCTTGTCTTTGGTATGAGGTCACGGTCTTGAATAATGCATTTGTCTCTTGTGCATTTCTGACTCTTTCCCCGATGTTCGTTTCATAGGTGCTTGTTGCTGCTAGATGAATCGTTTTTATACTCCTGTTGAGTGCATCGACCACTCTATTTTCCTTTCCGTTTATGTGTTTGATTTAGAAATCGAATTCACTTAGGAGAGCCATCCATCTAGCTTTCTTAGCATTGAGTTTTGGTTGATCAAACATGTGTCTCAATCCACAATGATCTGTCATAAGAACAAATATTCTACCTAGGAGGTAGTGCCTCCACATTTTTAAAGCACGTACTATGGTAGCCAATTCTAGGTCATGGGTCACATAATTGATCTCATGCTCATTTAATTTCCTGGACATGTAGCAAATTACACGTCCCTCTTGCATAAGGACTCCTCTGAGCCCTTCCTTCCACGCATCTATACACACAAGGAAATAATTATCCGGGTGTGCAATCTTTAGCACGGGTGCATGGTTCAGGAGGTATTTCAATTCCTAAAATATATCTTCACATTTCGATGTCCGGATGAATTTAATCCCATTTTTCTAAAGGGCAGTGATTGGACAACCAATCTTGGAAAATGCTTTTATGAACCTTCTATAGTATCCCTCTAAGACCATGAAGGATCTAATATCGGATACATCCTTCAGGGTAGGCCATTCCATAATAGATCTGATATTTTCGGGGTCTACTACCACACCTTCCTTAGAAATGACATGGCCTAGGTAATGGACTTGCTTCTGAAAGAAGTCACACTTGATGAACTTAGCATAGAGATGATGCTCTCTTAGCACTTGAAGTACAATTCTAAGATGTTCTTCTTTCTCCTCCCTATTCTTGGAGTAGATTAGGATATCATCAATGAAAACCAATACAATTTTTTCCAGAAATTTGCTAAGTACATTATTCATCAAGCACATAAAAGTGGCAGGGGCATTGGTTAACACAAACGAAACTACCATGAATTCATAGTGACCATACCTCATCCTAAAGGTTGTTTTGTGGATGTCTTCATCCTTAATCTGGACTTGATAGTAGCCGGACCTTAGGTCGATCTTCGAGAAGATGGATGAACCTCCCAATTGGTCGAACAGGTCATTGATTCTTGGTAAGGGGTACTTGTTCTTTATGGTTTCCTTATTGAGTTGTCTGTAGTCTATGCACAGTCGTAGTGTTCCATATTTCTTTTTCACAAACATGATGTGTGCTCCCCATGAAGATACACTGGGTTGGATGTATCCTTTGTCCATCATGTCCTTTAGCTATAGCTTGAGCTCAACCAGCTCTAGCGTGCTCATTCTATATGGTGTTCTAGATGTTGGTACCACTCTTGGTGTAATTTCTATCGATAAGTCAATATCCCTTCTCAGAGGTAAACCTGGTACTTCTTCTAGGAATGTGTCCTTGTATTCTCTTAATATGGGGTGGTCCTCTAGGTTTGGTTTGTCATCCTCAACAAATTCCAATACCTGTATTGCATATAAGGAACACCCCTTTCTCAAATAATTTTTCATTTGAAGGGTTGATATTTTCTTCATTGAGACAGGCTTCTGAATCCCTTGGAGGTTCGTATTTCTTCCTTCTTCATTTACACATTATAAAGTTTTATGATAATAATCCAATTTAGTTTTGTAAGCAACCAACCAATCCATACCAATCAACAAGTCATAATATCCCAGGGGAAGTACATTAAGGGTTGCTTGGGTGGGCAATCCACCGATGATGAATTGCCAGGCTGGTATGACCTCTTCCACTTTTCTTTTGCTCCTAGTAGATAATTTCACCAACCATGGTTTAACATGTCTAATTGGTTGAAGTTTACACTTATCAACATTGTGAGGGGCCACATAACTCAAATTAGAACCTGGGTCAATTAAAATAGAAACTAGATGGTTGGCGATCATACCTTCCAGATCCACTACTGAAGCTTGGTGGTCGAATTGATTATTTTCCAAGGCTGCATAGATTCATGGTATGCTCCTAGCCACATCATTGACAGTGGTAGCTTCTTAGATATTGTATACCCTATTACTATTATGATCCTCTCCACAACCCCAACATTTTAAGGGTTCCTTCTTTAGGTTATCAGTCTTTCCCAGGGCTGTATTAAAAGGTTTATTTCCACTTTGAGAGGGGAAATTTTTCTGATATACACTTCTAGTAGGAAGGCTCCTTCTAGAATATTTTCCATATTTCTTGAATCTTGAGGATTTAAAACCTTTCTTCTAGAATCTTGAATTACTCCTAGTCTTCCAGTCCTCGCGAGGTCTTTTCTCACTCCCAAACTGTTCATAACAATACTTTTACTTCCAGATAGTTTCTTCTAAGTTCTTTGGTTCTTCAAACTCAATACTATCCCGGTAGGTCTGAGGTAACCCACTAATGAACCAATGCACTTTTACTTTTTCATCTTTTATGTAGGGTACATACCTCAGTAGTTCAAGGAATTTATTGATAAATTCGCCTATGGTGAGCTACCCCAGCCCGAGTTCATAGAACTCCTTAGTCTTCCCATCCATATATTTCTATGACAGATACTGCTTCCTGAAGTATTTCTGGAATTGTTTCCATGACAAGTCCTTCTCATGGAATCCTTTCACATTCCTAAGGTCTTCCCACCAAATGGAAGCCTTCCCATTTAGGTTGAAGATGGCTATTCGATCCTTCAAGTTTTCATAGTAGTCATGAACTCTGAAGTATTTATTTAAAGAAAGCAGCTAGGCTTCAGCCTCTTCTCTCTTCTTAATCTCTCCATCGAAAGAGGGTGGTTTGGATTTCTTGAATTCTTCAAGATCATGATTTTTGGAACGCTTCTTCTTCTTTGCTTTCCTTCAAGAATGTGAGTTGGCTCTACTACTAGAATATCCTTCAGAGTTACTAGCTTCCTTTCCATAGGACTGCATCGATGAGTGTCCCCTACCTCCAGGCTCAGCCTTCTTCGAGGTACTTTTCCCAATGTGGTCACTTATGGAGTCATGTTTCCGGATCTCAGGTGGACTTTGACTTCTCTTCTTATGTCATCGGTCCACATGACTGGTTGCGGGCTCATGTTGTAGTTGCCTCTATATGTCGGATAAGCTCTACAACAAGACCGCGTTAATTTATGTATGTTTTTCTTTCTCCTTTATCAATCTCTCGTTGTCATCCTTCCAACTCTGTAATTCAGCCCTGAGGCTCCTTACAGTTTCATCCAGATCTGGAGGGGTTTCCACCGCCCTCCTTTCGTCAGATTCTTCATCTCTATTGTGGGATCCATCCCCGACTTCATGACACATCACCATCCTTTGGTATTGGAGTTTTCCTGTGATTTACTAACTGCTCGAGTGTGGACAAAAACACTTATTGTTAGCTAACAATTTATTAGGTCTGAACAATACACGGTTCAATTTCTTAAATGCATACACTCAGTAGAAAGTTTCATTATTTTCTTTAATAACATTTTTAATCAGACTTTTTAAGAAAGATGTAAGGTAGAGTGTCATTCTTTTAAAAGTGCTCCAAACAGTGTTTTTAAGTGACTCGTCCATGAGCCCAAGAAGGCCAAGTGTTGTAACCATGCTCAGATACCAATTTGTAACACACCCACGACGAGGCTAAAAAAAATAATTTTGTCCTCCTTCAAAGTACAAATTCTCTCTTTCTACGAGTTCTAATTTGGAAAGTTTGGGACTCATCCCGACCCTTCGGTTAGGATTCTCTAATTATCTAAGTCAAATGAGACTTTGAGACCTTGATAGTCTCACCTCTTAATCAAACATAGACCCATTTGGCCTTGGGTGCACGTCTTATGATACCTGCGACCTTATCCTTCACGCTTCAGTGAAGTCTCAGAGTTGGTGTTAGCCCCTTTTCTCTTCGCCTCTCCTCGGATGTGACCTTGGCGAAGACCAAAAAATTGTTGATGTGGCCACAAGTGGTTTGGGATCAAAGTTATTTTGGGCATGAAATCCTCCTCAAGTCTCCACATGTCCTCCTAATGAAACCACGATTTGAATTGAGGCTCGCCCTCGATATTTTAAACTTCGCGCAACTCCTATCCCCGCAATGCTACAGGATCATCGATCTTGCAATTGTGACGATACTTTCTGAATCGACGGTTCATATCTGCGCCTCTCAAATCTATGGACCATATTTGTCCCTCCTAGATCAATGACTCTGATCTCTTTGCAATTCTAGACTTCAAGGTTTTGAAATATCAAACCTTGCTTCTTCTGTACTTCAAACTTTCGGAGCTGATAATCTGCAGACACCTGTCCTACTTGATCAACGATCTTTCTTTCACTTCGGGTGTTTGACCATTTAACCCAAATCAACGATCCTCCAACCTTCTTCTCGATCGATGATTGAGATCTCCTTCGAGTTTCGGACTTTTGAGATCTCAAATATCAAACATTTTCCCCAATGATTTTTATCCGAAGGCTACAATCCTCTAACATGTGTCCTTCTGATATGACGATCGAGGATTATTTCAAGTCTTCACTGGGAGTTCACATATTTGCGCCATGTGTCCTCCGAATCCGACGGCTATGAACCACTTTGAGACTTTACCCAGAGTTCACGGATTTGCACCATGTGTCCTTCAAATCCAATGACAATGATTCACTTCGAGACTTTACCCGGAGTTCACGTATTCATGCCACGTCTCCCTTAGATATGTCGGTCCAGGTTCACTTCAGGTCTTCGGGCCTTCGGGGTTCAGAAATATCAGTTCTCAAATTGAAAACCTACTACAATATTCCTAGAGCTCTCGATATATTGACAAGTGTCCCCGTGCCAATCGATGGCTCATGGCTCTTCGACTCTTCGGGCTTTGGGTGTTTCAACACTTCGACCTTTTCCCTCCTCTGGATATTTCAACCTGTTGACACGTGTCCTCTTGGATCCAATGGTCCAGATTTGTTCTGGCCCTTCGGCTTTCTGCACTTCAGGAATCTCAAGTTTCAAACTTGCCTCTTCCCAGACTCACTGTATCTGACAGTTCAGATCCACTTTGGTGAGCTGATGCTTGAAGTTACCCTGAACAATCTAAGGGCTCAGATATGTTCCTATGATCGGATGACTGAGATTATACTTTGGGTTTCTGGCTTTTCAGGCTTTGGAAACTTCGAGTCTCAAACCTACCTCCTCTCGAACAGATTCCTCCAGAGTCCACGATCTGTCCCCATGTGTCCCTCTAGATCGGGCACTCTAGATTCACTTCGGGTCTTTAGGGTTTGGGAATTTCAACTTTTAACTGAAAACCCTCAAAAACATTTCTCTGGAGTCCACGATCTGTCGCCACGTGTCCCTCTTGACGATGGATGGTTCCAAACTACTTCGGGATTTCATAACTTTGGTAAGTCCTCTTCTCTTGTGTGTGCAAGGTACTAAGGTTCGTTCACCTTGTTTAGATCATATAGCTTTCAACCCTCTACGATGTGATCCAACGACCACTGTCTCTCCTCCTCCTAGGCTTCTGACTTACTCTGACTTAGAAGGTTTTCTAAGTGCTCAAAGGATTCAACCTTTTCTCCTCCTATGGGCCTGTCTCCTAGATTTCGTCTGCGCTCCTGAAAGAGCTATCTCTTATGAGGTTGATCTATTTGAAGGTTTCTCCACCCCATGCGTTCCTTTCATTTCATGGATTGCTTCAAACTCATATCAAAGGTCACAACGATCGATGGTTCACAGGAATTGCGGGGTCCCAACATGCAGGTTCTTTACTAGGGAGTTCAACCTCCGCAATCTGGAAAGTGCTCACTCGATTCTAGTCTAACCGGTATCGTTGATCCTCCAACCCGTCGATATCAATGACAAGGGTGAATTGCAAGCCATGAACTAGTGTGTCTGCTATTTTCACCTTTGTGCTCCGTAGTGATTCCCCACCCTTGATCTTCGTTCATAGATCGATGATGCATATCAATTGCGAGGTTTAACTTGACCTTCATACAACTTGACATATTAGAGCCTCGAGCTCCAAAGTTCCTAGACCCAGGTCACATGGATCTTCATAAAATGTTGGGGCTATGATCCCTGCTCTTAGTCGAGTTTTTGGTGAAGGAAATAAGTGCAAGTTCAGAGTCTCCTATACTACTAGTTGAAAGGAAACACCTTCCCAATTCACAGAGCTTTAAGCTCTGAGTCAAGGCAAGGTAACTTGTGAGGTTACCAAATCGGTAAATATGCCCAGAGGCTTTCTCCGACTCCGGAACGACGATGTAATTTCTTGGGGTAAGCACCTTCAAGTGATTAAACTGGGGCATATGGAAATTCAATAAGAATTATAGGTTCTAAAGGAAACGAGTGGATACTCATAACTTAATCATTTAATACAGAGAAAGAAACATTTCTAGACATGTAAATACTCGCATGCATCCATTATTTACAATTCAAAAAATAAGGTGAGAAAACACTTATTAGAACCATAGAGTGTAATGCGACTGCTTAAAGGGGTGCTCATTTCCACCCAACCATAGGCTCAGTCATGCCCAATGGATTTATCACTGGCCACCCCCGAGCTTAAGACACGCTACTTCGAGATTCAATATCTTACTTCCAGCTCCACGGAAGGTAGGGACGAAGGTTACTCTCCTTATCCCAATACAAAAATAGATAAGGATGAAGGTTACTCTCCTTATCCTGGTTCAATCTCTATTTTCTATGATTAGAACTCATTGTTTCCTCTTTCAGTCCTTCCTTGGACCTAAGAGTTTCCTCTCTCGTCTCTGCATTTTTCTTCGCAGGTCTCCCTCTATCCACCACACTTCCTTTCTTGCCTCCCTCAACAATATTGCGTGTGGCTCAAATTCCCCAGTCTATGGTCAGGTCCAGAATCCTTACCGATGGGTAGTCTTCCCCCATCCCTCATTAACTCTTGAGGAGGCCTTTCCACCTACCATCCTGACGGGAATTCATTCCTAGTCAGAGGGTTGTTTTGATCTGAGCAATTTAATTCCAGCATGGTACTGGTTCGGTGGAGGTTAATGCAACCATTCCTGGTCCCCTCCACCACCTTTCATAGCATTATGTGGTCTCTCTCTTAGCACATCCCCTCTTTCATCAGTCATGCAACACATAACCATTTTCTATTAAAACAATCATGATTTATATTCATCGACCTTCTACACAAGGTCCATCAAATCAAACATTCACACTTTTAATTTTTTCATAGTTCCTCGGCCCATATAGTTATATTTACAGACTGGGGGAAACAGGGTGTTACAGTGTAGGTGAACTGGAGAGGAGAGGTAAATATTTGTAAAATATTCTAAGTCTTGAGAATCAATTGGATAGAGTCATATAACATGAAATAAACATCACCAACCCCCACGAACCCGCGAACCGGTAAACCCACGGTAACACATATATTTGGCTAAGTGTTGGAGAAGTTACATAGTAAAGAGTAGTAAAAATAGTTGTGTGCATTATGAAGGTGGCAGAAGTTAAAGTGCATTGTGGGGGTAGTAGAGATATGTTAGGATATTTAGACACTTAGGAGTTAGTTAAGATATACTTGGTCTAATATGTCGTTAGGTAAAAGTGTGTTTCTTTAGTATGCATTAGTATGCATTTGTAGTTAGGCAATCCGACGGTCACAATATGTTCCCGACATAGAGTGATCCGACGGTTCATACTCTCCTCGATCTTAACGGCCATTGATACATGGCTTAACACCCGATTGGTCCACGATCTCTATTTAAAGAGAATGGAGGGTCATTTGTCGATGATCGATTGTGAGAAACTCTCTTGTAAAATCTCTCTGTAATCTTTTTCTTTGCATTAATAAACTGCTCCAAGTGGCTGCGTTGGCTGGGGCCGTGGATGTTTCCCCGTAGGGGTTTTACCACG
>ML786765.1:315402-329092 GCA_009831015.1 Picea engelmannii | reverse complement strand
TAATATTTTTCTTTGCATTAATAAACTGCTCCAAGTGGCCGTGTTGGTTGGGGTCGTGGATGTTTCCCCGTAGGGGTTTTACCACGTGAAAACATCGGTGTGTTGATCTTTGATCTGGTTATGTGAGTGGTTACTGAAGGTGTCCGTCCTCTGTTGGAATACCTGTGTTGTCGAACAAGATAAAACATACTGTTAGGAAATATTACCAACCCGCGAACCCATGGTAAGCCATAGTAAATAAGACCAAGTTTGATTAATTCTGGAAAGTATGTAATGGATCACGTGAAATATGGAAAGAAATATCAAAGATATGAAAAATGAAAATAAATATATGGGAAATAAAGGAATTACATGGAATTTGGGAAAGGAAATAAAGAAAAGGAATTAAATGGAAATGAGATAATGAAAATGGAAAGGAAAATAAAAATAAATGAAGAAATATAGGAAAAGGGAAATGAATGTGAAAAAATGGATAAGCGTGGAAAATTGTAAGGGGAATATGAAAGTAATGAGAAAATGGGAAAAATGAATAAGTATAAAATGAGAGAATGAATATAGGTGAAGGGAAAGGAGAGGAGATAACATGTCACTTATAACACATATATTTCTTCTTGTAATACCTCTATTGGACTTCTGGACAGAAGTATGCATAGCTTGGTCATGGAGACTCTGATTTTGATTCCGCCAAATGCATGGAGAATCTGATTCCGAGGGATATTCAATGAACATATAATAGTTCAAAAATCTTCATCTTCCAATATCATTGTTTTATTATTATTCCAGGAGCGTGAACATATAGGTGAGAAAATTTTGGTCAACAACTGGCTCCAACTGTGGGACAATGACCCCCTTGTGGATTGCTGAGAACACCATAATCTTAAGACGAGCTACCTTCTCCATTGGTATATGGATTCATCTTCAAAATGAACTGTTGTAATTCTTCTTATTTCATGGAGTTACCTTCAATTTTGACTTCCTTATTATGAAAAATTGAACCGAAGAAACAAAATATATACATACATGATCTACCTACCCTAACTTACTTGAAATAAAGGGGAACCTTAGGTATAGGTATATTTCCAATGGATCCATTAGAGAATCCAATTCACCTTTGAAATGGTCTCCAACAGTAATAAAAATATTTGGGTTGATACCAATAAATCAAGAGCATGAAAATCTGGAACATGTCCAAAATGTACCACAATGGGATCGAGCAATGTGTGCAGAAGACTTGTTTTTGTTGGCAAGATGACAATAATTTCGAACGAATATTCAATATAATCTACTCTTGACTTCCCCATAGTGATATTGTCTTTGATCAAGGCTGAGGAGTTTTTAACATAAGAATACATTCATCCTTTTCCTTATTTCCAACCACTTCCAAGGTTCTTGATTCATCAAAAATATCAAGGTGATCTTGCTCATCATTCTTCTCAAGATTCACTTCTTCCATCAATTCTTCTTTCTGAAAGTTCTCTTGTAATGTTTCATCATCTATTACAAGGTTGAAATCTTCTTGTGTATTTGGTGGAGGCTCCTCAATTTCATTCTCAAATTTGTTGCTTGAAATATATTCATATGGAGTATATAGGAGGCTGAAATTTTCTTCTTGTAATTTGGAATTTTCATCTTCGTCTTGAGAAACATGACTTGACTTAAAAATTTCATCCACTATTTGATTAGATTCTTCTTCTATGCAATGACTATCTTCTTTATTCTCAAAAAAAAAATTCTCCACCAATTCCACCAACTGTTCTTTATTTTGGTTGAATTCTTCTTGCATATTCGATGGAGACTTTTTAATTTCTTCCTCATATCTAGTATATGAGATGTTGATATCCTTTTCTCGATCTTTGGAATTATTTCCTTCATTCTCAACAAAAATATTTGATTCAGAAAAGTCTTGCAGTGTTTCATGATATTCTTCTTTTGAATCATTCATTTCATCCTTTTGTGTCCATGTGGGAGAGGGTGGGTGGGCATCAACATTTAAAACATTAGCAAAAACATATGAATGCACCTTTGGGATAAATGTTTATGCAAATGAATCTTCTAACACATCCCAACTAGTAATGGAGTTAAGAAATAATGAATTATATCATTCAAGAGCATCCTCTCGTAGAGTTTGTAGGAATAATCTACATGTAACATTGTCTTCAGTGAGGTTGGAATCATAACATGTAACTTTAAAATTAATCAAGTGTTTCTCTACATCTTCTAAAGCATCCCCAAATAATCTAGAAATAATTTCAATAGCAATATTGGGCATTTGAAAGTCTACTTTTGGTATATTTAAAGGGGTATTATGAAATCGCCTCCTTATTTGAGTATTTCTCCCTTTTACTGAGTATTGTAGAACCATTGATGGGCTTGATGAAGAATATAAAGAATTATTATGACATGAATGAAACCCTTCATTTTGAATTTTTTCAATGGAGTTGCTAGTGAGTTCATTTCATCGAATCTTTGGTGCTTCTCATTTCTTTTTGAAATCACAAAAAAGGTGAGACATGCTTAAAATAATCAACAATTTTCTTGAATCTTCTTCCCGAAAATTTAAGCCATGGAGATTTATGGTTCCTCAAACATATTGAAAATAAATTGTTCCCTAGTATGGTCACCAAAAATGTTGACTCTTGAATATGTTAGGACCTAAATGGAAACCTCACGAGGATGTAAACCCCCCTGTGTTTTTATAGAGGTGGTACTCATGTTTAGATTTTATTGGGGATTCTAGGAATTCAAAATGTGGGACTTTGTAGAAGTTTGTCGTAGTAATTCAAAGAAGGAAAATATTGCAAGAAAAATAAAAGGAAAATGTTTTCTTTTCTTTTTAAATAAAGTTCTTGAGAAAGGACTAGGAATCAAGTACATTCACACATTTAAAGAAAATTAGCAAAATTTCTTCACATCCATCATAGTTTGACTAAACATTTATGATCACATAAAAATAAAAAGAAGATGGTACACATGCATAGGAGAAATTTAATAGAGTGAACATGGACAACTCAAATAAATATAATTATAGATCAACCTCAAATACTTTATATTCAAAACTCAGGGTTACAAATTATAGTTGAGAATGTTCTTGAAGTAGCTCTCTTGAAATTTCCAAAAAATATATAGTCTGTTACATATTCTTTGAAATTTAAAATGTGTTGGTCTTAAATACTGGGATTGGGGTTTTTTCAGACCATAATGAAAATATACACAAGAATTAATCTTGTAGGAGGAAGATGGTGGGTGGTAAACGAACAAAAAGACTCGATAAGAAGAAAAGAGAAGTTAAGAGTCTTCGGTTAAACCTTTATAGTCAAAGAGGTGCAATAATTGGATGAAGGACTTGATAAATAAATAAGGATTTTATCAGCATAAACTTACTATGATGGTCTCCCTCTGCCTTCACTTTCTTGCTGCTATCCTTTTATTGTCTTCATTGACAGTTACAGGAACAGTCTCAACTATTTATTTCCCTTCTGCAAAATCTTGTACACATTTCTTATTCAAACATTTCCTTTAATTAATTCCTCATTAATTGATCATTAATGAATTCACATCATTAATACAAGTACATTGAAAGTGGGTCCCTCTCCTTTTAAATAAATTTTTTAATTAAACTTTTATTTTTTGAAATTTAATTAATTTCCCTTTAAAAGAGGATGATTGTGTTTTAATTATATGAGAATGATAATAAACTTTTTAACTATTTAAATCATTTCATATGTTATTATCATCATATTATATTTCCAACGATATAATGTTTTTCCAAAACCGTCGCCTGGATCTCAAGATATGAGCTCGTGAAGTTGAGTTGTCACGCAGGCCCATTAAAAAATGAAGTTGAATGATATTTTACTTTCTGAGAAAAATGTATCAAATTTCAAAACTTGAAACCTATACCATCATATTCTATGTCGAAACAACTTTCCAATGGTATAATTTTTTCTACAAATGGAGGTAGGGATCTCAAGATATAACCTTTGCAAGATCGTTACTCAACCACCATCGATCAAGTTTGATTGGTAAATGTGGATCCTTGATTTAATTTCGACTTCCTTTGTTGAATTTCGACTTTTATTAATTATTCTTATCCCACATGTATGGGAATAAAAAATTATTAGTGGTATATAATGTTAAGTGTAACATACACTTGACAAGAAATAAAGAAGAGAGGAGACTATGGATCTTGGAGGATTCGACCCTTGGAAAATTGTTGAATATAATAATAATTTTGCATGCCTATTCAACCACCAATACATCCATTCAGGAATGTTGATTCATCAAACCAAATGTTTCCACATGTCATCACTTGGTAGGCCAACAATCTTCCAATAAAATCTTTCATTTGTCTTCCAATAAACTCACACCATATGTCACTTTTTGTATGTTGCCATGTGTCTCCATTAATTAGTTGCCATGTGGCACCATCCATTTAACTTCCATGTGGATGTATCTCATTGGTTAATAAAGTGTCATATTTCACTTGGATATGTTCCTCATATAACTTAGGATAATAAAAATATTATTAAAGTAATATGGTAGGTTCACGAGTTTACGTGAATGCAGAGGTAGGTGAGGTGGTAATACATAGTAAGGAATGAGTGTGAAAAATTCTAAGTGTAGGTGAAGTGGACATGAGAGGTAAATAGTTGTAGAATATTCTAAGTCTTGAGAATCCGTTTGATGGACTCATAACATGAAATAAACATCACCAACCCACGAACCCGTGAACCCGAAGTAACTCATATATTTGGCTAATTGTTGGAAAAGTTACATAGTAAAGAGTAGTAAAAAGAGTGTGAACCCGAAGTAACTCATATATTTGGCTAATTGTTGGAAAAGTTACATAGTAAAGAGTAGTAAAAAGAGTTGTGTGCATAAAGTGCATTGTGAGGGTAGCAGAGATAAAACATAGTCTTAGGAAATATCACCAACCCGCGAACCCACGGTAAGCCATAGTAAATAAGACTAAGTTTGGAAAGTATATAATGGATCACGTGAAATCTGGAAAGAAATATGAAAAATATGAAAAATCATAAGAAATATATGGGAAATAAAGGAATTACGTGAAATTTGGGAAAGGAAAAAAGGAAAAGGAAAAAAAAGGAAAAATGGGATAATGAAAATGGAAAGGAAAATAAAAGGAAATGAGAAAATAAAGGAAAAAGGAAATGAATGTGAATGTGGAAATAAATAAGGAAAAATGGCTAAGAAGGGAAAATGGTAAGGGGAATATGAAAGTAATGAGACAATGGGAAAAATGACTAAGTATAAAATGAGAGAATGAATATAGGTGAAATGAAAGGAGAGGAGAGAACATGTCACTTAGAATACTTTTCATATTTCTTCTTGTAATACCTCCATTGGAATTCTGGATAGAAGTATGCGTATCTTGGTCACGGAGGCTCCGATTTTGATTCCGTGAAATGCATGGCGAAGCTGATAGAGAGGGATATGGAATGAACATATAATAGTTCAAAAATATTCATATTTCAATATCATTTTTTTTTTGTTATTCTAGGAGTAGGAACATATAGGTGACCAGATTTTGGTCAACACATCTCTACTTAATATTGTTCTTCTTTTGCTAGGAACAAAAATTCTATTTTCTTTGTGATCATCACTACAACAAAAAAATAAATAAATCTTTTGTTGGTATCTCCAGGTTTTGTTCTCACATTAGAAGGTATGCAAGAATATTCTACTGAACCAAACACTTTGAAATGATTAACAAAAGGTTGTATTATTGAAAAATCCTCCTCAAGTGTAACATACATCAATGACTTATGAGGACACCTGTTCAATATGTGCATAGAAATATGACATGCTTATGCACAAAGGAATCGAGGCATACCAAATTACTCCAACATGCATTGTGTTGTTTGAACAATTATCCTGTTCTTTCTCTTTATGAACTTGTTATATTGAGGAGTATAAGGAACACAATACTCCCTCTTGATCCCAAATTGACTTCAAAAAGAAATAAATTTATTAGACTTGTACTCTCCACCATTACCAGTTAATATTTTGATTCTACATCATGTTTGGTTTTATACAAGGGATTTAAATTTGCAAAATTTCTCAAACACTTGAATTCTTTACTTCATGAAATATATCAAACATTTTCTAGTAGCATCATCTATGAAACTAACAAAGTACAAGTAGCCAATTATAGAAGGAGTAATCATTGGTCGAAATACATTAGAATGAAAAAGGTCAAGAGGTTTCCTTATAGGTTTTTCATAATTTGTAAAGGATCCCTATGATGCTTTCCCACAGAACATGAATGGCATACACTTACTTTGATTACATTAAATTGGGGGATACCTCTTACAACGTTTTGAGCTTTGTTTAGGTTGTCTAGATTCAGATGACCAAATATTTTGTATCGTAACTCCACAAGTGTGCCATAGTCCTACATTAATGCTCTATGGTCATAAAAAACTACAAAAAATATATACAAGCCACAATATTTGATGCCTTTGCAGATCACCCTACCCATTTTACAATATAGGATTGTACAACAACCTTTGTCAAACTTGACCTCCATGTTTTGAACAACAATAGTAGTCACTAAAAGTGGATTCTTTTTTAGACCAGGAACATAAAAAACATTATTTATCAGTGTTATACATCCAATTAGCATTTGAATATGAAAAATTCCTTCTCCTTTCACCCCATGAGATCTATCATCACCCAAAAATACCAAGTCTCCTGAATTTCCATTGAGCTCTATGAATAGATTTTTATTAGCAGACATGTGCATGCTTGCACTAGAGTCAATATAAAAAACATAATTGTGAGAAACATTAGCAGAAATAGAAGATAATAATGAGAATTTTTCTAGCCCAAAGGGGTTGGATCCAATGGTGAAAAGCGAGGATTTTTTCACCATTGGGAAAGGTTCAATTCCTGTGAGGGCCTAACCTGGATCCATGGGAGCACCTTGAGGTAGTGGTCGAACGTGTGGTTTCACCCAGAGATATTATATTAAATAATATCGTGACTCATGCACACATAAGTGGATCAAATCCCACCCCCATGTCCTCCAAACTATTAAGCCCCACATGGGGTGTCAGGGACACAATCCAAGCATTGGTGGGTCCCCGTCGCCCCCACCCACTCAACCTCTAGATATGTGGACACCTTCTAGAAACCATCATCTTCCACCTTGCCTCCTCATGAGATTTGTTACCCACCATTGTCTCTCCCTCACACTTGAGTATCCTTATCCTTCCATTCACGTCATGAATCTTCCTTCTCCTTACCAGCTCGAGTCTATTTTCCTTCGCATGCGGTTTGGGAAGGTAGTGAAGCAAAGGAGTTTGATGGACAATACAACCCACATCCATGTACATCACAACATAATTATCCATTTATAGGCCCTAGCGCTAGATAGCTATGTCATCTGTGTCCCCTTCTAGTTACTTTAATGTATGTCTATTGATGTCTGTCTCTGATGTTCCTCCATAGATTCCCTGTTGCACTCTGCATTGGGAACTTTCTATCCTTTCTTAATTCTGCATCCTGCGCTCCAGTTATCCACCTCCTTCTACATGGCTTGGGGCAGTTCTTCTCGTGGTGGCCGGGGGGGAACCTCTCACTGACCCAGAACCTGGTCAGTATTTCGACTTGTGGATGCGACTGAGAATTCTGTGGAGACCTATTACTCAGCCACCCCTTCGGAAATTCAGACGGAAATGGATATGGATGAGGCAAATGTTCAAGTTTTATGGAATTTCATCTCGAAAGATGAGGTGAAGGAGACAACCAACTTGTGGGTTCCTAAAACTGGTTTTGTCTGTGGTCTGTACTTGCAGTACCTAAAAACTGTTGACATCTACTAGCACTTGAAAACTCTGATGGGCAGAGTTCTTCTAGAACACCATGAAGCCCGCCAAGAGGTCCTCCTACAACTTGAAGACATGCAGCTCCAGATCAAGTTTTTCGACCACAAGCTTAATTTGATTGCTGACAAGAAGGATGGCATTGATTTTTCCAATTTGGACTATGCTCAGTCACAAGTCCTAGCGGTAACAGGTCGAAACATTAGCTAAGTTTTGTTTTGTTCCTTCTATGGTTTTTGTTAAATTACCAGTGAGGTTTGGGTTTACCACCTGTGCTTAGTAGATTAAATAAGGATAGAATCTCTCATAGAGGAACTAGGAGCTATTCCTACTTTAGTTTATTAGTCATAGGCCTTAAATATATCAAACAAATGTTGAATGACAATGTTATTTTTTTCTCTTGGTCTAGTTTCCCAGCGGGCAAGCTAGCAACAATTGCTTTTTGTATATTCCCCCCCTATCATTAATACAAAGACTCTCGATTATTAAAACAAAATGAGAATTTTTCTAATTAATTAGGAAACTCTTAACATCCATCAACAAAATTACCTTGGTGAACCTACTCCTTACCATGGGTTTGAACATGCCCTTTATAACTATTTGATTTATTCTTTGGAAAATATCTTACAAAATCACCTTTATATTATAGTTGAATCATTTTCCTTTGAAACCATTCTTCTTAGATGAAGAAGTTTCACCAGCATTGAATATCTGATGTGGACAATTGGATTCTTTATTATTCTACCACTTATTATTGGATTTATTTATCTCTGACCATAAATCAACATCATCTGATTCTCTTTAATTCTTGGCCTTCTTCCTCATTTCTTTAGAGAAGAAAATATCATTCAAATTTTCAAATGAGGGTACTTTTTCTCTAACTACAACATTGTTGATAAATGTATCATATTCATTAGAGAATACATTTGTTATGACCCAAGGGGGACATATATAGGGTTAAATGTATATGATATGACCCCAAGGGGGCCCATATATTGGGCAAAAGGTAAATTTAATGTGTAAATATATATGTAATAGGGTCGGGATAATAGTAAAGGGGCCTCATGTGTAGGTGTGGATAGGTATATATGTTCAAGATCATGTATTCATTAATGTGGACATGTGAATTGTGTTGTATGTATGTATTTGATAATTTGGAGGAGTTTGTCCTATAATTTAAAGAGTTATTGTATAAATTATCTATTTTGAAGTTCTGATCCACTCTCGTATTTTATACATTGTGTGTCCTTCTATTCTTTTATGATATTTTAAGCATTTGGTACATTACATTTGGTATCAAAGAATCAATCCTAGGGTTTTTCTTCCTCAAGAAATTCATGTTGTAATTTTCTCTATAACTTATTTTTGGGGCCACTTCAAAAGGATTAAATTGGGTTGTATTTAGAATAAATATTAGATTCCTTGTGGTACGAGTTTTTTCTTTTGGGTCATTGTAATTTCATAGATACGATTTCTAGAATATAGAGTTTTTGAATAGTCCTATAACTAGTCTCAAACAGGTGTTCCGAGTAAAACAACCATATCGTCTTCATAGGGGATCCAGATTCCATGAGACCAGTTGCATTGGAAAGAGGGAAGTATGTAGTATTTTGGGTGAATATTTCAGAATCATTTATCCAATATTGGACGAGGGGCATTCTATAAAAGTTTTCGCTCCAGAATAGGCCAAAATCCAACAAGGTTTAAGAAAGTTACCATAACTTTCATTTGGAACGCCCAATTTTTGTCAGAACTATGGCATTGTAGAGAAGACATTTTATAGTACTATCGGTCAAAATTGCAGACACATAGGGGCCAAAATTTTATAAATACATGAGAAGGAAGGTCGGCGAGGAGGACAAACTCCAAATCATAGTTTCAAAGGTATGTTTAGTTAAGACTATCATAACTTTTGATTGGGTTGATTCAAAATCCATTGGAAAGAGAAAACATAGAATATTATATTGGAACATGGATTCTAAGTGTTTGATATCATTTTTCCTAATATATTAATGTTTTAAGTTGAGGTTTGGATTAGACATAAGTTAAGAATCAATGGAAATACCTAAATTTATAGAAGATGAAGATATAGATGAAATCAATTCATTGGAATGGTTGAGGATGATAAAAGAACATTGTAAGAATCCTTTTATGGAAAGCCTTAAGTTTGATGATGAATCTTTCAAATGGTGGTAAAGCGGTGACAAAGTTACTAGAATATCATATCACTCTCATGGAAATTTTCAAAAACTCTTTTCAAATAAGTGGATCAAGGATAAAAAAATGAAGGAGATGCATAAAATTCAATTGGAACTAAAATAATGAAAATAAAATGTATCCAAATTGCTAAAGGATAATGAAGAGATAATAAAAGATATTACAAAGAAAAATGATGAAAGATGAAATCCCTTGATGAAACACTCATTAAGGAGGTTAAGAACTTAAAGCAAGAAAAGAGTATCAAATCATAGTACAAAAATGATGATTCAAGGGAGGAATTGAAAAATAAAGATGAAGAGATATGCAGATTATGATACCAAAATAAAAAATGATTAGACTAGTTTAAGAGACTGAAATAAAAAAAAGAATAATTGTCAAAATCAAGAAGAAACAAGGGTCTTGGATAAAAAATCTACCAAAATATTGGAAGAGGAAAGTTTCAATAAGGTTAAGGAATCCCTAAATACCGATGATGTAAAATCATAAATGAAAGCCATAATTGAAGAAGGATGTCAAAATTTGATAAATGGGGCAACGTTGCAGCCTCAAAAGGAGAAAGAAGACAATATTCAAGAAGGTATGATCTGGATTGGATCATTATATTATTTTTCATCTATCTCACTACTTTTTCGGTGGAAAAATTGGAGGAATCCCCTTGCAAGGCCCTTTCGGTGGCTGGTCCAAATTTGGAAATTTGGGTCCAAAAAACAGTAAAAAATATTTTGGATTCATTTTGAGGCATAAACGACATTTTTTTTGTCCAAACATTGTTATGGAGGAATATTATTAATTCTACACGTCGATACCTTTCCAAAAGTATAGATAGTTCGTCAATCAGAGTTCATATGAGAAAGTTTGATCCGGATTATTTTCGACACGGAATGGGAGCGGAGATATAATAAAGAAATGTACAGAGATATTGCAGATATTCAATAATATAACAGAAATGTATCAGAGATGCAACCATAAACACATATATATAGTAATACACGATATCTATTAATCAGAGAAATGTACAGAGACTGTAAAAATACAGGGTGAAAGACTCGCTAGAATGGTGGCAGCTTATCTCTGAGAAGAGATGTGATGGCTACTCGCATTCGCAAGAAGATGATTACAATGAGGCTTTGAAGGCATTTTTACAATAAAAGGGAATTCCAAAAGTCCTATACATCCAAAAACCTAACCCTAGGAGATGAAGCGCCAAAATTCATGTGGGCCCCGTTCGGGTAAGTGAGTACATCAACTTCTAGGGGTCGTAACTTTTGCATACGATCTCTGTTTTAGGCGTGTGATAGCTCGTTGGAAAGGTATCGTCAAGGAGATTCATTTTGGGGGCTCAATAATGCATTAATATATCATTTAGAACCTCTATCTCGAAAAACCTTCATTTGGACCCTCAAAATGGCCCCGGAAGTTAAAACCTGCTAAAATAGTAAATTGCCAAAATCGCCAGAAAGCTGTTTTGAGCCATTTGGAAAAGGTGGGTGGCCACCGATATCCACCTGGATCAATCCTACCTCCTTAGGAAGCAATGGTATCCATTGCGTTGAGTTCCCGGGGGAGAGGGAAAAACATTTGTTGAATCTGCATCTTGGTGAGCTGCTTGTCTTGTTGGAGACGTCGCGCTGCTCAGTTTGTGGAAATATGCCACGAACCTGTTGCAGTTGAGGCTGCTCAACAATTCGAGATACATGAGAGGACGATGTGCAGAAGGAATCTTTGCAGTTTGCTACAGCCTTGTCGACCTTCTTCTGTTGGATAGAAGGTTCTTGGGGCAAGGTTGTAGTGGTTGCAGTGTCCTTTTGTTCTCCTTTTGAACAAATTGTGAAGAAGCTAAATTTTGCAGTATGAGATACTACCGTGCGACACTTTTTAGATGGAACAGTGGTTGGAACTACCTCTGGTATTTTGTAGAGATGACCCCCCAAAGTAACAATGACACTACGGGGTCGAGACTCATAAATAGCATGGCATCTCCACATATATGGTTGGCCCAAGAGAACATCACAAACATCCAGTGGGGCAACATCACATAATACCTCATCCTTGAAGGGTTGGATGCCGTATGAAAATTGGCACTGTTGGTTGACATGGAGATCTCTTCCTTGCCGAAGCCACCCGATGTTGTATGGTTGCGGGTGTGGTGTTGTCGACAATCCCAACTGTTTGACGACCTCTGCTGAGATGAGGTTATTTTGGCTTCCGCTATCAACAATAAAATGCAGCAGGGTCCCCTTCACCCACATATGTGAATGAAAAAGGCGCTCCCCCTCTTCAGGATCTGTTGGTTCTTCTGGTTGAATTGTTGCGGTCGCAACAATAGCAGTGGGGTCTGCGTCGATGATCTGTCTTTTCCCATTATTTTCAGAATCAGATTCTGAATCAGGGTTCGGCTCCTTGTCTTTGATCTCGGCCACCAATGACTGTTTTGAGCAACATTCATCGGTGTTGTGCCAGGGGTTTTTGTGGAAATCGCACCATTTTCGGTGTCCTTCTTTGTCTTCTCGTGACCCTTCTTTTCCTGTGGCTTGGACTGGTTTTCGGGAGACTGTTTGTTAGGGATGTCTTTGTCATACTTTGGTTGTTGCGGATTTGCAGACCTGAATTCCCATTTGTTTTGGTTCTTAAATTTCTTCTCAATTTTAACAGCATATTGATAAGCAGCACCGAGTGATGAGATGTCCAGAAAATCCATTTTAGTTTGGATGTATTTGTGTAGAGCCCTACGGTTTTTCAGAACCAAATGTCGCTCGGAGTCTTTGATACCCAGCTTGGTGCACAAGGTATGGAAGGTATTGGTGAACTCCGAAAGTTCTTGGCCCCTCTCTTTCCGTAGTGTTGTCCATCTCATGTACTGGTCCTCATAGTTTCCAACAGGGTAATACTGTTGTTTTACCGCATCCACAAAAAAATCCCAAGTGGGATCAGCCCCATATATTCCAGACTCCTCTGTGGAACTCTGCTCCTAGTAAATTTCCCACCAATGTTTGACATGAGGGAGAGCTTTAAGGAGTGTAAAGGTGATCTTTTCTTTGTCGGAAAAATTGTGAACAGAGAAATAACCTTCTAGCAGGTTTAACCATTTATCTAGGGCATCTGCATCTATTTGACCTTCAAATACGAGAATATCAAAATTAACCTGTACCTTGAAAGGAGAGGTGCCTCCAAAGTGGTTTCTTGATGAAGATGCGCCTGATGCTATCGGTAGGCATTGAAGGATGTGGGAAAAATTCTCCATCATTTCGTCCCTCTGTCGCGTGAGAGCTTGCTCAAGCAACAGACTAATAGGATCGTCTGCTCCATCATTTTTCTTTTCTTCTGCCATTGAGGGTTTCTTGGGTGTGCGAGAGCGATTTTCCTCAAGAGAAACAAGCTCGAGACCCAACTTTTTATACTCGAACCTCGTTGGGGACATGCACTGAAAAAAACGATCAAGAGCAGCCTGCTCTGATACCACTGATCCAGATTATTTTTGGTACGAAATGAGAGCGGAGATATAATAAAGAAATGTACAGAGATATTGCAGATATTCAATAATATAACAGAAATGTATCAGAGATGCAACCATAAACATAGATATACAGTAATACACGATTTCTATTAATCAGAGAAATGTACAG
>ML786765.1:279153-307812 GCA_009831015.1 Picea engelmannii | reverse complement strand
CTCCAGAATCATTCAAAAGAATCATCCTGCAAGTCAGATAATTGGAGAAAAAGAAAAAGGGGTACAAACCAGGAGAAAGCTAATCAAAACCACCAAACAATCTCATATAGCTCTCATATCCATGCTGGAACCCAAGAATTTTAGTGAATCCAACACAGATTATCACTGGGTTAAAGCAATGAATGAAGAAGTTGATCATATTAATAAAAACAATACATGGGAGATGGTTCAAAGACCCGAAGGTAAAAACGTCATTGGCTTTAAATGGATCTTTAGGAATAAGTTGAATGAGCAAGGACAAGTTATCATGAACAAAGTGAGGTTAGTCTGTAAAGGCTATGCTTAGATAGAAGGACTGGATTTTGATGAAACATTTGCACCCGTAGCAAGATTAGAAGCTATTAGAATGTTTCTTGCCTATGCTTGTCATAAAAGGTTTAAAGTCTATCAAATGGATGTCAAGTCAGCCTTTCTCAATGGAGATTTAAGTGAAGAAGTCTATATGGAACAACCAGAGGGTTTCAAATTGTTTGATAACCCTGACTTAGTATGCAAGTTGAAGAAATATTTATATGGTTTAAAACAATCCCCTCGAGTCTGGTATCACAGACTAGATACGTATCTCAAAGACAAAGGGTTCAAGAGAGGAACAACTGACAACAATCTGTATATTAAGATAGAGGATAATGATTTTCTCATCGTACTGGTCTATGTAGATGACATAATCTTTGGATGTAATAAGGATTCACTGGTACAATGGTTTTCTTCTTCCATGGAGTCTAAATTTGAAATGTCTATGATAGGAGAACTGTCATTTTTCCTTGGTCTGCAAATTACTCAGAGGCTCGAAGGGATCTTCATTTCTCAAGGAAAATACTTAAGAGAAATGCTAAAAAGGTTTCAAATGGAAGATTCTAAACCCGTGGGTACACCTATGGTAACTGGATGTAAATTAAGAAAGGATGATGATTCACCTGATGTTGATCAAAGCTCATATCGATCAATGATAGGAAGCCTGTTATACATCATAGCATCTCGCCCAGACATAATGCATGTTGTAGGAATGGTAGGAAGATATCAGGCTGCACCTAAACATAGTCATTTTCAAGATGCCAAAAGGATATTCTGGTACTTAAAAGAAACAATGACTTATGGTCTGTGGTATCCCAGAAATCAAAGTCTTTAGTTGACTACTTATTCAGATGCAGATTGGGCAAATTGTGTTGATGAGAGAAAAATCACCAGTGGAGGAGAATTCTTCTTGGGTAACTCCTTAGTATCCTAGCTTAGTAAAAAGCAAGGTTCCATTTCTTTATCAACCACAGAGGAAGAGTACATTGTTGTTGCTACCTGTTGCACACAGGTATTATGGATGATTCAGACACTTGCAGACTTAGAGGTAAAATATACTGCACCGATCCCAATTCATTGTGATAACACTAGTGCCATCAGTGTGTCTAAAAATCTTGTCCTCCACTCCAAGAAAAAACATATTCCCATAAAATATCATTTCCTAAGAGAGAAGGTCACCAATCAGATTGTTCAAGTCCATTACATTCCCACTACAGAACAAATTGCAGACATATTTACTAAGCCCCTAGCCAAGACATCGTTTGAATATCTCAGACAGAAGCTGGGTGTCATTTCGTTTCACACCTAAAAATTTCCATCTTGTTAGGGGGAGTTTTGCATTGTTTGAATCTCTAATGCCTTCTAAAATACTGCAACAGCTCAGGGGGAGCATGTTATCTTTGACATTGATGTCAAAGGGGGAGAAAAGATTCTGGGTGCCTTTGTTGCCATCAATGCCAAAGGGGGAGATTGTTGGAAATGTTTAACAGGTAGCATATGATTGTCATTGATGGCAAGTACAACAATGAAGATGGCATGAGTATAGGAATAAGGCAACAGACGGGCACCAGAAGTATTTTAGGAAGACGCTGCAGAGCAAGCCCGATAAATTCATAAGAGATAGTGCAGAGGATTGTTGGTAGGTTATCAGGAAAAGTAAGCTTGTCAATGATGGCAAGATCAGAGTATGTAGTGAAGGAAAAACGAGGAAAAAGTATGCTCCTGAGGAGAAGCGCCAATGATCGCTGGATCTCATTCTAAATTCCCGATATGGAGGATAGATCTGAATGAAGACAAGAGGAGCACGCAGATATGGAGGATAGATCTCGGTAGTTAGATCCGAGCGCAGGGTCTGACCACCGTTGGATCGAGGAGAACCTGTATGGTGTTTAAAGTGCAAGGAGAAAAGGGGCTCACAAAATCCTGAAAGAAGGAGGACCGTCCATCATCAGGAAGGACATGTGGGGAAAGATCGTAAGTTCGTTGACTAGAGAGTCAAAGGAATAGGGTTCCTTAACTTCTCAAAATCGCGATGTAACATGAGTCGTCAGATCAAAGGTTTGATCTGGACTGTTGATTCCAGTCTATGTCGGGGTTTTGAGGATCGCGTGTTGGAGATGTCAAAGAAAAAATGCAACATAAATGCCGAAATCACGATATGTGAATTCACGATTCAATCACAGCCGTTGAATCATGATTGAATCTAGTCCATTAAATCCAAGTCCTTTCGGGAATTCGAGGATTGAGAGTTGCAGATGTCAAGGAATGTTAACATCAAGAATTATGATATCACGATATGTGAAATCGCGAAATGATCTGAGCCGTCAGATCAAGTGTTGATCAGGACCGTTGATCCCATGCCATTTCAAGGTATCGGGGATCGTGACTTGGAGAGGCAAAGAACCCAATAAATCAAGAATGTTGATTTCGCGACATGTGAAATCATGATTTAATCACAGCTGTTGAATAGAGATAAGATCTGGACCGTTGATCAAACTCCATATCAGAGTTTCGCGAATCGCGACATAGAGAGGCAAAGAACCCAATGCATCAAGAATGCCGAAATCGTGAAATCGTGATTCAATTGTAGCCGTTGAATCAAGATTAGATCTGGACCATGGAATCAAAGGACATGTGGAAAGTGATCGAATTTTCGCTGACTTGGGGTCAACGGAGCATATTGTCGAAAATCACGAAATGAGAAATCGCGAAAGCCCTTTTTTTTTTTTTGCATAGGAGCTTGGTTATGACCATAGTAGTATTGGGGAAGGAGCTAGTGTAGAAAAGTTATGTATCAGAACTTCGTAGATCGCGAAATAAAGTGTCAAGACACTCAGCACAGAATTGTCGAATGTCGAAATGCCGAAATGAATGCAAGATCCTATGGATTCAATCCAATGGTGCAAATGAATTTGAACAAGATCGGAGGGCAACTGTAGCACGATACAGTGTAACTGCGAGAAACCACTGATGCGTTCTGTCAGAGGACTCGAAGACACTTCAGGATGACTGACAGAGGAGGTGAAGAGTCTCTGAGAGGGATGAAGATGTTCGTGGAGGTGATTGACAGCTGATGAGCATTGAGGCATGTAACTGAAACAGAGAAGGTGATTTCGACTGTCATAGAGAAGACCAAGAGTCTCAAACTGCCAGAGAGGCCGAGGAATCTCAGTATAACATACAGTGATGCGGGACACGCGAGGCGAACCACCAGAAAATATGAAGAGTCACAATGATGATCAGACAGAGCACTTGAGAGGTGGAGGATAATGGCACGGAGTCAGCATGCAGAGGCATTGCGAACATTGCATGCACAAGGTGCACAGAAGCTATAAATAAACGGTACAGAGAAGAGATGGGGTTGCGGTTGCTATTGGAGTTTGTTGTGGTTGTTGTTGGTGAAGGTGATTCATGTGTGAAGAAGGAGGAGAGTGCAGCAGCTGAATAGCACAGAAGAGGAACTGTGCAGTGAATGGACATAGCGCACAGAGCATAAAAAGAGGAAGAACAGACAACGCAATTGATGTGTGTAGAAAGGCAATGAGGGAGACAGAGCAAAGAAATGCAGCAGAACAATGATGAGTCTGGTAAGCCATTGTTGAACATCAAATCACTGTAATAAGTTTCAGTAGCAAAGATTTATATTTCAGGGTGGTTGGGAGGAGCTAGGGAGGACTGGTGTCCTAAAAGGTTCAAGTGGGTGCTTGAACACAGGGAGTTGGTGCTTCCTTCTAGTTGGTGTTGGAGAAACCAGGGAGTTGGTGCTAGAGAAACCAGGGAGTTGGTGCTTCCTTCTAGTTGGTGCTAGAGAAACCAGGGAGTTGGTGCTTCCTTCTAGTGGGTGCTAGAGAAAACAGAGAGTTGGTGCTCTCAGCAAGTTGCAGCTTGCAAAACTGAGGTTGTAGCCTCATTATGAGTTGGTGCTCATATGTATGATACTGTAAAGAATGTAACTATTACTTATCATATAAAGAAAAAGAGGTTTTTACCCTGCATGGGTTTCCTCGGGAAATATCTGTCTCTTTGTTTCTCATATATGTGAATGATGCTGAAAGTGACATTGTTTATTTCCCTGCATTATTGTGATCATCATTCAGTGTCTCTACAAAGAGTTTAAAAGAACCATAATTGTTTAAGCACGGTAACAACTGATTCACCCCCCCCTCTCAGTTGTCTAACACACATGGCTTCCAATATGAATTACACTGCGGATCCATGTGGATATATATCAAATATTTGTTGATGTCCATCAATAGTAAATACATAATGGACATATTCCATTGTTTTCATAGTCACGAACAAGACATGGGAGAGTCTAGTCTCAAAATAAGCAAAAGATATTTGTATACAATGGAGTACAATTTGATCTTCCATGATCATTGAAGTCATATAGGTAATGGTCTGATGAAAGAAAGAAGCAAATATTGGGTGTTTCTACCGTAAAATGGAGGTCTTATACACTATCCATCGAAGGTGCAAGTATACATTATGTGAATAAAGGAGTTGAATTCGACCACAATGAGACTTTGTTTGATTAACGATCATTGAGATATACCATTAACAAATGCGAGACAACCCATTGATAATGAAAAGAGGTGTCAAGGAATCAAGTACATTGAACAAGTGTGAATAATGGTTTTGAGGTCAAGCACTTGAATAATCCATCGATAAAGAGACATTGATTTATTCCCAACTGTCGATGGTGGGAGAACCTGCCACTAATGACTGCAAACATCTAGGTACTCATAGGACTCTAGATATCAGTTCCATAATAGATGAGATGAAGTTGATGGAAGGAGACCCGCTGAAAGGAGAGAATTAAGGAATTTCTCATCATCCAATGTGAGGTACAAAGAAATAGCTTGATTATTAGAAGGAGATTAGATGAATAGGATGTTCACGAACAAACAACCATGTGCATCTATGATCTAAATTTTATGAGAAGAACAAAATGAATACAGATTATTCTTATTATTAAAACAGAGACAAAAGGAACAATAATAGAGATATAGTAAAAATGGATTCTATTCAACAAATAAATATGCTAAAACTATAAAATGCAGACTAAAAACAATCTTTCCAGAATGGTGGCATCTTATCTCTGAGAAGAGATGTGTCAGCTGCACTCATTCGTAGAAGATGATTACAATGAGGCTTTGAAAGTATTTTTACAATAAACATTAATTCCAAAACCCTAGACATCAAAAACCTAACCCTAGGATATGAAGTGCCAAAAGTCATGTGGGCCTCATTATGGTTAGTTAGTAAATCAACTTCTCGAGGTCATACCTTTTTCATACGATCTTCATTTTAGGCGCATGATAGCTCATTAGAAAGGTCCATGTCAGGAATACAAATTATGTCGTCAAAATATGACTATGGTGATCCCTAAGAACTTTGTTTAGGGCCTCAAAACGACCCCAAAAGTTTAGGACCTGAAAACTAGGAAAAAGAACTACCAAACAGAAAAACTTCTAAGATGAGCCAATTGGAATAGGTGGTTGGTCACCAATATCAACCTAGATCAATCCTTCCCCCTTAGGAAGAAATATTATCCATTGCATTGCGTTACCTCATCATATGAGGAAATTTCTATTGAGTTTGACCCTAGGTGAGCCACTTGCCTTGCTTTAACAACCTCATAAAGTTGGATCCGCTGCTGGCGAGTTCCCTTGAATTGTGTATCCACGATATTATTAGTGGATTATTGGTCCATGCATTTAGGCTTGAGATTTGTTGGTGTTAACAATTCTCCTATCTTTGAGGTGTCCAATAATGGTGGAAAATATGGCTGAAGTAGATCCACATTGAACATTGGGTGCAATCCAAGGAATGGGGAATGTTGAGCTCAAAAGGATGGGGACTCGTAAGGAATTCTTTTTGCAAGTGAAACTAAAATTTTTCTCCCACCTGAAACTTGTGTGGCACCCGATGTTTATCATTGCATTGCTTGTACTTGGAATTAGACGTCTATAAAATATCTTGAACATGTTGGTGGTTGTGATGGATCCACTCAATGAACCAGGTGGATTTGTCATCTTTAGTGGAAGCATGGGACGAGTCTTTCTTGGTGGCTGCAAGGGGTAGTGCAACATCCATGGGACCCAATGGTTCAAATACAAACCCCACATGAAAGGTGTTGTGGCTGGTTGAGCTATGTATGGCTCTATTGTAGTTTTTTTGAACATAGGGTAGACTTTCATCCCATGTGTGGGGGTTCTTGGAATTTTACTTGCAAGGAATATGCACGATCATCCGATTGACGACCTCAGTTTGGCCATCCGTCTGAGGGTGAAAGGAATTGGATTTGGTGAGGTTGGTATCCAACAGTGACCAGAATGTGATGAGGAACCGAATGTCCCAATATGATATAATGGTTTGTGGGATCCAAAAATGTACCCACACTCATTCAAATAAGAGATTGGTAGTGGCCTCTGTTGCGATTCTCTTCTTGTAGGCAACCATAATCGCCATCTTACAGAAGCAATCAACAACCAAAAAAACACAGTCATTTACCCTCTTTGTGGATGGAAGGCCCGACATGTATCCCATTGAGATGGATTCCTAGGGCTTGCTAGGAGTAGCAAGAGGGATGTACATGCTTTGTTTCTTAGTGGTTGGGTTGGAAATAGTGTAGGCAACGCAGGACCTAATATACTTTCTCACATCATGTCGAATTTTCAACCAATGGAAATGTTTCTTCAACACTTCCACTATCTTCTTGATGCCGAAGTGTCCCTCCACTCGAATATAGTGGGATTCCCGTATGATCTTCGATCACTCACTTGATGGAACAAAAAGATGGCCTAGATGGCACAACAACACATATTGAAGATGGAATTTAGTGATAGTTGTATTTTCACCCAACATTTGGTAGGTGGTGGTGAAGTTAGGATCATTCACATAGAGGTGGGGCCATCTAGAGGTCTCATGGATCCAAGAGTCTAGCACCGTGGTGAGTGTCGTGACTGGAGGTCGACTGAGGTAATCAACGACCTCGTTGGTTCTTCCTATATTATACTTGATGTTGATGTAGAACTGTCGCAAGTATGTGGACCACTTCTGATGGTGGTCATTCTGCAATTTTCCTCATGTCTACATGAACTGTAGTGGCTTATGAATAGTGTGGATGACTACTCCTTCCTGAGAATGTAATGCCTCCACTAGTGGAAAGATTGCACAATGGAGTACATTTCTTTGTCGTAAGTAGGGTAATTATGAACGAGATATGATAGTGTCTCATTATGATAGTCCACGGGGTGGCTATGTTGAGTGAGAACCATGACCACAACATATTCTGAAGCATTTGTCTCGATCTCAAAGGGTTGTTGCAGGTCATGTAATGAAATCAGCGGGGTTGAGCACAAGAACTTCTTCAAATCATTAAATTCTTACTGTTTTGAAAATCCCCACACAAAATTTTCCTTACCACCACCCTTGGTTACTTGGATAAGGGCCCATCCAATATGGGAGAATCCCAACAAGAACCTGCAATAGAAATTGGCAAGGCCTAAGCATTTTTGAAGCTCAGTGAGCGTGGGTGGGGATGGCTAGTCATAGGTGACCTGGATCTTAGATGGATCCACATTCACTCCATTCTCATCAATATTTTATCCTAGGTATTGGACCCTTTCCATGATGAAGGATCATTTTTTGAAGTTGGCATATAGATTTTTCTATCGCAGAGTGTGTAGAACCTACTAAATATGTTGCAAATGCTCTGCCCAAGTATTGTTGTAGATGAGGATGTGATCTAGATACACAACTAAAAAAGAATTGGTGAAAGGGTGCAAGATATCATTCATCATCCTCATGAATGTTGCTGGGGCATTTGTGAAACCAAAGTGCATGACTAGCCATTCAAAACGACCTTCCTTTCACTTGAAGGAAATATTCCATACATATGTATTCTCTATTGGAATCTGATGGTAGCTAGACTTCAGATCAATCTTACTGAAGTATTTTGGCCCCTTGAGTTGATCAACGAGATTGTCGATTTGGGGAATCAGGTACCTGTTCCTTACTGTGATTTTATTTAGGTCTCGGTAATCAATGTAGAGCCACCAGGTCCCATCTTTCTTCTTCACCAACACGATTGGGCTTCCATAAGGTGATGAGATGGGTCGTGTGTGGCCCTTTTGGAACATTTCTTGGATATGATGCTTGATATCCTCATTTTCTAATAGAGGGAGGAAATATACTGACCCATTGGGTAGAGGTGTGTTGGGGGTCAGATCGATGGAATTATTGACCTGAAATTGCAGAGGTACCCCAATAGGAAAGGAGAATATGTCTTTGTATTCTTCCATAACCTTATCCACTTTATTTTGTTGCATGGATAGGTCATCTTCAGAGGACCTGGATGTGGCTGCAATATTTCACTCACTCTGAGAGTGAATCACAAAGAAGAAAAAATCCCCGATCTGAGAGATGAACTTCCTGCATTTCTTGGAAGAGATCAAGGAAATGAAACTAGGTGGGAATACCTCGAGTATCCTATACAACTTCCTATTCAAAGTAATAATAACACTACGAGGCCTAGACTCATATACAACATGACATTTCCATAAATAAGGTTGGCCCAAAATAACATCACAAACTTCAAGGGGAGAAACATTACACAATACCTCACCTTTGAAGGGTTTCATGACGTATGACATGAGACACTATTGGTTGACACAAAGGTCGCTTCCTTGGTGGAGCCATATGATGGTGTAGGGTTGCAGTTGCGAAATTATCAGTAGGGATATATTCTTGATGACCACTGTTCAATTGAAGTTATTATGGATATCATTATCAATGATGAAGTTTCGAGGGTTTCCTTTCAGGCACATCTGTGAACGAAAAAGGTTCTCTCCTTCCTCTGGCTCATTAGGTTCACTAGGTTGGATATTGGTGGTAGCAACTGTGGAACTGGGTTCCGTGTTAATGATCCGTCTCAATTTTTTTGGTTTTGACTCAAAATCGGAACCCACATCTGATTCCATGGCTTTCACCGCAACCACCAATGACTTATTTGAGTGGAAATCAACATTGTTATACCAACGACTCTTTTGGAAGTCGCACCACTTCCAGGTATATTTCTTCATTTTTCCATTGTCCTTATTTTATTATGGCTTATACTGACTTTCCTAAGGTTTTCCATATTTTCTCTAGCCTTTGTTATACAATTTGGGGATGCCCTTTCCCTTCTTTTGTTGTGAGGGGTTCCCAGACCCAAATTGTTGTGTCTTCTGTTTAATATTCTGCTCAATTTTGATGGCATATCAATAGGCCATGCCCAAGGAAGAGATATCCATAAAATACATTTTTTCCTAGATGTATCTATGGAGACCACCGCGATACTTTAGCACCAGATGTCTCTCAGAATCTCTGATACCTATCTTGGTGCACAAGGTATGGAAGATACATGTGAACTCTAGCACTGCTTGGTCCCTTTCTTTCCACAGTGTGGTCCATTTTGTATATAGGTCATCATTACTTACAACAAGGTAGTATTATTCCTTAATAGCATCCCTGAAGGACTCCCAGGTGAGTGTGATTGTAAATAATGAGGGTTCCCATGTTTCCTTTTTCTCACAGAAAGTATTCAACCAATATTTGACATGGGTTCTCTATTCAAAAAGTTATGGATAGAAAAATACCCTTTTGGCATATTCAACCATTTATCTACAATATCTGTGTCTATCTGACCTTACAATATAGGAATATAAAAGTTGATCTGTACCTTTAAGGGGGAGACACCTCTTCTAGAGGAATATGCATCTCATGTTGGTAGTCGCCGAAGGATTTCGTAGAATTATCCATCATCTCGTTCCTCTGTTGCACGAGGGATTCCTCGAGTAATAGTTTGAAAGGATCTCTTGTCCCGTTGTATTTCCTTTCTCCCACCATGGAAGGTCTCTAGGGCATGTGAGATATTTTTCCTCAAGATAATCAAGCTCGAGACCCAAATCTTTGTACCATAACCTTGTCGGGTCCATGCACTAAGAACAACAAGGAGCAAGTTGCTCTCATACCATTGATCCATATTTTATGAGTTGAATTAAATGAATAAAAACTATTAGTATTAGTATTAACACATAGACAGAAGGAACAATAACAAAGATACAATAAAATTGGCTTCTATTCAATAAAGAAATATGTTGAAACTGTAAAATGTAGAATGAAAACAAGCTTTCCAGAATGGTGGCGGCTTATCTTTGAGAAGAGATGTGACGACTGCGCTCATTCGCAAGAAGATTATTACAATGAGTCTATGAAATTCATTTTAAAATAAAAATGAATGCCAAAACCCTAGACATCCAAAAACCTAAACCTAGGAGATGGAGCACCCAAAGTCATGTGGGCCCCATTGGGTTAAGTTAGTACATCAACTTCCCAGGGTCTTAACTTTTGCATACGATCTTCTTTTTAGGCGCATCATATCCCATTGGAAAGGTGTATCCAAGGAATAGACATTATTCCATCAAATTATGACTCCATCAATAGTTTGAATATGGTGAGCCCTAAAAATGCTATTCAGGGCCTCAAAACGATCCGAGAAGTTAAGGATCCAAAAAAGTAGGAAAACAAATTACCAAATTAAAAGATGGCCAAGAGGAGTCAGCTGGAATTGATGGGTTGCCACTAATATCCACCTGGATCAGTCTCTCACATGCACCATATGCAAGTAGTACACAAAAGACAACCTCTAACTAGCAGCCAATAATGAAAACTACTGACAAAGGCGAGGAAACCACCAATAGGGATAATGGAATCCAAGACACTGCATGAATCCCAATGCGTGAATAGATTTATTTCCATTGAACAAAAAGGAAACCCCCTAGTCAAGAACCAATGAGGAGATTTCATTTGTTGGGTTCAAGGTTGCCTACCAATAATCAAAGTAGGCCCAGGCTGCAAGGTAGGACAACAACTTCGTGTGATTTTAAGACTCACTTGTAAGGGGATAGTTGACATGCAAAGACAAGAGTTATAAGGAATGGTTGAAACATGATTATACTTCCTTTGAACAAGAGCATGAGACATATGGATAACGCAGGAAACATAGAATTAACACTGATCATTTACAAAATTTTGTGACATAGGAGGCATAACCAAACTCTCCATATGGACAACAAGAATAACTAGTCATAGGAGTAGACTCTAAGTAACGAGTTCATATTCCTAAGGAGGCATGACTAGTACTGATAGGAGATAATATTGTTTTCTCACATGTCTTTATTTTTGTTTTTTCATACTAAAAGAAATTCTATGATATAGTAGAGGAAATGAGTGTCGGGAGTAAGAAAATAGTTCAAAGCAGTGGAACATACCTATGCTCAATGCAAGGGAACACATGCGGGACATGGAAACTCAAGAGGATGTTTCCTCTATGGGTAAAGGGTTTTGAAGTTGTAAAGGATATATGGAAGGCATTTCTTGGCTAATGCTGAGAATTGTTGGGGAAAGAGTCTTATAACAAGAAAGAGAGAGATCACATTAGGATTAGAAATGAAAGAAATATAATGGGATGTAATTACAACTTAACTCAAAGAGTGTACCTTTTCGTAGATGTTAGTCCCCTGGGCCCAAGAAACTATAAAATAATACCCAGGAGAATTCTTCTAGCCAATGATGACTAAAGTATTCATTTTTTGTAAGTAGTCTACATGGTCCAAAAAAGGGTTAAACTTATATCAAAGTATATTTCCTTTCAAATACATTTAACGAGTGTGAAAGAGACAAGTTCACTCGAAAATATTTTTCATTTTTTTTTAGAGTCGGAACAGAGATTAACCAAGACTCGACAGGAGTCTCATAGGTAGTGGTCAGAATGATATTGAGTAAGAAAATGAGGTTCAAATGAAAATTCATATCGTGAATATAAGGAACTCCTGTACCTATGGATTAAAATTTGCATGGGCGTCAAATGGAAAAATTGTTCTAACTAGGGTACCCATGTTTGGTAAGTCTCTACCACTTAACAACGACACTTCTAGTAGCAACAAGAAGGTTCCATGTTGCTAATAAATGGGTTCGTACCTAGGGTATGTGAATCATGGTCATAGGTTATTGAAAAAATGAAAAGCGAGGTGAGAACCTATCCTATATTCCAATGATGGTATATACCTTCTAGAGGCACAAACGAGCGACAAGATGCTAGAAATCCCAAAAACAAAACTAGAGAAAACCACTTCAAACCAGGTCTTACACTGCACAATTAGTCCACATGGTAAAAAATAGGAAAGATAGGGTAAAAACTATATAAAGTTGGTAAAACGTATCTAAAAATAGTAAAAATAATAATTTTTTACCATGTCATTTGATTTTTTCACCCACATAGTGCTTTTGAGACCATTTTACCCACGATCTTCCAGTGATGATTTCGGGAGATACAATCAACGTAATTAAAACCCATCTGGACCATGTAAGTGCTCATCCTATTGTCTTATTCAACTCTAATATCAAGTATTCTAGATAAATTAAAATGATAACAAGAGAAGGATCGAATCATACCTCGTCTCTACATTCAAAGAAGGCCGTGGTTGAGCTCACAACCCAAAGCTTTATACCTGCAACTTGTCCTCAACATCCAAGATACACAAGCATGTGTAAATTATATAGAATGTTAGTATATAAACTATCGTAATCCATTAAGATACATTCCAAATATTCCCATGGAAACTAATATAAATATTTACAACATATATTTGGATGAGAAAATAGTATTTCTATTAATGTAATCAACATAAGTGCATAGGTGACAAACTTCTCTAATGTCACATATTGGAATCGAAAAAATAAGTCCCTCCACCTCGGCCCTCACCACTTCAATCCTCCATAAAGGAAATCTCACAAGTATTAGGATTCAACGAGGTTCTCCATCTCAAGATAGGAAGAGTTTGGGGGATGAACACAAGAAGTTTAAACTTTCAAGGACAAAGGGATGCAGACTAATTATAAGGTGAAATTTCTCGAGAGTGTATTTTCTCTCAATGATGAATTATCCAAGGCTTGTATATGGCTCAATTTATAGCCTTCAAATGGAATTTAAGGGTTGAGTGAGAGCGTTTCCAGTATATGGAAGGTCAAGGATCCTAGATCTCATCACATGACATGGAAACCCGACATACTTTTCAATTTTTTAGCACAAAGCCCAATGTATGTGGGATGTAATGGAGCAACCTACATATACACGAGTTGTCTAACTGTGGCTCGTGTGTATGGACAAAAAATTGTATTTTTGACTCTAGATTTAGCAAAATGGGGGTTTTGATTCTTCAAAGGGAAATGGAAGTCCATCAAAGCACAAGATGCATGGAGTGTGGAAAAAAATTCTATAACATATTGATCACCATGGTGTGAGTCAATACTACTTCAGCCTCCATTACTTAGACATGTGGAGATATCCACATCGTGGATTTTCTAATATCATTCTAGAAGGTCCAAAACCATATCAAAATTGAAGGTTGGGGAAGTCAAAAACCTATCCCTAGATGGCTATCGAGGTATGTTAAATACCAGACCACTAACAGGAGAAGCAGTCCATTATTTTTAATTGTATCTTGTTCCTTAGATGAGAAAAACATATGAGAGTGGTATTCTATGAGCATAACTGAGGAGGAGAGATTATGTTGTATCCATACAAACCATAGTTCAAAGGCCACTCCATAGAGAGTGCCTCTTTCTTTGTACTTGCATCATTTATATACCAGAGAAAAGAGAGCATAGTAGCCTCACCTTCTAGTTGGATTTTCTGCCATATTGGGTTTCCCGGGTCATATATTTTCTTTATCTGTGGATGGTGTGAATTTTCTTTAATGTTCTGTATTTTTTTCATTTTATCTATTTCATGCATAAGCATAAAAATAAATAACTAAGTATTTTGGGATCTGAAGGAAAAATAACAGTACTAGTAAATATTTTAGTATTTTCTTATTAGATCTATTGTGACGAACTATTACAGTGGAATATCCATGATAGTTTACATATCAAGGTCATCAAAAGATACTTGAAGAAGTTGAACTGCATATAAAGGATGTACATGCAAAGCATGATGGTATTATCTCCTAGGCTAGAGTAATCAAATACCAAGCAAAGAGGATAGAGGATACCATTATCTATTAAAATAAGATAGATGAAAGGGGTGTGAAAAATGAAGAAAAACCGTCAAATGTGAAATCATATTGAGACCCTCATTATCATGAAAGACTTCAAGGAATACAAGAAGATCAATATCAACATTATCAAGGAAGAAGATGGAATTCTCATTAATTTTCATGGAATATGGCATGACAAAACCATTATTCCACAAGATATTATCATAGACCATCATCTACTATAAATTGGAGAAGCTTCAACAACAATGCATGGAATAAAGGGAAATAAAATTATGCAACAACTATCCACCAAGGATTACAGCAAAAAATAATTGATTTTGGATGGATGGATCATCATCAATGGAAATAAGAAATAGGGAACATAAGAAAATCATATTACTTGGTTCCATCACATGTGAAGCCTTTAGTTGCAAATATTTGAGTAAAAAGGAGGGTAATATGTTATGAACCAAGGGGCACATATATAGGATTAAACATATATGATATGACCCCAAAAGGAGGCATATATGGGGATAAATGTACATGTAATGTGTAAATATATATGTAATATGGTTGGTCTAATAGTAAAGGGGCCTCATGTGTAGGTGTAAATAGGTATATATAGAGATCAAGTATTCATTATTGGAGATGTGTGAATTGTGATGTATGAATGTATTTTGTTATGTGGAGGAGTTTCTCCTATTCTTTAAGGATTTATTGTATAAATTATCTATATTAGGGTTATGCTCCATGCTCACATTTTTTACAAGGTGTGTACTATGTTCTGTTACGATATTTTAATCATTTGGTACATTACACCATTCAAGGTTATATGAACCAACCCTTCATTTGATATTTTATCTCATGCATCAAGTAGTTGATCATGGATATTGTTAGCACACATTTTTGATAAAATGGTGCTTTTTCCCTTAGGAAATAACGCCTTGGTAAAAAATGTAGGAAAGGGGTCTTAGCGCGACTCACATATTTTTTTTATCCTAAGTTTTTGATGACTTGATAGTTTTGGCGTGTTGTTCTAAGGAGCGCACAAATATCAATGGCTGAGCAGGCGCACTCAAATCTATGGTTGATAGCAGCAACTCGGACCCCCAATACTTTTCTTCCTTTAATGGTGGGGGGGGTCTGAGTTAGTGGTTTTCTAGAATGGGCTCCTCACAACGTGTTTCCCCCACAACAACTTGGATCCCCCCCGCTTTTTACCGCTTACCGCCTACCCCCCCATCCGAGCTAACCACCATGCTACCTCCCAATACCACCAGGTCACCTCCCAATACCATCCATGCTCCCACTAACACCTCTCCTCCACTCACACTTCTGCACGCCTATCCCTTTTACACTTTATATTTCTCTCCCTCTCACCTTCCGACATCTTTCTTCCACTTACCCTCCATGTCCTTCACTATTGTTGTCGTCTACCTCCTGACCTATCACACTGCTCTGCCACCACATCCCTTTCTCATTTTCCACATCGTCCTCACGCCTTTACACCTCATCTCCCACATACTGGTGCTCACGCATTACCAGTCACCACCAACTGCATCCTTTCACATGGCCATCGCTCACTCATTGTTTCATGCAAGTTTGTGCTAAGCTCCTCACCATCTCACCATTATCAGCTTCCACGTCTTCCTTCCAGTTCTCTCTGCAAAGGTTCAACAAAAGTAAAGGTGGCAGAGGTTCAGATCAAGGCCATCACGTTTTCAAGGTGTCGAGTTTTCTCAGGCCCCATCCTAATCCCGATGAAGGTAGTTAATGAAAGTAAGGGAGGTGGTTGAAACCTCGTCTCACCCTATAAATGGAAAGCTTGAAAGGACTAGCCATGGAAGCAGATTGTCAGCCTAGACTGATTTGATCTTGCATCTGACAGAGAAGGTTCAGACGTAAGTGTTCACGTCTGATAGAATACCACATGCACAATCTGATAGAGAAGACACATACGTAAAGGCTTGAATGTAGTAACTCAATCGTGCCTCTAGCAGTTGTAGACAGTTCTAAGTATAAATATGCAGTTTTGATATTTTGTAATGGTCGGATGGTTGAGCTAGGCTCCTTGATTGTAATATTTTGATGAAGCATAATGGCTCTCTGGTTATGTACTCGATTTGAGACTTCTTGATTAATATAAGTCATCTTTCTTCTTCCATCTTATTTTCCTCTGATACTGAAGTATTCATGATCGAATGATTCACATGGATTGTTGTAGTTGTATTGTGAAGGATGTTTGATCATAGTACTATTATGGTGTTCTTCAATTTTCTGAAACTTTGAATCCAAGAGGATCTTGTGTTTGAGTTTTTACTCCTTAGGTTGCTTGAAGATCTGATGTCTACAACAGACCTTTACATTTTCCTCACCAAAGTCTTCCTCCTACTCACCTTTACTCTCACTTACTGACTGAAGTTGATAAAGACCTCAATTTCTTGTGCGTGCTAGTCCAATTTCTTGAGTTTATAACGATATTATCTTGATATCCACTCGACCTCTTTAAAATCATTCATAGTGACATATAACCTTATGGGTACTGGGTTTACCTTCTATGCAATTGGAGGGTGACTTCTAGTGCTAACATTATTAGTGTTGTTTCCAGGGAATGAATTGAATACATTTCCCTGGGATAGAACGATAAAGAAGTTATGATTTTGAAGGTGCATATGATATCAGTACCATTGAAGACTACAACTTGCACCTAGCGACTCCATTATTTTGAGTCCACTGTTTCAGTTGTGGCTCCGCAAAGAAGACAGACAAGGTATACTCCATAGCTGCCTCTGGAAACATATGAAGCTGACCCAGAGAAAATTATCAGAAAGGGAAGGGCACCTCAAAAGGGGATTTCGACTGTTGTACCTGGTGATTCTAGTAGTTTTCATAATCCTTATTTAAAAATTCCAGTAGCTGCTTCTCATTCTCCTATTATACCACATGTTGGAGTTTCCAGAAATTTAAATTTTGGATGTATTCTTGTTGATTTCTCCCCTCCTAGTCTCAGTTTGGAAGGAGAAATCTTTGATACCCCTGTTTCCCCTGAAGTCATACAGTGGTTTAGGTCCAAGACCTTATAAGGTTTTCCCACTCTGGGCTTTACTCCTCCTCCTCCTATTAGAGTTGCTACATTAAGAGAAGGGGAAACCTCTCTTCCCTCGAGCCCCACATATTTCTCTCCAAACCCTCAGTTGTTTCCCCTTTCTCCCAGAAGAACAGTTCCAATATCCCCTGTTCAAACTCCATCTCCTCCCATTTCTCCTCTAGTTCACATCCCAATGGCAGGTGCTAATCCCCCTAGGAACATAATGGATTCCATAGTGGCTTCTAGATACGCCCCTCTCATTTTTCCTCATCCCCTAAACACTCTTCCAGCTGGTGGCTACCTTAAGTAGTTGCCTAAGTTCACGGGTGAGAGAGACATAACTACAAAAGATCACCTTGCATCCTTTTATAATTAGGCATACAATTATGTCATTGTGAATGAAGATGTATGGATGAGAATTTTTGTTCATCGTCTTGATGGAGAGGCTAGGAAATGGTTTAGGGCCTTGGCTCCTGGATCTATTGATGGGATTGAAGCCCTAGATGATGCATTCTTAAGAAATTGGGGGGATAAAAAGGATTTCCTTTACTATATTACAAAGTTTGGATCACTTAAGAAAGGAGAAGGGGAATCTGTTTCTGACTTTTCAAAGAGGTTTAATAAAATGTATAATAAGATTCCTATTGAGATTAAACCTACATAAAACTCTGCCAAAATTATTTATGCTAGTTCTTTCAACCCTTATTTATGCCTCTTGTTAATATAAAGAAGAGATACTTCCTTGGATCATATGAAATATGCAGCCCTGGAAGTCGAGTCCAATATATTGGTAGTTGAAAAACTTTGGAGTAAGGATGATAGAGACAGAGGAAAGGGGAGGTATGAAGCTTCAACCTCTGGTTCCTCAGCTTCCCACCCTCAAGTAGATGAATTGACCATGCTGGTAAAGTCACTTTCTACTGAGGTGGAAAGTTTGAAACTAGAAGGAAAGAAGAACTATAGAAATCCCCCTAATGCTGAAAATAGGGGTACCTTTAGAAGACCAAATAACACCCCTCAAATTATCCAAAGAGATCAAAGAAGCAGGGATAGGGATGATCATAGAATCCAATACCCTCTCCAAAATAACCTTGTTACTGATTAGGAAGGAGTGGAAGAGGTTGATCCTGCAATCCATTGTCTTGGAGACATCTCATCATTTCCTCATTTAACCCAATATGCATATGAGGAGTCTCTCATGGACAATGAACTAAATGAGCTGAGTAAAGGGGAGAAGACTAGTAGCAGTCCAAATAAATACAACCCTAGGTCAAAAAATAAAAGAGGGGAGGTATGACATTCCTGATCAGCCTACCACATCATAAAATCTTGCTAAAGATGTAGCAGACAACATCAAAGATAAGAAGGCACAGAAACCCCCACCAGTGGTCAAAATCCCTGTCCCAAAAGTGAAGGAAATTTTGAAACTTCCTTCCTCTTTTATCTTTGAGCATGAGATTCAAAAGATTAGGATCCCTGTACCTTTTTTGGAGTTGATAAAAAATGCATAATTTAAAAGGTATCTTTCCAAAATGTTGCAGCCTGAACCGTCCTCAAATGCCAGTGATTTAGTAAATATTCAAGATGAAAAGCCAATAGTCATCTTAGGTCCTTTGATAGAATATAGAGATGATTCACCCCCTCCCTTCTATACATCATTGAACATACATGATAAGGTGTTGCATAACTATTTGATGGACTCAGGGGAATCTCATAATCTAATGCCCAAAACTGTCATGGATGAACTTGGATTAGAAATCACAAAGACTTACCATGACTTATATTCTTTTGACTCTAGGAAAGTGAAGTATCTTGGGGTCATCAAAGATCTGTTTGTGACCTTGTTTCAGTTTCCCATGAAAAGTGTGGTCATGGATATTTTGGTGGGTGATGTTCCCCCCAACTTTGGCATGCTCTTGTCAATATCTTGGATAAAAATACTTGGGGGAACCTTTCAGATGGACCTAACATATGCTACCATTCTTGTGTTTGGGGGGGAGCATAGAAGACTTTACAAGGAAGCTCATTTGGCCTACATTATTAGTGACGAAGAAAACCCCACAAACCATCCTATTTTTTCACTTGATACTGATCTGGGATCCAATACATTGTAGCTCACTGATGCTCCTCAACCTCCTCTAGAAATCATAAAATAGTCCATTACTTTTTGTGAAGATTCTCCTCCAATCACTTATGTTTGGAAGATGTTCTTTGACGGAGCCTCTTCTAGGGAAGGTGCTAGTGTTGGAGTTGTATTTGTTTCACCTACTCAAGAGACTACATCTTTGTCCTACAAGTTAGAATTTGAAGACATGGGGATTGAAGAGATATCAGTGTTTGGGGATGTTGAATTAATTGTCAATCAGATCAAAAATATTTATCAGGCTAAGCACCCTAGGGTAATAACTTATTGAAATGAAGTGTGGGACCTAGTTGACAGTATTTTCTTAGCTTTCAACATTTCATTTATTCCAAGAGAAGAAAATGTCACGTCTGATTCTTTTCTTGTTTCAACAAGTAATTTCAGAGTCCCTCTGCCACCTAAACTCAAGTATGTTGTAGAAGTGAAATATATACCCTCTATACCTGATAATGTCAAGCATTGGAAAGTGTTTGAGGATGATCTTGAGATCAAAATATTCCTTGAGATTGTTGATTACTTTTCTGCATTACATATTGATCAAGATCATGATTCTAAAAGTAATACTCATGCTGATGTTTTCTTAAAAAAAATTGCTAATGATCATATTGTTCAGTTGCCTAGCAATCATATTCCAAAGGGACTAGTCCCTTTGGAAATACTATTTGACAGGAATGATGTGGTAGTGAAAGTTAAGGGTTCAAATAATTATGATGATGTAACTAAGTACAATATTTCTACAGAGAAGGATCCAAAATTTTTGAAGTTGTCAAGCATCTTGTCAAGGGAACAAAGGGTTGAATATGATGAACTATTAAAATATTTTTATGATGTGTTTTCCTGGACATATGAATATCTTAGAACATAAGACGCAAGTATCATTGAACATAAGATCCCATTGAAGGAAGAGACCAAACCATTTAGGCATAAATTGAGACAAATAAATCCTATGATGTTGCCTATTATGGAGAAAGAGGTAAAAAAGATTTTGGATGCCAAGATTATCATTCCTTTGAGGTATTCTGAATGGGTGGCCAACTCAGTCCCAGTGAGAAAGAAGAATGGAGAAATCAGACTTTGTGTCGATTTACGGAACTAGAACCGAATCTCTAAGAAGGATAATTATGCCTTGCCAAAGATGGAGTACATATTACAGAGGGTGATAGGTGCATATAGGATGTCCATGATTGATGGATTTTCTAGCTACAATCATATCTATGTCTGGCCTGAAGACAGAGAGAAAACAACGTTCTCTACTCCTTGGGGTACATTCATGTATGCTAATATGCCCTTCGGATTGATAAACGCAAGGGAAACCTTTCAGCGAGCCATGGACATAGCCTTTATTGGAGATAAGGATAAGTTTGTGGTCATCTATTTGGATGACATAATAGTGCTCTCACAATCTGATAAAGAACATTATGATCATTTGAAAAGGGTCTTCTTGAAATGTAGAAAATTTAGTCTCTCAAATCCCAAAAAGTCATTGTTTTCCATGAAGGAGGGAAAATTATTGGGGCACATAGTATCAACTGAGGGGGTAAGGATTGATTCAATCAAGGTAGAAACATCCAAACCTTGTCACTCACTAGGTCCAAAAAAGAAGTTCAGTATTTCTTGGGGAAAATCAATTTCTTAACAAGGTTTGTTTCTAATTTTGTTGAATTGGTAAAGCATATTAAAACCATGTTGAGGAAAGGAAATGGAATCAAATGGATTGCTGAATCTCATAATTCTTTCGATCAAATAAAGAAGGCCTTGACCGAAGCACTTGTGCTCATCAATCCTAACTACTCCAATGATTTTCTGATTTTTTCCTTCACTTCATTTGACATAGTAGCATCTATTTTATTGCATAAGAACGCTGAAGGGTTAGAGAAGACCATTGCCTTTTTTAGTAGAGCATTGAGAGATGTTGAAATGAAATATGACATCATGGAAAAGAAGGCCTATGCTTTGATTAAATCCCTCAAGGCGTTCAGAGTCTATGTTCCTCATTCAAGGGTCATTGCATATGTCCCTTCAGCTTCTGTGAAGGATATTCTCATTCAGCCTGGCATAGATCGAAGAAGGAGCAAGTGGATTGCCAAAATCCTTGAAGTTGATCTTGATATAAAGCCCACCAAATTTGTTAAAGGACAAGGTTTAGTTAGGTTGCTAGCTGAATCTAATTGCCAAGCTTTGGGGGTTAATTTCACCAACAATTTCTCAGAAAAACAACAAGCTGAGTTGTCTGATAAAGGTTCTCAACCTAGCCCCCCATTGGCAGAGTGTGCTTGGTACAAGGACATTATATTTTTTCTACAAAAGTTGTAGCCTCCTGATCATATAGAGAAAAGAAAGGTAAGATATTTGAAGATTAAATAAATTAAATACTATCTTATTGATCAAGTATTGTATTGGAAGGACCCTCTGGGAGTGATTTTGAGATGTTTAGATCCACAGGAGGCCCAAAAGATTATGTCTGATTTTCATGATAGTTTATGTGGGGGGCATAACTTCTGGAGAACCACAACCTATAAGATTCTTAGGGATGGATATTTTTGGCCTAGTCTATTCACTGATGTTTGTTCAAAGATCAAGGCTTGTGTTAAGTGTAAAAAATTGTTTGGAAAGCAGTAGCTCAAGTCTTTTCCATTAAAGCATGTGGTATCTGCAGAACCCTTTTAGCAGTGGGGCCTAGATTTTATTGGATAAATTTATCCTGCTTCAAGTGGTCAGGACAGGTGGATCTTGACTACCACAGATTACTTTACCAAGTGGATACAAGCCATCCCCACAAGGAATGTTTCCCACAAGGTAATCATTAGTTTCCTTGAGGATATTATGACAATATTTGGTTGTCCAAACATAATTATCACTGATAATGCTGCATATTTCAAGGCTGAACCATTGATCCAGTTTTGTGAATAGTTTGGAATCGCATTGATTCACTCTACCCCTTACTACCCCCAAGGGAATGGAATGGCAGAGTGCTCTAACAAGAGCCTTATAAATATCATCAAAATATTGTTAGAGGACAATAAGAAATCATGGGATTCAAAGATCAAATTTTCTTTGTGGGCTGATAGAGTGACAACAAATAGGTCTCTTGGTGTCTCTCCTTTTTAGCTTGTGTATGTAGTTGAGGCTGGTTTTCCTTCTCAGCTGGCCTTGCTTGTGGAAAAATTCTTCCAAGACTGCCAAGGAGAACCTAATGATATGATCAGAAGAATACAACATCTGGTAGAAGTGCAACAGACTAGGGAGCAACTACTAGACAAAGAAAATGACCATCAATAGAAGATCAAGCAGGCCTTTGACAAAAAGGTAAGCAAAGATGATTTCCAGCTGGGAGATCTAGTACTGAAATGGGATGCACCCAAGTAGGAGAAAGGAAAGCACGATAAATTTTAATCCCTGTGGATTGGAACCTTCAAAGTTTCTGAAGTGTTCTCAAATAATACTTAAAAGTTGCATAATTTGGAGGATGATGAAGTTTTTGGTGGCCTTGTAAATGGGCATTTTCTGAAAAGGTTCTTTGCTTGAGCCATGAGTGGCTTTTCATGCCATTGTAAATATCATTCTTATTTTTCTTTTAATAACTAACCCCATATCTTTAAGATAAGGCACTAAAGCTACTGAAGTTATTAGAGCTTTGTAGGGAGGTCTTTATCCCCCATGGAGCTTATGTTAGCACAACTTTTTGATAAAATGGTGTTTTTTCCCTTAGGAAATAACCCCTTGGTAAAAAATGCAGGAAAGAGGTCTTAGCACGATGCACATTTTATTTGTATCCTAAGTTTTTGATGACTTGATAGTTTTTGTGAATTATTCTAAGGAGCGCGCAGATCTCAACGACTGAGCGAGGCGTGCTCAAATCTACGGTCGAAAGTAGCAACTCAGACCCCCCTCAATATTTATGCCTTTAACAGTGGGGGGGGATCCGAGCTGGTGGTTTTCTGGAGTGGACCCCTCAAAACGTGTCTCCCCCACAACAACTTAGACCCCCTCTGCTCTTTACCACTTACCGCATACCCCCCCCGCTCCCTCCAAGCTAACCACCAGACCGCCTCCCAATAATGCCAGGCCACTTCCCAATACCGCTCACGCTCCCACTAACACATGTACTCCACTCACACTTCTGCACGCCTGTCCCTTTTCCACTTTATATTTCTCTCCCTCTCACCTCCCGACATCTGTCTTCCACTTACGCTCCATGTCCTTCACTATTGTTGTCGTCTACCCCCTGACCTATCACACTACTCTCCCACCACATCCCTTTCTCATTTTCCACATCACCCTCGCTCCTTTACACATCATCTCCCATATACTGGCGCTCACGCATTCCCGCTCACTACCAACCACATCCTTCCACATGGCCATCGTTCACTCATTGTTCCATGCAGGTTTGCACCAAGCTCCTCACCAACTCACCATTATCGGCATCCACGTCTTCCTGCCAGTTCTCTCTGCAAAGGCCCAACAAAAATACAGGTGGTAGAGGTTCAGAGTGAGGCCATCACATTTTCAAGGTGTTGAGTTGACTCAAGCCCCATCCTGATCCTGATGAAGGTATTTAATGAAAGTAAGGAGGTGGTTGAAACCTCGTCTCACCCCATAAATGGAAATATTAAAAGGACTAGCTGTGGAAGCAGACTGTCAGCCCAGACTAATCTGAGATCGCGTCTGAAAGAGAAGGTTCAGATGGAAGAGTTCACATATGACAGAAGACTGCATGCACAGTCTAACAGAGAAGACACAGATGTAAAGCCTTGAATACAGTGACTCGATCGCGCCTCTAGCGGTTGTAGACAATTATGAGTATAAATAGGAAGTTTTGATATTTTGTTACAGTCAGATGGTTGACATAGGCTCCCTTATTGTAATATTTTGATGAAGCATACTGTCTCTCTGGTTATGTACTCGAATTGAGACTTCTTGATTAATATAAGTCAACTTTCTTCTTCCATCTTATTTTCCTCTGATACCGAAGTATTCATGATCAAATGATTCACATGGGTTTTTGTAGCTATATTATGATGGATGTTTGATCACAATATTGTTATTGTGTTCTTCAGTTTCCCGAAAATTTGAATCCAAGAGGATCTTGTGTTTGTGTTTTTCCTCCTTAGGTTGCTTGAAGATTTGATGTCTACAACATACCTCTACCTTTTCCTCACCAAATTCTTCCTCCTACTCACCTTTACTCCCACTTACTGACTGAAGTTGATAAAGACCTCAATTTCTTGTGCATGCTAGTCCAGTTTCCCGAGTTAAAACTATATTATCTTGAGTCTTATCCATTCAACCTTTTTAAACTCATTTATAGTGACATATAACCTAATGGGTACTGGGTTTACCTTCTATGCAATCAGAGGGTGACTTCTAGTGCTAAGAGATATATTCTAATATGTCAAGGTATCAAGAGACACCCTCTCCCTCTTCCATCCTGCATGCATTCAATTTGTTTCTAAGTAACATCCTCCATGACATTCTTGAAGACTCATATATAGATTCTTGACTTTTCCCACAATTCTTTTGCTATCTTGCAACTTCTTGCATGCACAACCAAAGATGATATCAAATTAATTGAGCTAATCATACAAGCCCTGTCATGCTTCTTATCCCACTTGGATTGCTTAGTGGGACTTGTGGGTTTTTGTTTTGATCCATCAACTTTAGAATAAATGTCTCGATTAATTATTATGAGTTCTGTAAAATATTTTCACGAGTAATTACAGGTGCCTTCAAGTATTTCTGAATCACTAACATTTAAATTTTCCCTGTTTGAGATTGGAAGACAACAACTCAAAACTCTTGAAATTTTCTTATGCATCTATCTTAAAAAGATAATGTAAGATGCTCTGATTAGTCTCCTAACCTTATTTAAACAGTTGGGTATTTTCCTCCATACCTTCGGATTGACTAGAATGCATCCCCCTTAATTGGAATATATGGGGGATATCATTTGGAATCTTGATACCAAATCATAGAATACTATAATGATATATATCCACTACCAAAATAACACCAAAAAAGTCTCACCTTGCTATATTCCTATCACCCTAAGTAATTTGTTGACTATGTCTATTTCAACACATTCAATACCGAGAAACATTTCATTTTTTCTTAAAAGTGAGCCTGTGAGTTGAACCCATGAGCTATGGTACAATCAAGGACTGATCCATCTCAGCTACCATTACTACATCCTAAAAATTACCACACATGTGTTTATGCAGGAAACCATGATAGCCATGAGACAGGGGTCGGAGACGGGGGAGACAATGGAGCCAAGTAGTGAAATGAATCACTCTTACTCAAACAACCAATCCGTTAAGTAATGTATTGAGATATTTCTTAATCGAAGGGGCATGCTATATCTTTGAAATTTTTTCAAATAGGAATAGGAACACCACCAGGAACTCAACCACCTATGAAACTACTACAAATATACTCAAAACATCATTCTGAGGATGGATTTTTATACGTGCACCCTCAATTCTTTTAGTTATTTGTTTCTGAAATTTTAGAGCATGTTCTCTGATACCATGAAGGGAAATGTGTAAGAACATATAATTCATCTACCTGTTAATCCCAAGACAAAGCCCCATGTTATGTATAAACCCCCTTGTTAATCCCTAGATATTGAATTATTACATTTCTAGTAGGTCGGCTAGAACCCTTCATTGCACTCTTTCATCATAATTGTAACCCTTTGTCTCCTATATATATATGTGTATATATATATGTATGTATGTATGTATGTATGTATGTATGTATGTATATATATGTATGTATGTATGTATCAAGGAGATCTAGTATTAGGATCATATTATCTCAACTCATATTGTGTTATGAAGTGGATATATTGTAAAGGAGGTTTCCCCCTTGAAGTGGACTGTAATTTACTGATTTCTTATCATTTGAAGGTGTTGAATCATAAAATTTGGTATCAGAGTTTATTGATCCTAGTGTTTTTCTTATCCAAGAAATTCATATTAGAATTTTCACTATAACTTTTTTTCTATGACTATTCAGGCCATGAAAATAGAATTTCTTCAAAGAACATATCAAGGCATATGTGGTAAAATTTTCAGCTTCTAGGTCATCATACTTTTGGAGATACACCCTATGGAAGATAGGGTATCTAACTGTGAAAAACCCATGGTGGGGCATCGAAATTTTGTTCTTATTAAGAAATCAAGACCTCAATATGGGGCCTTTATCCCATTATTCTCGTCCAGATCTTTGCAGCCATGGTCTCCATGATCAAAACTGAGCTCAAAACTGGCAGATATACCTCTCCCAAGTTCCTCGGGTTTTCATTGGTCAAGGCCAAGGGGCTTCCATGTGGTCCTGACTCAATATGCTTCTCAAACACTTTGAAACTTTAGGCTTCGAGTGTTCTCGACACACCTGAATCCAAATCCATCGAACTCTGAACTCGCAAACACACACAGATAATATCTACGGTCCACATTCCTTTCAAATCCAATGAATGAGATTTACTTTGGGACTTCAGTTTCGAGAGTTATGAGTGTTCCAAACACCTCTTTCCTCTGAAGTGATTTTTAGATAGAATTACAGATCAAGTGCCACATGCTCTTCTTGATCAACGACTGTGATCTATTTCAGGACTTCGACATTCGGGAGTTCCGAGTGTTCCAAACACCTCTTTCCTCTGAAGTGCTCTATACCTAGAGTTACAGATCAAGTGCAACATTCTCTTCTTGATTGACGGCTATGATCTACTTCGAGACTTCAACGTTCGGGAGTTTTAAACACTCCAAAAACTTTTCTCCCCGAATTACTTTCCACGCGAAGCTATGGATCAAGCACCATGCATCCTTCTCCAATGGACGGTTCTGATGGATTTCAACACTTTGAGACTTTTTGTTCTTCGAGACTTCACTCCTCGTTTTTCTCTGAAGTGCTCTACCTCCGAAGTGGTGGAGATGACAACACATGTCCATGAAATCAATGGTCAAGGTTTTAACTGCTTACCTTTTGGAGCTTCAGACAATATTCAGTGAACGAATCCTCCTTTCCCTTGCTTGTTTTTTTGAATTTCATGATTTGTTGATGCATGTCCTTCTCATATCGATCACCACAATTTACTACAACAGTTTAGGCTTTTGGAGTTTTGTCTTCACTACTCTTGTTTTCCTCCATAGTGTTTTTCTCCCAGATTACACGGATCTCCATCGCATGTCTTTCTGGATCTAACGGTCCATATCTACTCCGCTCTTCACGACTTCGCGAATTTTTCACTTTACTGCACGCAAATATTTTGGAGCTCTTACCTTCCAGACTCTCCAATATACTGCGACATATCCTCCTCTGGATCTACAGTCTAGATGGACTTCGATCTTCGTAACTTTAGGAGCTCTGATACCAATTTGTAATAGATCGATGGTTCACATTTATTGCAAAACCCCAATGTGCTCGTTCTTTATCAAAGAGTTCAATCTCCACAATCTGAAAAGTGTTCACCTAACTCTTTTTAATCATGGTCGTTGATCCTACACCGCAACGAGATCAATGACATTGTTTTATTGAGGACTGTGAACTAGCACGTATGTTAATTTATCCTTCATGCTTCACACTGATTCCAAACCATCAATCTAATCAAATGATTGGTGTTTGATCTGTTAACTCCAATATATATTTAGGTCGATCTGATGTCTGAGATCGGTTTTATTCCCAATGAACGACTCACATTCATCTCCTCTTTTAGGTTCTTGATTCATCTACAACTCTTGTTACTCTGGGAGTTTGGGTAATTTTGACTATCGTGAAGTTTGACATCCCAGGCCTTCGAGCTCCCAAAAATATGAAACCATCAAGAGCTAGCTCCTTTCGAGATGAGTGTGTTGATACTAAGAGGGGGGTGAATTAGTATCAAGTACAATTTAAAACCTTTTTCAACTTATAATTAAACCATTCAATTATATCCAATGAGAAATGAGCAATGGTATAAGAGTTACACCAATACACCATAATACACCATGCAC
>ML786765.1:260759-275346 GCA_009831015.1 Picea engelmannii | reverse complement strand
GAGCATGATGTATACTATCCATCCATGGGTGTTGTATCTTCATTTTCATTTTCCTTCATGTCCAAATAACTTCATCAATCTTCTGGTCCAAAACCCATGACTAGGGTTGACATCAATGACAACAACCAATCTTCCAACAGAGTGCAGGGTTCCTAGACCCAATTCACATGGACCTTCTGACGAGTCTAGGGATATGACCTCTACTCTTATCCGAGTTTTGTTTAAGGCCATGGGTGCGAGTTTAAGGTCTCTCAGTCTACTGGTTTGAAGGAAACGCCTTCCTATCTCGCACAACTTTATGTTCTGAAATAGGACAAGGTAAAACCGTGGGGTTACCAATATGGTAGTAGTGCCAAGAGGCTTGCTACAACTCTGGAACTGTGAGGTAGCTCCCTGGGAAATCACATTCGAGGGTTAAATTGGAGAATACAGGAAAAGCAGAAGCATAAGTTCTCAAGGAAGCCAACGTATACACACAACTTAACCATTTCAATACAGAAACCATTTATAGATATGTAAATACATGCACGCGACCATTAATTCCCAATTCAAAGCATAGAGTATGAAAACACTTATCAGAACCAGATAACGTGAAGTGACTATTGGAAGGGGTTCCTATTTCGACCCAACCATAGGCTCAGTCACTCCTAACGGATTTACCACTAGCCACCCCCAAGATAGACCACGATGCTTTGATATTAAATCTTTTCTTCTGACACAGAAATACTCTCCTTATCCCGCAGGATCTTGGCAATGGTTTACACGATACTAAGCAAGGAGGACTGACCTCTTTTATCAGCTTGTTTCATAACCTTCTCAACCATTTCCTGCGACCGTAACGTGTATCTCCTCATTCTTCCTTGAACTCGGGAGCTTAGCTTCTCGTCTCTGCACTCTTCGTAGGTCCCTCCTCTTCCCACCATGCTTTCCTTTCTTTCCTTCTTTAGCAATATTGCGTGTGGCCTGAATTTCGAGTCCGAGGTCAGGTTTGGAAGCCTTACAGATGGGTTGTCTACCCCATCCCATCATTAACTCTTGAGGAGGTTGTCCCACCTACCAGCCTGACTGTAATTCATTCTTGGGTTAGAGGGTTGTTCTGATCCTAAGAAATTAAATCTATCAAAGTATTGTTCTGGTGGAGGTTAGTGCAACCATTCCTGGTCCCCTTCATCATCTCTTTCATATATTTCATGGTCTCTCTTAGCACACCCCCCTTCCATTCATCATACAACACTTATCCATTTTCTAGTAAATAAAAAAATTTACATTCATTGACCTTTTATACAAAGGTCCATCAAATCAAACATTCACACATATTGAGTTTTCCATAGTCTCTTGGACAATATAGTTATATTTACAAACTTAGGGAAACATGGTGTTACAATTCCCTCGCCCTTAAAGGAACACCATCCTCGATGTTTTGTCTGTCAATAACACATCTCATGTTATTGTCATTCAACTGCTTCACAAATCCTGGTCCTCGTCCTTGTTCAGGTCCTTTCCAAACCCTTAAACTTCATCACTCGCCTTCAATAATTCTTGGACAACAAGAACATTAATAATAGTTTCATGCGAAAACATTTTATTGTACATAAAATTCTGGAAACAAATTCACAGCTTGCACAATATTCATTTGGGAAGTTTGTGGATTTGTATCCACATGGATGTCTTTTTATCCAGGCTTGTTTTTTTTCTTGTACATACCCATTGTGTGCATGATCCCAATCAATAGTTCACAAGAACTATCAAAGTCTCATCTGGCTTGTGTTACCACAACACAACATATTCCAGGTGATCATGACTTACCACGGGGTTCTCATGGCTCAACAATAGCCATTTTTCATGCTTTCCAGCTTGACATCCTTCATCTGCCCTTTCTGGACATATATTTTCTTCTCATCTGTATCATAGGTATACAAAATTCATGAGACATCATCATAAATTTTTAAATTTCAGAATTTTATTGCAATCTGTCACCCATAGATTTTCCAATTTCCTCATTTATTTTCATATTTGTTCTGCACGGAACCAGATCCACCAATTATGGGAGTTTACTTCCCATGTCAGTTTGGCTTAGGAGGAAATTTTGGTCTTCCTTATGGTCTTACAAAACTGCCTTATCCAAGACCTTTGCTTCCTGCAATTTCAACATTCCTCAACCAAACAAATTGTTAGCTCTCATGCACATTATATTTTCACTGCACCTTTAGAATGACATCACAAACAATTCTTAAATTGTGCATGATAACAATCAAATCACTTTTTAGGTTAGGCACTCTCGCCAAGGTCTGTTGGAATTCATCTAACTTATTACCATATGGATTCTCTTCCCATATTTATTATTTTAGTAGAACCATATTTTCTTATCTCAATCGATCACAGTCTTAAATCGTCACTCATGAAACTCGAGGTTTCACATGAATTATTTTAATCATTCCATAATTGGTCAATTCATTCATGACATATCAGTTCATGAACTCATCCAAGGATTACAAACAATCTTTACTACTAGAGGTTCACACCTCCATCATTCAGGTTCTCCTTTTTGAATCATACCCTAGTTGAGTATCCAAGGCATACAACTTCCTTTCAAAAGTTCATGCATAACATTAAGACAATACAATATTTCAGAAGGGGCTCTTACCAAATCCCTTCATACCTTGTGCCACATAAGCATGAACATTTTTATACCGGTTCTTGGTTGCTAGCACCCTCTTTTTGAGTTTTTTACCTCATCAACAGTGCTTTATGGGGACTTTTACAGCCTTGTCAACAATCTTTCAACCACAACCTTCTCATGGTCATCCTCTGCTTGAGGTTTCCCATCATTGGAAACTTTCTTCCTCAATAGCTCCAATTCCTTTCTATATATAGCATGCATCATCATAGTCATAATTACATTAGTTGTAATATTAAATAAAATACATGTATCATCACATTCAAATCCATAAAACTTATTCAAAATATCCTAGTATATATTTATGCACTTCATCACATTATCCTCAAATGTTTCCATGAGTGAAACACAAAAAGATCTCGATTGTTTCTACAATAATACAACCATCATCGCTATGGTTTCAAAACCTTTTACTTTCATCACCATACCAACTTTCTCATCCCAGATAAAACATAATACTGAGCAAGAAAAAAATTGAGGGCTCTCCCCTTCTTCCAATTCTTTCTACATCGCTTATGACTTTTCAGGCCAGTTGAGTTATCTCTAAGGCCTCACTGTCTTTTCTTAATCATGGATTCAACCAATACCATTCATTCAAACATACTCATTTATTCATTTGATCATACTCAGGGGGTTTATTAGCCTTTTACCAGCCATATTGGTTTCCACAACTGTTCTTTTAATCCTACGGCTCTGTTACAAAATTCAACGTTCTTAAGGTGAGAAGAGTGTTCCTCCTTTTCCCCCCCTTATGCAATCTACTTATTATTGTGATATTTCTTCTCTTTTATTGAGTATCCTTGGTTAGGCTCATCCTAACTCTTAGGATACATCAGCATGCTTTAATAGAAAACCATTTTTTCCATAACGAATCATGAACCTGTGCGTCCTACACGTTACCATTCGGTTTAAAGAATGGTCAAGATTCATTATTAGTATTCTATTCGTTACATGATGTTTTTCAAAATGTAATCTATGATTCTTATGTATCTATATATCTATCTATCTATCTATATATCTATATATATATATATATATATATATATATATATATATACAATCTTGTATCTCACTGCTTAGTTCTCAATAGTCAATAAGGTTGTGACTATGTTCTCCTAACAGAGTCTTCACACAGTTCCTCCACAGGGAACTCCTTCAGCATGCAAATTTTGTATTGCATATCCTTCACTATCTACAATGGCCTCAACCTCGAGTTAGCTTCAGTTGTTTACCAAATATTCCATAAGGAATATAAACATGCATCTTTGTCATGCATCGAAATTATGTATCCACGCATATTCTAGTTTTGTTAACTTACATCCATGAAGTACTTAACCATATGCATAATCGAAAGCCCGTGTGTAGCTACCATGTGTGTATTCAAATCATACATACATCTCTACTTTAAAATTAGTCAACTCATGATTGTTCAAAATAATTCTCATGTGATCCTCAAGGCATAATTATTTTCCTATTTATCCTGACAACGTCAAACCATCCTTGCTCATTTACTCTTTCATTTATTTATATTGGCCTTTCCTAGGGAAATGGATTACATTCCCTCAAGATATCATTCAAAACACAAATTTCACGACTCTTCATAATGGAGTCAACCATACATCCATGGTATTCATTCAATCTTGGAAAGTGCAATGCTTGTCCCTTATTTCACTCATTTAGGCAGTCACCTTCTGCCTTTAGTATACCTATACTCTTACATCATACATGTGCATCACTTTCACATTTAATATCATTCATACCTAACTGATATTACTATCAGGCTTCATATCAATAAGCTTCATAATGCATTAAATCCATGCAGTCAATCATAAACACACACAGTCCAAGCGTTCATCATGCAAGCTCATTGCTTGCACCTTTTTCCATGTCATTCACACGCATGGAAATATTAGACTTTTATATCCTTCTCTCAAGGGTATTAAAATCATTCTTATGATAAGTCTCATAGGATCACTCAACACTGATCTTCCCTCTCAGTTGAGATATTGCAGTCATATTATTCTCGTAAATATGTATACAGATATTTGTGTATATGCAGGTGCATCTCTTGCACCTCTTTATTCACCTTTATAATTTAGCTTTATCATTAGTGTTATTTAGTTAAATATTATGGTCACTTACATGACTAATCTCACAGTAATAACTCATACTGATGTTTTCCTCTCTTAATAACCAACAAAGGTTACTTTTATCTCTTTTGTATGATACAGCTAGCAAGAAAACACTCTTGCCTTGATTTCCATAGATCATTATCGAACTTATAAATACAATATGGGAAATTAAAACCATGCCCAAGGTAATAGGGCAGCCAATCCAGCTTCCAACTATATCTATATGGTTACAATCCACCACTGGATGTCAATCTGATCCATCAGACTTCTAGAAGTGCCCCAACACTTCCTTTACCACATTCAAGATCAACATTTAATCAACCATTTTACTTTAATTATAATAAATTTTTAATGTATAATGACATTTGGACTATTCCCTTAAAGCCCAAATGCAATTTCGAGTTATGTTACTTACTAAGTATCCTAGTTCATAAATCCAGAGTATCTTTAGGTCAAGATCAGTCTTAACCATTACACCTAGAATACTTCCTTTTGTTCAACAATAGTCAGGGATGGAGGCCACTCTCCCCTTCCCATAAGAATTCTGGAAGATTAGTTTCCTATCCACCAAGCAAGGGAGGTTGTTGTGATTTCTCACTCAATCACTCTATACTTATACAACTTCGTTTATTAGCTTGATTAGGAAAAACCCTGCCCATCAATTCATGTACACATAAAAAAAAATCATTTTTCAGTTCCCTTCGAAACCCGAGAGCTGCACATGCTCTCCCGTTTCAGAGAATGGTCACTAGACTCATTCCTTTGATCGTGAGGGATTATACACATATATAAGGTTTAGCCTTCATTAAATCAGTAATTATTACTACTACGGATCCTTTCCATCTGATCACATCCAATTCTTGCTATTAGTGCCCATCAACATAAACCCACTCCTGTAGGATTGACTATCATTTCCCAAAGAAATGATAGGCTTCCTTTGCCACAGACTAGCATGATTCAATCTTGTTGGGTAAAATTCCAACTGCATTTTAATCTACATCCTTCTACTCAAGGAATTTATGGAGAAATTTTATGTTTGGCAGTAATATTCTCCATAGACTCATCTTATCCTTGGTAAACGAATATCATGACTGTAAAAAAACACGTAAAATTGCATAGTGAAGTCAAATTCTTTATTTGGAAACATCAAAACATTTATAAACAACAATGGGTTTCATTCCTCTCTTTCATAGAGGTTTGACTAAACCTCTTAGGAATGCAGTAAGAGAGGGTGTTACCTCTTAAAGTCCTCCAAAACTATTTTCATATGAGTCGTGCATGAGCCCAAGCAGGCCAAGTGTTGTAACCATGCTTTGATACCAATTTGTGACAAATCCATGGTGGGGCGTCGAAATTTCATTCTTATTAATAATTTGAGACCTCCATTCGGGGCCTCTATCCCATTCTTCTCATCCAGAGCTTTCCAACCATGGTCTCCATCCTTAGAACTGAGCTCAAAACTGGCAAATTTACCTCTCCCAAGTTCCTCGGGTGTTCATTGGTCGAGGCCACGGGGCTTCCACGTGGTTCTGACTCAATATGCTTCTCACACACTTTGGAACTTCGAGCTTTGGGTGTTATTGACACACTTGAGTCCAAATCCGCCGAACTCCGGACTTGAAAACACACACAGATCAGATCTACGATCCACACTCCTTTCACAACCAACGATTGAGATTTACTTTGGGACTCTGGCTTCGGGAGTTACGAGTTTTCCAAACACCTACTTCCTCTAAAGTGCTCCATAATTGGAGTTATAGATCAAGTTCCACATTTTATTCTTGATCAACGACTATGATCTACTTCAATACTTCGACGTTCAGGAGTTCTGAGTGTTCCAAACACCTCTTTCCTCTGAAGTGATCCATACCCAGAGTTACCGATCAAGTGCCACGTGCTCTTCTTGATCAATGACTATGATCTAATTCAATACTTCGACATTTGGGAGTTTCAAATGCTCCAAAACCTTCTATGACTGAAGTACTTTCCACACGAAGTTGTGGATCAAGCACCACATGTCCTTCTCCAACAGATGGTTCTGATGGATTTCGACACTTCGAGACTTCACTCCTCATTTTTCCCCAAATTAATCTACCTTCGAAGTGGTGCAGATGATACCACATGTCCACCCAATCGACGGTCAAGGTTTTAGCTTCTTACCTTTTAGAGCTTCGGACCACTTCCAGTCAATGATTCCTCCTTTCCCTTGTTCATTTCTCCAAAGTCCATGATCTATTGGCACGTGTCCTTCTCAAATAGATGGCCATGATTTACTTCAATAGTTCAGGCTTCAGGAGTTTTGTCTTCACTACTCTCTTTTTCCTTTGGATTTTTTTTCTCCTGGAGTACACGGATCTTCGTCGTGTGTCTTTCTGGATCTAACGATCCATATCTACTCCGCTCTTCGCGACTTTGCGAAGTTTTCATTTCGCTGCATGAAAATATTCCGGAGCTCTTACATCCCAGACACTGCGATCTATTGCCACGTATCCTCCTCTGGATCTATGGTCCATATGGACTTCGGGAGCTTTGATACCAATTTGTAATAGATCAATGGTTCACAGTGACTGCAGAACCCCAATATGCTTGCTCTTTATCACAGATTGCAATCTCCACAATCTAAAAATTGCTCACCCAAATCTTTTTAATCTTGGTCATCGATCCTACACCCTGACAAGATCAACGACATTGGGTTATTGCGGACCGTGAACTAGTACGTCCATTAATTTTTCCTTCGTGCTCCACAATTATTCCCAACCATCGATCTAATCGAATGGTTGGTGTTTGATCCGTTAAATCCAGTGGATATTTAGGTCGATCCGACGACTGAGATCGGTTTTCATCCTGATGAATGGATCATATTCATATCCTATGTCACATTCTTGATTCATCTACAAATCTTGTTACTCCGAGAATTCGGGTAATTTTGACTATCGTGAAGTTTGACATCCTAGGGCTTCGAGCTCCCAAAAATTTGAAACCATCAAGAGCTATCTCCTTTCAGGCACAGTGTAGGGTTCCTAGACCTAGGTCATGTGGACCTTTTAACGACTCTCGTGCTATGAGCTCTATTCTTACCCGAGTTTTGGTCAACATCGTGGGCGCGAGTTTAAGTTCTCTCAGGATACTGGTTTGAAGGAAACACCTTCCTATCTTGCATAACTTTAAATTCTGAAACAGGGTGGGGTAAATGCATGGGGTTACCGAGATGGTAGTAGTGCCAAGAGGATTTCTCCAACTCCGGAACTTTGAGGTAGATCCCTGGGAAAACACCTTCGAGGGTTAAACTGGAGCATCCAAAAAAAGAAGAAGCATAAGTTCTCAAGGAAGCCAATGTATAGACATAACTTAACCATTTTAATACAGAAATCATTTATAGATATGTAAATACATGCATGCAACAATTAATTCCCAATTCAATGTATAGAGTATGAAAAAACCTTTCATAACCAGATAACGTGAAGCGACTACTAGAAGGGGTGTCCATTTCCACCCAACCATAGGCTCAATCACTCCTATCAGATTTACCACTAGGCACCCCTGAGCTAGACCACGATGATTTGAGATTAAATCTCTTCTTCCAGGATAGAAATAGATAGGGATGAAGGTTACTCTCCTTCTCCCATGGGATCTTGGCAATGGTTTACATGATACCAAGAAAGGAGGACCGACCTTGTTTATCAGCTTGTATCATAACCTTCTCATCCATTTCTTGTGACCAGAACGCTTATCTCCTCGCTCTTCCTTGAACCCGGGATCTTAGCTTCTTGTCTCTACACTCTTCACAGGTCCCTCCTCTTCCCACCATGTCTTCCTTTATTTCCTTCCTTAGCAATATTGCATGTCACCCGAATTCCTAGTTCGTGGTCAGGTTTGGAAGCCTTACAGATGGGCGGTCTTCCCCATCCCGTCATTAACTCTTGAGGAGGTCTTCCCACCTATCAACCTGAATTTAATTAATTCCTGGGTCAGAGGCTTGTTTTAATCCCAATAAATTAAATCCAACAAATTACTAGTCTTGTGGAGGTTAACGAAACTATTCCTGGTCCCCTTCACCATCTCTTTCATAGAATTCGTGGTCTCTCTGAGCACATCCCCCTTCCAGCAGTCATGCAACACTTATCCATTTTCTAGTAAATAACAAAATTCACATTCATTGACCTTTTATAAAAAGGTCCATAAAATCAAACATTCACAGATATTGAGTTTTCCATAGTCTCTTGGCCAATATAGTTATATTTACAAACTAGGGGAAACGGGGTGTTACACTAACTATTCCTATTAACTAGTCTCAAACAGGTGTTGTGGGTAAAATAGTGATATTGTCTTCAACAAGGCTCCAAATTAAGTGTGACTAGTTGCATTGGAAAGAAACCAGGATGTAGTATTCCAGGTATATGTTTCAGAATTAGATTTCATATTATGTGCACATGGCATGATGTACTAGTTTTCTCTCCTAGAAAGGCTAAAAATCAGCAAGGTGTGGGGAAGTTACCATAACTTCCACTTGGCACATCCAATTTTTCTCAGACCTATGTCATTGAAGAGAGGACATATCAGAGGACTACATAACAAAATTTTAGACTACGAAGTGCTGAAATTTTAGAGATACACTAGAAGGAAGGTTAGTTAGGAGAACAAACTCCAAATTAAGGTTTTAAAAGGTACGTAACTTACAATTGGCATAACGATTTTTTGGAAGAATCGTTTCTGGTGATTCAAAATTTGTGTTAAATACATAATAAAGGAGTATTATTATTATTACTCCATATGGGTCCCAAGAAGGTGACAACACCTATTAATCCTCCAAAATTCTCATCTATGACTCAAGAAGAAAATGAGGACATACATAACAGGTTGTCCAAATTGGAGAAACAACTTAAGGATATGAATGACAAGTCTAGTAATTGGATAAACTCACAAATACAAATTCAAGTAATATAAATGAAGATGGATGGTATGGAAAACAAGATGGATGATATAAAAAATAATATGGAAGAAAATAAGAATGAAATTAAATAAGAAACACATAATTCCATGAAGGAAATGAAAAATTCCATGTCTTCCATGATCATTGAATCTCTAGATGAGATATTCCATAAAGAAGATATCAAAACGGAAGGGACTCATGAAAATAAAGCTAGTACTCATGTTGAACAAACTTCCAATAATAATCCATTTCAACTAGGGAATCTAACTCTAATAGTGGAGTTAATTATGGTGGGAGTCCTAAATTCAACTTTCCCAATATCGAATTAAAGAAGTTTAATGGTGGATAGTTCTTTACTTGGGTGAACCAAATAGAGTAAAATTTTGAACTACATAATATTATGGATTATAAGAAAAGGATTCACATAAAAACCTTGAACTTTGAGATAAATCCATATCAATGGTATCAATATATAGTGAAAAGGACCCCCCTTTATATCAATACACTTGGGGTTTATTTAAAAGATATTTAGAAGCAAAATATGAGAAATTTTGGGAACATGACTACTCAGTCAATTGAAAAGAATCAAGCGCTTAGATGATATTAAAGATTATAATTAATAATTCAAGGTATTGGCCACAAGGGTGTATAACATAGGTGATGAACACGTTTTGGAGGCTTACATGGGTGGATTAAAAGAAGACATTAAAAATGATCTTTTCTTAATACAACCTACAAATTTTTTGGAAGCCATGCAAAATGCTCGTCATATTCATTCCAAAAATAAGGCTACACACAAGTCTATCATTGGAAGAAAAGATCATTTTTGGGGTCATAAGGAAAGCATACGTCAACCAACAAGGTTGAGACCTCAACAAATGAATTAAATAAGAGAAGAAGGACTATGTTTCATTTGTGACAACAAGTACAATAAAGGGCATAAATGTGGTGAGAATAAATTATTATACATAGACTATGAAGAGGAAGAAGATATCATACCTAGTACAACAAGATTGACACCTTAGAAAATGGATGAAACAAGAGAAAAATGACTATGTTTCAATTGTGACATCAAGTATAGTAAGGGGAATAAATATGGTGAGAAGAAATTATTCTACGTAGACTGTGAAGAGGAAGAAGATCAAGAATTGAAATTGTCACAAACCCAAATCTAGAAGAGACTACTCCAATATTATCATGTCGTGCATTGGGTGGCATCGCTAGTCCACAAAATCTCAATATACACATATACATCAAAAATAAAAAAAGGTAACAATATTGATTGGTTTGGGTAGCACCCATAATTTCATCAATTACAAATTAACAAAAGATCTCAATTGCTTTGTATATCCTGCACTAGAGTTTCAAGTAATGATTGCAAATGGAGGTACCATAAATTGTTCAGGGAAATTCCATAGTATTAATATCAACATGGGGGAGTATTTTCTGGATAGCCCCATGATTTCCATCCAAATGGGGGGTGATGATGTTGTATTAGGGGTCCATCGGTTGTGTTATCACATGAAGTTGTCAAGGGTCATAGGTGCGTGTTGATAATACCTAAGTTTGTATCCTTGCCCTGTCTATCCCTTTGTTTCACATGCCAAGTCCTAAATGTTTCCCTTCGACTAGTAAATTCGTTTTTCCCTCTTTGTTTGAGAAACCTGGTTTCCCTTCGTGTCTTACCAGAATAAGTCTCGGCCCAAATCTTTTCTATTTTTCTCTAAGGATGAACACTCCTTGCCTTTTGTTTCAATCACCTGTCATGTTGTTTTCTCGAGCCCACAACAAGTCGTCCAAGTATTGTTTTACAAAGTAAACAGCCATGGGCACAAAGAGCAACACTCAAAACATTCTTTTATGGACTCAAATCAAGCAAACAAGTAGGTTCAGTTTTCAATGGCGGGGATTCCATATGAAGGTCAGATGAGTGGCCCCCGAGCATTCAAAATTTTAAAGTTGTGTGGGATTTAACGTCAGACAAAAATACAGAATCGAAGATCAAGTGCCACGTGTCCTTTCCCAACAGACGGGCACAATTTACTTTGGGGTTCAGGTTTCGAGAGTTTTGGCTCCTCTTGGCTTGGTTTCCTACGGAGTAAATTCTCACGGACTGCATGGATCTCTGTCGCATGTCCATCTCCAACAGACGGTCACGATTTTCTTCGTCATTTTGGGTTTCATGAGTTTGGGCTCCTCTTGGTTTGGTTTCCTCTGGACTACATTTACGTGGAGTGCATGAATATCTACCATGTTTCCATCTCCAATGGACGGTCANTCTCTGTCATTCAGGTTTCGGGATTTTTGGCACTTCTCCTCTCGGTTTTCTCTGAAGAGATTTTCCCCGAATGCACAGATCTCCATCGTGTTTCTGTGCCATCAACGACCAGGCATGATTTACTTCATAATTTGTTTTTTGGGAGTTTTGGCTCCCCTTGGTTTGGTTTCCTCTAGAGCACATTCCCGGGGAGTGCATGGATCTTTGTCGCGTTTCCTCCCAGATCCAACGACTTAGATTTGCTCCAAACTTCGAAGCTTTGGATTTCATTCTTTCTTCTTGTTTTCAAATTCTCGAAGTGTTCCTACTAGTTATTTCAGTTCGAACGCGTGGCATTCATTTGTAGAGACACATGGTACTCATTTTGGGCACCTTTGGGCATATCATCCACTTGTTTTCAAGTGACACGTGTCATCCTCCTTTCCACAACACATCAACATAGTGACATCAGCTCACTACATCAGCTTCGAGAAGCCATTCTATGGGGAATATTCTTGTTCATCATCAATGCTCCCTAGCACCAAGATTGGCGCCTCCCCAAACTATAATTAATTTTTTTTAGGTTGGTGATAGAGTGAAGCTTTAGTGACAACGCTAAATAGTGGGACTGTCCAGATCCCAAATTGCAATCAGACCAATGACCACACTCCATTTCAGGGTCGCAATGTTCTCGTATGTTAAAGTCTTTGAGCGGGCCGAAATATAAACCGCGGTTTTTGGGAGAGGGATGTGGCAGAAAGCGGTGCATTTCAGGCTCAAAGGCAGTATGGTTCCAAACTTCTTTCAATGACCCTGAATTCGCATGTTCATTCAACATCGCATGTAATCACAACAAGTGGACACCTCCTAGTTATCAGGCCTTGTCTCGATCCCCAAGAGATATCAGTTAATGAACACGGGCCGATAGTTGAAACCTTGGCTCACTCCATAAATAGAAGGAGTGGAGGATGTGGTCGTGGAGGCAGAGCTGCCAGCCCGAGGTACCACGATGGATGATGTTTCCTCCAAACCCATGTTGAGTTGAGTTTGTGTCTGACGGGAGGATACACGTGCAATCTAACAAAAGAAGGCACAAATGAAAGGATTTGAATGGAATGGCCAGATCACACCCTTGGTAGTTTTGGAGTGGTCTGAGTATAAATAGATCAATTCAATATTTTTTTATGGTGTTCAACTGGTTGAGAAGAGCTCCCTATTTTTGTAATATTTTAATGCCAGAACTGTTCTCTGGTTATGTATCAAATTTGATACTTTCGCGCTAATAGAAGTCGGCTTCTTTCATCTTTTTGTTTAAACTGTGTTGAAACACTTGGGCATGGAGGATCCAGTTGAGGGTTTTGGTTATATTGTAATGTAGGTTTGATTACAGTACTGTTGTGATCAGTTTTAGTCATCTTCCTTATTACCTTATTTCCCCTTATGCCAAAAGGCTCGGGCATGGAGGATCCATTCAAGTTATTGTAGTTTCATGATAATGTAGGTTTGATTATTATGTTGCTGTGACATATTTCAATGTCTGAAACTTGACTTCAAGAGTTCTCTTGAGCCTGCGTTTTTCTTCACCAAGCTGCTTGAAAGTTGTATTCCCATAAAAGTATTTTTCACCTCTCTCATTAAGTCTTCCTTCTGCTCACACTTAAACTCAAATCACTGACTAAAGTTAATGAGGCCCTCACTTCCCTGTGCATTGCTTGTCCAATTTCCGTGTTAAAATCATTCTTGTATTGAGTTCTGTCCATTTGACTTCCACTCATAAAATCAACATCCACCAAATATTATGATGGGTACTGGGATTATCCTCTCACAGTATGAGGATGCATCTCAGTGCTAACATTCATGGCACCATTTCCAGGGAAAAAATTGAAGACATTTCCCTGGGATTGAATGACAATGAAATTCTGATTGTGAAGGTGCATCAGAAATCAGTAAATTGAAGATTGCATGATCCGGATTTATGTAGGAACACAATGAAATATAGAAATACACATAAACGCAGAGATGCAGTGGAAATACGACTTCATTTCATTAATCACAAATGACTGAAATATGCTTACAGACAGAATGAAAATAAACTAACTAGGGCGCTGGTAGCTTATCTCTGAGAAGAGATGTGGCTGCTACTCACATCCGTGAGAAGATGATTAAAATGAGGCTCTAGAGGCATTTTTACAATAGAAGAGAATTCCAAAAGTCATAAACATCCAAAAACCTAACCCTAGGAGATGAAGCGCCAAAATTCATGTGGGCCCCGTTTGGGTAAGTTAGTACATCAACTTCTTGGGGTCGTAACTTTTGCATACGATCTCCGTTTTAGGCGTGTGATAGCTCGTTGGAAAGGTATCGTCAAGGAGATTCATTTTGGGGGCTCAATCATGCCTTTGGATATCATTGAGAATGTCGATATCAAAAAACCTTCATTTAGGCCCGAAAAATGGCCCCGGAAGTTAAAACCTGCTAAAAATAGTAAATTGCCAAAATTGCCAGAAAACTGTTTTGAGCCAGTCGGAAAAGGTGGGTGGCCACCGATATCCACCTGGATCAATCCTCCCTCCTTAGGAAGAAATGGTCCC
>ML786765.1:235883-255896 GCA_009831015.1 Picea engelmannii | reverse complement strand
TCTCAAAAAACCTTCATTTAGGCCCTCAAAATGGCCCCGGAAGTTAAAACCTGCTAAAAATAGTAAATTGCCAAAATTGCCAGAAAACTGTTTTGAGCCAGTCGGAAAAGGTGGGTGGCCACCGATATCCACCTGGATCATTGCAAATCACACCTAGTGACTCCATTGTTTCAGTTGTGGCTCCCAAAGGTAGAAACACGAGGTATACTCCACATCTACCTCTGAAAAAAACCTGAAGCTGACCCAGAGAATATTATCAAGAAAGGAAATATTTCTCAATAAGGATTTTAACTATTGTTCCAGATTGAAAATCTCCTTGGGAAGAACAACATTGCAGAGATCCAGTTTTAGATGGTGAACTAAAGCTGGACACATTATTCTGACTGCTCATATTTCACCATTGTGACTCCACTGGTTTGAAATGGAAAATATTTTATCTCATAGGTATGCCTTCTGTGATTTTTCAAACATAGTTGGTTTCCCTAATCCACTACCTAATAGAGATGAATGGTAAAATAGCCTTCCTAAATTTCAAGGAGAAGAGTGGGAGCTACCAGCTGAACACTTGCTGGATTTTCATGATTTTATTCATCAACTTCATATCATGCATGAATATGTCCAGATAAATATTTTTAGGTATACATTAAGGGGGATTGCTCGCAATTGGTGTAGATCTCTTCTAGTTGCAAGTATCCTCTCTTTGACAGGATTTCATGCAGATTTTAATTCATTTTGCAAAGAGTATTTTCTAGTTGAACGTATTTTTGAGGGATGTTGTAATGAATTTTGTTTTCCCCATAAATATTCTTCTAGTCATTAAAGCCATATTTATGATGAAGCATTATTGTAGAAGAAAACATTTACCCTGAAGATCACAAGGTGTTGAATGATATTCATTATGATAGAAACAACATAGAAATGGCTGGCATCATATTAGATGTATATGTTGTTTTAAATGTCCATGAAGATCAACATCTCTCTTTTGAATATTCTGATAACGAAGGGCAAGTGTATTTTTCAATAGATATTTCTCCTGACTACGAAGATGAGATAGATGATAAGCTAGTTAAAAGAACTAGGGAAGATTTCTCTTTGTTTTTTCCTAGCTTTTCAGATTTGAAGGCAGATGTTATTTGCTGATCTTATGGAGAAAACCCAGAGGATATTCCTGTCCTTGAAGCATGTGTTTTGGGCAGCCCTACTTATGATGAAGAACTTGTTTCAAATGCTGACCAAAAACAACCAATTTTTGATGAATATCACAGCGAAGATGACGAAGAGAAAAGTTTTTTAATGGCCTCTTTGGAACCTCGTAGCATGGTTCATGTATATGATGATTATGAATCTGATCCTTGGGAGGGCCATGAAGGAGAAAAGGAAGAGCTAAATGTGTAGTTTATCTCCTGTCCAACACTTGTAAATGAGCAAATATCACCTTGTATTAGCCAACCTGCATCAATCCTTTATCTACATGTACACTCTGAGAACACCAAACAACATGTGAGCAATAATGAAGTCAAGGAGGTAATTTCTTACCAGTTTAGCGTGTCTTATTACAAATTTTAAGACCCTAAAGGGGAATACATGGAGTTGCATTTCCTCAATGTATTTAATCCTTCAAACTTTATCTTACCTTCATCATTGGGAGGAAATCATAAGAATGTAATCAGTTTACTATCACCGTTTTATCTTCCTTTGTTGATTTATGATAGAGTAAATAAGTTTTCAATTAGGAAGTTATTTTAATGGCTCTGGTGGAAGTTTGTTTTCACCTAGCCCATTGTAAAAAATAGCTAGTGGAGGATTGTACATAAATAAGCTCCTTCTAGACCATGTGTGCTTATTTTTTTTAAAGTTGAGTAGTGTACATATCAGCCCGTTGTCTTCAGCGAAATGTTTTTGAGCTCGATTCCATAGACAAAAAGATAAGGCACTGAAACTGCGCATTTTTGGAAGTTCACAGGGAGCATGCCATCCCCTATAGAGCCAATGTTATCACATGAAGTTCTCAAGGGTCACAGGTGTGTGTTGATAATACCTAAGTCTGTATCCTTGCCCTGTCTCTCTCTCTCTTTCACAGACCAGGTCCTAAATTTTTCCCTTCGAGTGGTAAAGTCGTTTTCCCCTCTATGTTTAAGAGACCTGGTTTCCCTTGATGTGTTACTAGAATAAGTCTCATCTTAAATATTTTCTGTTTTTATATAAGGATGAACACTCATAGCCTTTTGTTTCAATCACCGTTCATACTATTTTCTTGAGCCCACAACAAGTCATCCAAGTATTTTTTTACACAGAAAACAACCATGGGCACAAAGCACAACACTCAAAGTAATCCATTATGGACTCAAATCAAGAAAACATGCAGGTTCAGTTTTCAACAATGGAGATTCCATGCGAACCTTAGATGAGTGGCCCATGGGAATTCATAATTTTAAGGTTCTGTGGGGTTTAACGTCAGACAAAAATCCAGAATCAAAGATCAAGTGACATGTGTCCTTTCCCAGCGGACAAACACGATTTACTTCAGGGTCTGGGTTTTGGGAGTTTTGGTTCCTCTTGGATTAGTTTCCTCCGGAGTACATTCCCATAGAGTGCATGGATCTCTGTCACATGTCCGTCTCCAATGAACGATCATGATTTTCTTTTTCATTTCGGGTTTAGGGAGTTTGGGCTCCTCTTGGTTTGGTTTCCTTCAGAGTACATTCTCGCGAAGTGCATGGATTTCTGTCGCGTGTCCATCTCCTATGAACGGTCATGATTTGCTCCATCATTCAGGTTTCAAGATTTTTGGCGCTTCTCCTCTCAATTTTCTCCGAAGTTCTTTTCATCAAATGAATAGATCTTCACTGCGTGTCTGTGCCATCAATGACCAGTGATGATTTACTTTGGAATTCAGGTTTCGGGAGTTTTGGATCCTCTTGGTTTGGTTTCCTATGGAGTGCATTCTTGTGCAGTGCATGGATCTCTATCGCGTGTCCTCCCAGATCCAACGGCTCAGATATGCTCCAGACTCCGGAGCTTCAGATTTCTTTCTTTCTCCTTATTTGCAAATTCCCAAAGTGTTCCTGCTAGGGATTTCAGTTCCGACATGTGGCGCTCATCGGTAGAGAGACATGGCATTCATTTTAGGCACCTTTGGGCATATCATCCACCTTGTTTTCAAGTGACGCGTTTCATCCTCATTTCCACAACACATCAACATAGTGACATCAGGTCACCATGTTAGCTTCAAGAAACCGTTCTATGGGGAGAATTCTTGTTTAACATCAATGCTCCATAGCACCAAGATTGGTGCCTCCCCAAAGCATAATTAAAAATTTATAGGTTGGCAAGAAGGTGAAGATTTAGCGACGATGTTAAATAGCGGGATTTCCCAGATCCCAGATCGCAATCAGACAAATGGTTGCACTCCATTTCGGGGCCGCAACGTGCTCGGATGTTGAATTCTTTCAACGGGTCGAAATCTAAACCGCGGTTTTGGGGAGAGAGATGTGGCAGAAAGCGATGCATTTCATGCTCAAAGGCGGTATGGTTCCAAACTGATTTTAACGGCCTTGAATTCATGTGTTCATCAAAATCACATTTAATCGCAGCAAGTGGACGCCTCCTAGTTATTAGGCCTTGTCTCAATCCCAAGGAGATATCATTTAATGAACATAGGTTGGTAGTTGAAACCTCGACTCACTCCATAAATAGAAGGAGTGGAGGATCTTGCTGTGAAGGCAGTGTTGCCAGACCGAGGTACCACGATGGACGATTTTTCCTGCAAACCCACGATGAGTTGAGTTTCTGTCTGATAGGAGGATACACACACAGTTTGAAAGAATAAGGTGCAGACGAAAGGCTTTGAATGGAATGGCCAGATCACACCCTTGGTAGTTTTGGACTAGTCTGAGTATAAATAGATCAATTCAATATTTTGTTATGGTGGTCAACTGGTTGAGAAAAGCTCCCTATTTTTCTAATATTTTGATGCCAGAATTGTTCTCTATTTATGTATCAAATTTGAGACTTTCACGTTAATAGAAGTCAACTTCTTTCATCTCTTTGTTTAAACTGTGTTGAAACACTTGGGCATGGAGGATCTTGTTGAGGGTTGTGGTTCTATTCTAATTTAGGTTTGATTACAGTAGTGTTTTGACCAATTTTAGTCAGCTTCCTTGTTACCTTATTTCCCCTTATACTGAAAGGCACCGGCATGGAGGATCCAGTCGAGTTGTTGTAGTTGCATGATAATGTAGGTTTGATTATTATGTTGCTGTGACATATTTCAGTGTCTGAAACTTGAGTTCAAGAGTGCTCTTGAGCCTGAGTTTTTCTTCACCAAGCTGGTTGAAAGTCAGATGCCCATAGAAGTCTTGTTCACCTCTCTCACTAAGTCTTCCTTATTCTCACACTCAAACTCAAATCACTAACTAAAGTTAATGAGGCCCTCACTTCCATGTGCATTGCTTGTCCAATTTCTGTGTTAAAATCATTCTTGTATTGATTTCTGTACATTTGACCTCCAATCATAAAACCAACATCCACCAGATATTCTGATGGGTACTGGGCTTATCCTCTCACAGTTTAAGGATGACTTTTAGTGCTAACATTCATGGCGTCATTGTCGAGGAAGGAGTTGAATACATTTCCCTAGGATTGAACGACAAAGAAATTATGATTCTGAAGGTGCATAAGAAATCAATAACTTGAAGATTGCAACTCGCACCTGGCGACTCCACTATTTCAGTTGTGGCTCCCAAAGGCATACACATGGGGTCTACTCCACATCAACCTCTGGAAAACACCTGAAGCTAACCCAGAGAATATTATCAAGAAAGAAAAGATTTCTCAAGAAGGATTTTAGTTGTTGTTCCATATTGAAAAGATCCCTGGGAAGAACGACATTACAAAGATCCAGTTTTAGATGGTGAACTAAATATGGACACATTATTCTGATTTCTCATGTTTCACCATGGCAACTCCATTGGTTTGAAATTGAAAATATTTGTCTCATAGGTATGCCTTCTGTGATTTTTCAAAAATAGTTGGTTTCCCTAATCCACTACCTAATAAAGATGAATGGGAAAGTAGCCTTCCTAAATTTCAAGGAGAAGAGTGGGATTTACCAATTGAACACTTGTTGTATTTTCATGATTTTATTCATCAGCTTCATATCGTGCATGAAGATGTCTAGATAAATGTTTTCAGGTATTCATTAGGGGGGATTTCTCGCGATTGGTGTAGATCTCTTCCACTTTCAAGTATGATCTCTTTGACAGGATTTCATGCAACTTTTAATTCATTTTGCAAAGAGTATTTTCATGCCAAACGTCTTTTTGAGGGATGTTGTAATGAGTTTTCTTTTCCCCGTAAAGATTCTTCTAGTCATGAAATCCATATTTGTGATGAATCATTTATTGTAGAAGAAAACATTTACCATGAAGATCATGAGGTGTTGAATGATATTCATTATGATAGAAACAACATATAAATGTTTGGCATGATATTAGATGTATATGTTATTTTAAATGTTCATGAAGATCAACATCTCTCTTTTGAATATTTTGATAACAAATAGTAAGTGTATTCTGCAATAGATATTTCTCTTGACTGCGAAGATGAGATAGATGATAAGCTAGTTAAAATAACTAGGGAATATTTCTCTTTGTTTTTTCCTAGATTTTCAGACTTGAAGGCAGATGTTATTTGTTGTTCTTATGGATAAAATGCAGAGGATATTCATGTCCTTGAAGAACATGTTTTTGGAAGCCCTACTTATGATGAAGAAGTTGTCTCAAATGTTGACCAAAACCAACCAATATTTGATGAATATCCCAACGAAGATTACGAAGAGCATAGTTTTTTCATGTCATCTTTGGAACCTTGTAGCATGGTTCATGTATATGATGATTATTAATCTGATCCTTGGGAGGTCCATGAAGGAGAAAATGAAGAGCTAAATGTGCATCTTATCTCCTGTCCAACACTTGTAAATGAGAAAATATTTCCTCAAATGGAAAGGAAATTAAGATTAGAGGTATCCAAGGAAACTCCTCTAAGGTGATAAGCTCTAATAGCATGGAGAAATTTCTCAAAAAAGGGACACCGGGGTGTAATTGCACAATTGTGCTCGCTTGATGTTCAAACATCTATAGCCCCTAATCCATCAGATCTCAAATTAATTATCAACAATCATTCCAAGGTATTTGGTGAAATTCCTAAGGGTATTCAACCTACTCAAGATCATGACCATGATATTCATTAGTAGACAGGAAGTGTACCACCTAACATGAGGCCTTATAGGTATCCATATATATATAAGAGTGAGATTGAGAACATGATCCATGAAATGTTAGAGTCTGGAATCATTCAATATAGTCGAAGTTCTTTCTCTTCTCTAGTTGCGTTGGTTACAAAAAATGATGGTTCATGGCGTATGTGTCTAGATTATAGAAAAATCAACAAAATGACCATCAAATATAAGTTTCCTATCCCTATCATCGATTAATTATTAAATGAATTACATGGAGAAAAATTCTTTACTAAGTTGGATCTTTATTCGAGATATCATCAAATCAGAACGAGTCAGGAATACATTCCTAAACAATTTTTAGAACACATGAAGGTCATTATGAGTTTTTGGTTATGTCAATTGTATTGACTAATGCACTTTCAATATTTCAAAGCTTGATGAATTCTTTTTTCAATCCATTCCTTAGAAAATTTGTGTTAGTATTTTTTGATGACATACTAATCTACAAAAAATCTTGGGAAGAGCATGTACAACATGTTGATAGAGTATTACAACTATTGGAAGATAAAAACCTTTATGAAAATGCTTCCATGCATACCTTTTCGGTTCAAGAATTGGAATACTTGGGTCATATTGTATCTCATCAAGGTGTAAAAGTGGACTCTAACAAAAATAAAGCTACGAGGGAATGTGCAATTCCCAAAACCTTGAAGAAAGGATTCTTATGATTGATAGGATATTACCACAAGTTTTTCAAGAACTATGGTAAAATAGAAACACCTATAACAACATTATTAAATAAGGAATCATTTTCTTGGACTGAAGAAGCAACCAAATATTTTTAAAAATTTAAGGAGGCTATGTGTACAACTCCCGTCTTGGCCACACCTGACTTTACAAAAATATTTATTGGGTAGTGTGATGCCTCAGGCCATGGAATTGGTGCATTGTTAATGTAGGAAGGAAGGTCCCTTGCCTTTGAAAGCAACCAACTTAAAGGAAAAAACTTGGTCAAGCCGATTTATGAAAAATAAATGTTGGCCATACTACATGGAGTTGAGAAATGACGCCCCTACCTAATAGGAAGACACTTCAAGGTAAAAATATATCATGATATTTTGAAGTACCTCTTGGAGCAACGATTATCTTCAGAAGAGAAACAAAAATGGGTTACAAATATGTTGGGTTATGACTTTGAAATTATTTACAAAAAAGGAAAACACAATGTTGTGGAAGATGCCCTTTCCAGGAAAGAAGAATAAATAGAAGGTTCACTATGTGTTATTTCTATCCCGCAATATGATTAAGTGGAAAAGGCAATGATAGAATGTAATCAAGATCAAGAGGTATGCAAGATCATTCAACAACTACATGAAGACCCCATTTCAATAGATAATTTTGTATGGAAGAATGAATTTCTATGGTATCATGATCACCTATATTTATGTAAAGATATCCAAATCAATTAGAAGATCCTTCTGGAATTGCACACTTTGCCTATAGGAGGACATTTAAGATTCTTGAAAACATACCACATGATTAAGAAGGATTTTTTCTAGTAAGGTCTTAAAAATGATGTTCAAATGTTTGTGTCTAAATGTTTGGCCGACCAACATAATAAGGGAGAGATGATCAAGACTTCAAGTCTCCTACAACCATTTTCTATACCAAGCAAACATTGGGAAGAAATTTCCATGGATTTTATTATAGTTTTACCCAAATCAAAAGGAAATATTTCCATGGATCGACTAACAAAGTATGCCCATTTTTTTCTCTTTAACATCCTTTTAAAGAAATTACAATAGCAACAACATTCATGGAAAAAATTCAAAAACTACATGGAGTCCCCAAGATTATTGTAAGTGACAGAGACCCAATTTTTACTGGAAATTTTTGGATTGAGTTATTTTCTTGTTTGGGTACTCAATTGGCTCATAGTTCATGTTACCACCCTCAATTTGATGGGAAAAATGATATTGTGAATAAATATATAGAATGATATCTTTGTTTCTTTGAATCTGTTAACAAACACCATGGGTCAAGTGGTTTCCCTTGGCGGAATGGTGGTACAACACATCCTTCCATACTTCATAAAAAATGTCCCCATTTTTGACACTTTATGGATATCATCCTACATCCATCACATCACCCTTTAAAGGGAATACAAAGGTTCAAGCAGTGGAGGACCATATAGGGAGCCAACAAGATGTCCTCAAACTATTGAAGGATAACTTGGTTATGGCACAAAATAGGATGAAACAACAATCATATAAACATTGCAGTGAAAGGAAATTTGAAGTGGGGTTTTGGGTATTTCTAAGGCTACAACCATACACACAAATTTTCCTCAAGAAACAAAAGAAGGAAAATAAATTAGCACCCAAATATTATGTCCCCTATAAGGTTTTGCAAAGGATTGGAAGTATGGATTACAAAATGGATTTGCCTCCATCTTCACGTGTACATCCAATATGCCATATTTTTTACTTAAAGAAGGTCATCGGCAACAAGATCCCAGTCCAAACTATTTTACCAGAGATCAATGAAGAAGGGAAAATCATACTACACCCAGAAACATTGCTTGAAACAAGAATTAAGCACCTAAGAAATCGAGCAATTACAAAGTACCACGTCAAATGGAAGAACCTACTAGTGGAAGAGGCAACATGGGAAGATGTGTTCTTCATGCAGAAGCATCTGTATTTAGTCAAGTGTTTAGGTCAACACTTGTTTGAATGGGAGGGGCATGTTAAGCCCTAGATATTGAATTATTACATTTCTAGTAGGTCAGATAGAACCCTTCATTGCACCCTTTCATCATAATGATAGCCCTTTGTCTCCTATATATATATATATATATATATATATATATATATATATATATATATATCAAGGAGATCTAGTATTAGTATCATCTTATCTTAAATCATATTGTGTTATCAAGTGGATATATTGTAAAGGAGGTTTCCCCCTCGAAGTGAACCGTAATTTATTGATTTCTTATCATTTTTAAGGCCTTGGATCATGACACTACCTCAATCTCATCCCCAATCCACTAGCAATTAAATAATCTCAACATAACAGACTTCTAAATAATAAATTGTTGTTAGTGAATTGAAGAAGAGGTACAATTCAAAGCTCACATTTTCACACACATTACACTAAAAAAAAATTCAAGTGTATTTCATTAAACTCAATCTTAATTTATACAAATACAACTTTGATCAAGAAATCCAAAATATATGATCTAGATACGAAAAATCATAACCACAAATCTAATTTCGGATAAGATCTTGTTGGAGATATCATAAACCCAATTAAGACTTCACAAACTCCATAAAACTAGACAATGCATATATACATACATAAACATTCAACAAACTAATCTAAAAACAACAAACCAATATAGCACTAGACTAATTTCTAACACATATAGATTGGAAACATAACCGATTAAGAACAATTAATCATAACTAACATACAATCTGAGGTCTAAAAACATAAAACATACCATATTTTGTTTTAATGGTTTCATAAATAGCCATACTAGTAGTAAACCCAAAGAGGAATTCAATGTTGTTTTCCATGAATCTACCTTTTTTATATCATTGTAAAATTCAAAAGAACCAATTAGTCTAGAAATGGCATCATTGGATTCATCAATTTTTCCTATTTATATAACAACATTGTGTAGTGTTAGCACGAACAAGACTTTTTGAGACAACTTGTATAACTAGAATATTGTCCATGAAACATTTTGTGTGTACTATTCATAAAACATATTATAAGACTCTGCAAAGCATTCATGGAGGATTGGATTTCACAAGATGCATTTAGGTTTCTCATCTTCTTTCTCCAATAATGCACTGAATAACATGTTCATGGTTGTCTCTTTTGTTCATGGGTATCTAAGTGGGCCTAATGGTTAAAAATATGTTTGTTCTCCTAATATGTCACAAGTTCAAATCCAAAGGGGAATATGGTATGTATACATCCGTAGAATTTAGCAGTCAAATCGTTGTGTGAAGATGATCCCTTGTCCCACAAACAAGGGGGTCTCATACACCAATTTGATGTATGGCTTAATCGTGACCTTAAAACTAGATTATTATTATTATTATTATTATTATTTATCATGTGTCATGAGAAAAAATGTTAACAAGTTTTGAAGATGAATTCAAACGAAGACATAAAAGTATTTTTGTTTCCCATAAGGACTTATACCTTATACCTTCATTATAAGTAAGAAGTGTGCAAGGAAGAATGTTATTGTTCTTTTTCTTAATATAGTGTTCAATGAAAATAAACCACTAAAGACAACGATTAAACAATGAAAGAGAGTTTAGCTAAATGAAACAACAAACATATTTTCTTAAACTTTGAGTTGCACAAAATATTATAAATGTGATTTTACACAATCATCATTTAAAATATCAATAAATTATGTTGAAAATAAACAAATTTTCTAACATTCTCTTAATCCATTTCACACGACATTGTTGAAGAGATATTCGATTCACATCATTTATAGTGATTTCATACTACATATTTTTCTTATGGCATAGAACAAAAACCATTGAAACAAAACCAATAACATATATGTCAGTTTATACCAATAATTGAGAAATATTAGTGTTCTACATACATTTAAGAAGATTACAAACATGGATAATATTTTCCATTGTAAATTTTGGATTCATTCACAAGACCTAGAATTGTATTGCCTCTCTCATATGTTTTCTTTTATTTAACTTCAAATCCTACAATATGTTTGCTACAAGAGAGAGAATTGTTCAACAAAGCTAGCAATTAGAGTAATTAGAGTATTGTTCAACAAAGCTAGCAATTAGAGTATTGTTGATATTCATAGTTAAAGTCATTTACACGTCAGTTATTATGGACAACACATGCCTTTGATATTCATAGCTAAAGTCATTTACACATGAGTCATTATGGACAACATGTGCCTTTTTCAAAGTGAATTTGTGTTTTAATTGTCATTAGTCTATAAAATTCTCAAACAAGGGCTATATGATACTAAAGATTTGGTTCCAGAAGTTTGGATGCTTCTTTTTGTGAAAACGTGAAGATGAATCTTTTTTTTTGAAATGAGGAACTACTAGGAATTGTAAATTTTATTTTCTTGACCTAGAATAAAGTCAACATATTATATATGTTTTATAAACTCTAGGCTCTCTTGTTAGAGTTATATCGCAGCCTAGATTTTACGAATCTACATTGGGTTGAGAGTCGAAAATTTTGGTGGATTAAAAAAAATAGACATCTATTTATTTCTCTACTTTCATTTTTCTTTTTCATGTGCTTATTGTTAATCCTATAAAGTTGCTTGCTTCCTTTCTTTGTAGCTTTTATGGTTTAAATGAAACATTAGCGTTATTGTATATTCGAAAGTTCCATTCATCATGGCCTCCCATGGTTGATTTCTTTGTAGCTTTTATGGTTTAAATGAAACATTAGTGTTATGGTATATTCCAAAGTTCCATTCACTCATATGGCATGGATCAATATAAAGCTTTTAAGCATGTTGTAATGAGGTGTATTTTACAATCAAGAGATTACGATGTTCGTTCCATTTGCCTATCTAGATAGTATGTCCATCCCATGTAACAATAAAACAATTTATACAAAATATAAAGTTATTAAAATAAAGTATATATATATATATATATATATATATATAACATCCATGTAAATTCATTTTAATTTAAAATTTTAATAATATTAAAAAATACTAAATTTTGTCAAATCTGATAAGTGTGATTTGTTTCAATGAACTTTATTCTACATGGTAATCTAGATTTGAAATCCCCTGAAAGAGACAACTTAGATGCCTTTAAGTGGTAGTTTCTCAACCACAAACAAGTCTAGTAGGTCATAGAGACATTAGCAAAAACAAAGGTGACATATTCTTTCATGCCATTGTGTTTTGGATATTGTCCAACACCTAGTCTCACTATGTAGCTCATCATAATTAGTTCTAATTTTAGCCGTATTGATTCTCTTTTTAAAGCCAGTGAAAACAAATAAATAATTTTGATCTTCGAGATTAGGGTTAACCACCTCCATATAATATCTTTATTTTATTTTATCCTTTAATTCTTTATCGTACCATAGATTATCCTTAAACAATGATTTTAATAGCATCTATATTCTATAGAATAAGTTCTTCTTTTATTCCCCAATAATTTATCCAAGACGTAACATCATTATGCCATCCTCGCTTGAGTCATTGGTGATTTTGGATAGAGTCTGAAGCAATTTTGGGGAGCCTCTTGTTATAGATGTTGTTTATATTGTTCATGTAATTTAAGTACCTAATCATATTTTTTCTCTCGATTGGGGACAACTTGTGATAAATATAAATTCCAAGATACTTGTATGAAGGATCTTCCTCCAAGGTATTATTGTCGTATACAAAAGCATCATAGGTGATCTTATTGGATTTAATTATCATAATCTTTGTTTTGTCAGTGTTCATAATCATTCATGTACTCAAGCATAAGTCCTTGAGGATGCTAAGATATACTTATTGAATTCATAGGGACTCCTTGCGATCAAAACAATATCATCAGCATAGAGAAGAAGGATGATGACTATACTAGCAAGAGTTGGTCCAACATAACTTGCAACTTATAGAAAATCTTCCAACTTGTCAATGTGAATGAAAACAATGGTAGGGGATAGGGGAAAACCTTGCTTGACTCATATATTGTACTTAATTACTTCTAACCATCCCTCAATTCTCCTAAACTTGGAAATAACATTCTTATACAACCTTACCACAATAGCTCTTATCCGAGAGGGAAATTTTAGCTCTTCTAACTTATTGAAAAGGTTGGTCCTAGGCACAATGTCAACATCTTTCCTAAAGTCAATGATCCCAAGCATGACAACGTGGTTCACGGTTGAAGGATAAATTCTAAAACCGAATTGGCCTTCAACTCTTTTTACGTGGCTTTCTATCTGTATGGTTATATTCTTTTACAAAATACTTCCATATAGCTTGGCTAAAATGGGGCTAATCATAATGGTCCTATAATTAGAGGGATTTCTTTTATCCCCAATTTTAAAAATAGGTACGATAAGGTTTTGATTCCATGGTTTAGGAAATCCCTACTTGACTGCCAAATTGAAGAGCTTGTATAAGTGAGGGATACAAACAATCCCTCCAAATTTTAATATTTTAACATGGTATCCTTCAATGTCCTTAGAAGTTGATTAACCCTAAACTTGATGTCTTCTATAGAATTTTTTTTATCTTCTATAGAAAATTTTGGAATGCTGTCAAAGAGATTATGGGATTCATAAATATTTTTAAGGTAAGAATCTGAGTTTGACAGGGGAATTATATCATTTTCTTTAGTTTTACGAGTTAAAATTTTCCTCCAAAATGTTGTTGGATTTATCTTAGACATGTGCAAAAAACTCTCTTGCTTTTTATTTATGTAGTAGCTTTTTTTCATTGTAATTATGGATTTGTATCTATTAATCTTATCATATTTCAAGGACTCATTAGAGTCATCCCTAATGGTTTTCTACCAAACTTACACTCATTATCATACCAAGGGTTGGAAATTATATTCTTCTTTTTAAACAACACTCCAATAGAGATTTTTTTTATGGAGATTGGGAGGGTTGTTGTAAAATTATGATAGATGTCTTGAATATTGTTCTTATACGATATAAGTTTGAATTTAGTGTTTAAGTCCTTAAAAAAATATCAACATTGTTTTTGTCAAAAATCAAGTGTCTCTGGTTATTAGAGTTATTTTCAAATGTGTTTTGTGCAAGATAAAGTTTAGAGTTAGGGTTAAATTTCTACGATCAAAGTTAGGCTCATGGTCATTTAAAAGGTCAAAAATTACTATTTGGTTGTAATCAGGGATATCTAAAATCAGATAATCCACAAAACTACTACCAAACATGTAAGTTTTAAACCTGTGAAGCAAAGCAATGCATATAGATTCTTAAAAAAACAAAAATTAATCAATGGCTCATACAGATAGTACACAAAGATTTATACTAGAAACCCTCAATTGGGGAAAACCTCTCTTATATTCATTATATCAAATTTCACCATTCACCATACAATATATACAATGTTTTTAGGTATTCCGTAGATACCAAAACCCTTATCCCTTAATCCAGAATTAACTTAGAAAACCACTAAAAATAGCAAAAACTGCCCAATTTTTTTTTTTACTACGGATACAATATATACTACTAGAGGGATCGTTAGAGGCAGTTGTCGAATCTGACGCACCCACACACAATATATACTACTAGAGGGATACAATATATACTACTAAAGGGATCGTCAAATGCAGTTGTCGAATCCGATGCGCCCACACACACACATGCAAAGAATATAACACATACCCAACATTCTCCCACTTGTTGTTTTATTTGCATCCACATGATTATATAGTCAACAATCTAGGGAAACAATGCCCATTGTTACTTTACACCAGAAGAAATTTTCTGTGCTCATAGACTTTTTCAATGAATCTGCAACATTCTTCAAAGTGTCAACATTTTCCAGCAACACCTTCTTTTCCTCAACCTTGTCTCTCACAAAGTGATACTGAACATCAATATGCTTTGTCTTCGAATGATAAACTTGGTTATTTTCCAGGAAGATTGCACTCTGACTATCACAATTTGATATCACTTCTTGTTGTACCAACCCAATACCTGAACACAATCTCTGTAACCACACTGCTTCCTTTCTTGCATGAGTGTCTTCCATGTATTTAGCTTCTATAGTTGAGAGTGCCACTACAACCTGTCTTTTGCTCATCCAACTGATTTCTCCTCCAAATAGGTTAAACACATACCCACTTGTAGATCTTCTGCGATCCAGATCTCCAGCCCAATCTGCATCAACAAAGCCATGTATTTCCACCACTCTGTCCAATCCTGGTCTTGCTTGGTATCACAATCCATAATTGTTAGTGCCACACAAATACCTGAAGACCCTCTTTATTGTTGTCCAATGTTCCTTCCCTGGTTTTGACATATACCTGCTCAAAACTCCCACTGCATGTGCAATGTATGGTCTAGTACAGACCATTGCATACATCAAACTTCCAGCTGCACTGGCATATGGAACATGGGACATGTCCTCTTCTTCTTCCTGTGTCTTGGGACACTGATCTGCAGATAACTTTACACCTATAGGAATAGGAACCTTGACTAGTTTACTTCAATGGAAATTAAACCTATGCAATATCGTCTCAACATATTTTCTCTGATTCAACCAAAGTTTCCTGTTAGCACAATATCTTTTAATTTCCATTCCCATAATGAAGTTAGCATCACCGAGATACTTCATGTCAAATTTGGAGGATAGATGCAATTTCACCTCCTTGATAACATCCATGTTATTTCCTACCAACAACATGTCATCAACATACAACATTACATAAATGAGGTGATTACCAACCTGCTTGGAATATACACAGTGATCAACCTGCTTCTCACAAATCCCAATCCAAGGATGTATGTGTCAAAATTTTGGTACCACATCCTATGTTATTGGTTCAGACCATATAGTGACTTCTTTAGCTTAGAAACAAACTCTTTCTTTCTCTTCATTACAAAGCCTTCTAGCTGCTTCATGTAGATTTCTTCTTCCAGATCCCCATGTAGGAATGATGTCTTCACATCCATCTGTTCCACTTCAAGATCAAAAGAGGTAGCAATAGATAAAAGAAATCTAATAGAAGTTAACTTAGCAACAAGAGAAAAAATCTCACCAAAGTCAATTCCCTCTACCCGGGAATAACCTTTTTCTACTAACTGAGATTTGTATTTCTCCACTTTTCCTTCTGCATTAAACTTCTTCTTAAACAACCATTTTCTACTAACAAACATTCTTCCAGCTAGAAAATCAACTATATCCCATGCCTCATTCTTATTCAAGGCATCCATTTCTTCAACCATGGCCTTATTCCATAGTTTACTATCCTCTGAATTCACTGCTTCCCTGGTAGTTCTGGGATCATCATCAATAATAGATAAAGCAAAATTGGAATGAAAATAAGGTGGATTATACCTTTATGGTTTCCTTCTTTCTCTCACTGATCTCCTCAATACTGGGGTATGAGGTTCTTCTTCTTATTCTCCTTCATCATCTTCACATGATTCGGATTTTTCATCATCCAACTCTAGCTCTATTTTCTCAGGTTCGTCTTGCCTTGGTAGGAATTCTTGTTTGGACACATATTTTACCTCTCTAAAAACAACATCCCGACTGTAGACAACCTTCTTAATTTCTGGGTTCCAAAGCTTATAACCTTTCACACCATCTTTATAACCAATAAAGATACACTTTTCAGCTTTTTTATCCAGCTTACTCCTATTTTCCTTTGGAACATGTACATATGCATCACAACCAAACACTCTAAGATGTTGAAGAGAAGGTTTAATTTCATTCCATACCTCGTGTGTAGTTTTATCATCCAACATTGATGAAGGTGATCGATTGACTAGGTAACATGTTGTACCCACTGCCTCTGCCCATAATTCATGTCCTAACTCGGCACCATTGAGCATGCTCCTTTATTTTTTCATCAGTGTCCCGTTCATCCTTTCTGCAACTCCATTCTACTGAGAAGTTTATGGAGTAGTGTTATGCCTTGCTATACCACACTTATTACAGAATTCTTTGAATTCATTTCCGCAGAATTCTCCACCATTATCTGTTCTCAATAACTTTATTTTCTTCTCTATCTGATTTTCTACCAGAGCCTTAAAATCTTTAAATTTATCAAATACCTCTGATTTCTTTCTAAGAAAATAAATCCATGTGTACCTTGAGAAATCATCTATGAATGAAACATAATACACAAACTTACCTAGTGATGGAACAAGCACAGGTCCAAACACATCACTGTGTATCAATTCTAAGATCCCCTTTGCTCTTGTAGCACCAGATGGGAATCTTACTCGATTATGTTTTCCATATATGCAATGTTCACAGAAATCAAAATCCAGAGTGCAATTAGACATACCTTCAACCATGCCTTTACTGTGTAGTGTTTGAAGGCCCTTTTCTCCAATATGCCCTAGTCTTTAATGCCATATCATGGTCTTCTTTTCAGGGACGGTATTGGTCTTGTCTTCTTTACTTGTCTGCTCAAGGAAAACGGAACTGTTACACCCATTAGTATAAGTGCTTCCCAACAACTTGTACAAAGTTCCACACCGAGCTCCCCTTATCAAAACCATTGCTCTTCGTACCATATCGTAAGTGCCCTTTCCAAATACAGTATCCACTCCTGCATCATCCAACTTGCTTATAGATATTAGGCTCCTGGATAGTTTTTGAATGTGTAGAATCCCAGGGAGAGTTCTAATCCTTCCATCTTTTAGCAACAACTTAACCCTTCCGCGTCCCAATATTTTGGCTGTTGAGTCATCTCCTAGGAATACATCACCACCATCATATTTTTCATATTCAGAGAACCACTCCCTGTGAGGAGTCATATGGTATGACGCACCTGATTCGATCAACTATACATCACGGTCTGCATGTGTACCTGTATATGCCAGGTAAACATCACCTCCTTCTTCAGTGGAGGTTTTTGCCTCTGGGGAAGAGATACTATCATATCCCTTTGGTTTATCAACCTTCTTATACTTGCAATCTTTCTTATAATGCCCTGTTTTACCACACTTCCAACATTTCCTCAAAGATTTTCCTAGACACTTAGATCTACCTATAGATTTAGGTCCCCCCCAGAAGACTTACCAGGATTCCTGTCTTGGGTAAGGCCTCTTACAAATAAAGCATTTGTGCTATGACCATCCATGATTCTCCACCTCATCTCTTCAGATAACAAGGATGCAACTACATCCTCATACTTTAATGTAGATTGAGTGGTGCTACTAATTGATACAACCAAATTATCCCAAGAGTTTGGCAAAGAACATAACAAAGTAATACACTTATCTTCTTCTACAATCATAATATTAATAGAGAAAAGTTGACTTACCAGAGTATTAAAGGAATTTAGATGTTCTATCACAGAATCTCCATCTTCCATACTAAGATGATACAACTTCTTTCGAAGAAACAACTTGTTTACCAGGGACTTTGATTGATACAAATTCCCTAACTTATCCCATAGTTTCTTGGCTATAGATTCTCCCGAGACATTCAACAACACCTAATCTTCCAGGTAGAGTCGAATAGTACTCCTTTCTCTTCTGTCCAACTTCTCCCAATATTCCTTCAACATACCGGTAGGTGGTGTACTAGTAGTTTGTGCACTAGTAGGTTGTGTACCAATCGATTGTGTGCCAGTAGGCAGCATACTAGTAGGCTATGTACTAGTATCCACAATGATCCATTTTTCTTTGTCTAGAAGAAGGTCCTCCATCTTGAGCTTCCGTAGCTCAACGTTTTTACCGTTGAACTTCTCTATCTCGATTCTATATGATCTCGCCATTCCTCTTTCTATACTCGAATCTCCACTGCAAAATCTCCCACTAAACACAAGTTTATCACAGACCCAAGATAAACTTGATCTATCAAGACAGAGCCAAACCCTTAGCAACAAAGGTGTCCCTATGAAGCCAAAAACGAGATCCGATACCACATGTAAGTTTTAAACCTGTGAAGTAAAGCACTGCATATGTATTCTTAAGAAAAACATAAATTAATCAATGGCTCATATGCATAGTACACAGAGATTTATACCGGAAACCCTCAACCAGGGAAAACCTCTCTTATATTCATTATATCGAATTTCACCATTCACCATACAATATATACAATGTTTTTAAGTATTCTGTATATACCAAAACCTTAATCCCTTAATCCAGGATTAATTTAGAAAACCGCTAAAAATAGCAAAAAACGCCCAAAAAAAAAATTGGGGCATTGCCTTGGGCTACTGTCTGGTGTCGAACGTTGCACGTAACTAGGGGTGGGCATACCTTCCCCCCTCGGGATCCCCCTAGGAAGCTCTCAATGCAAACGACACAAAGAGCACTACTAGAGGGATCGTCAGACGCAGTTGTCGAATCTGACGTGCCCACACACACACATGCAAAGAATATAACACATACCCAACAAAACCCATGGATACAAGTCATTTGGCTATATTTTTCCCACTTCATTAGACCATTGCAAATAATTATATATTGAGAACTACAAATATTGATTAGCTCGGTACCATACAAATTCTCGGTCAAGTCTTCCGAATTTCTCTTGTATTTATTAGCTAAAAAAAAGTGCTTGTCTAGCTATAGAGGATTAGGTTTAGAATCATTGTTTAAGATAATAACTTGACTAGTTTCAGTTCTAACATTAAAGTCACCTAGTAGGAGGATACTTGTTAGAAAAGAGGATCATAGAGAAATAAAATAAAATAGATGTAGAAATAAACACAGAAGATACACAATACAATAGAGAAACAAATATACATGGTTCACCCAATATGGGATACATCCACCAGAGAAATTTCCAGGTCCTTCCTTTATTATTATCCAACAAATGAATGGATACAACCTACAACAAACCCACTATAACTTGTTATTCTTTCTCTCATAGAATTCTCTCTTAGAATACAATATTCACATGGATGAACAACCACAATACAATCCTCTCATCCAAAAATGGGTTTCCTTCTTGGGGAAAAAACCATAAAATAACTTCTATTGTCATATTTGTGAGTTTATAATCAATGTCTCAGATTGACTATGAAATTACAATATTTTACAAGGAAAATTTCCCAAAAATTTAT
>ML786765.1:215844-229630 GCA_009831015.1 Picea engelmannii | reverse complement strand
TTGGCATGGGAGACCTAGGATCAAATTAGAACAATCAAGTGGAGAAATGTCACAATCATAGTGTCTTGGAAGAGTCTCGTGGAAAACATAATATTACTACATCAATTATTTTGTGTTGGGGTTTTGTAAGGTAATGATATGGAAGGGAGGGCTCTTAGGGTATTTTGTGCTGGATTGTTGTAAGCTAATAATCCTTGGCTCTGATGGAGGGGAGCGCTCTATGGGGAGGACTGGGTCTTAAGACATACAAGAAGATTGATCCAACCTATTTTTTTAATACATGAAAATTTGTCATAAAATGTGTGTGATTTTAATGGTAGTGACATGATTGGTTTGGGATGGAGAATGAATAGTTAGTAAATTTATGGTATTGAGGTGAGTAGGAGAAGGCCTTGGTCTAGTAACATGGTCTGAAGGATTAGGGTTGGAAATATGGTTAGTGTTTCTAGAGTGGTATAAAATAGGGTGCCTCGATACTAATTTTCAATTTTGAAAGCATGGATAAAGGATTGTGCAATCCAACTGCTTTCAAACAAATCAATTTCAAAATAAGAAGAAACCAATAATCCAAAACTGATTTTTTTAATAAGTAACTCATCTAGATCTAGAATGTGGAGTACGATGTGTGCATGTGTGAACTCTCAATGTATTGTTGTACTATTTGTCTAGGACCTTGATTAAGGTGTAACCACTTTCACATAAGATTTCCCAGATAGCCTAGGGGATAAAAATGCTACCTGATAGCATCACAAAATGCATTGTATGTAGTGATGGGCTTTGTTGTAGATTTTGAAGTAGCACATTGAGATTGACTCCACCACAAAGTTTGAACAACTCCCTCTAGATGCTTGTAGTTAAGGAGAAATATTCGAGGCTGATATAGAAGTAGGATGTGAGGCTATCAATCTATGAATCTAAGACTTCTCCATTAATTTGTCCTCCATATTTTGGTAAAGTAATTTTAGTATCTTGTTGGAAAAATGACAAGTATTGTTTTTTTTCTAGGGATTCTACTAACAATTTCATGATATTTGGATGCAATAGTGTTTGAGATGATTGGTCTCTTCAAATGAGGATTCTCTACGAGGGTCCTAGATTGAAATTCAAAGTATCTTTGTGATGTGAGTGGACGTGGGGTTGCAAACCCTACCACACTTTTTTTTTAGGGGTGCTAGACTAGGGAACACTAATAAAAGAGAAACCTCACTTTGTGCTACAAAATTATGGTATGGGGAAAATATTTTCAAGAGAATAAGAATTAAAAATTTGAATAATTGGCCTCAAACGATGGCAAGATAAATGTGGGTTGGAGGGTCATGCTCAAAGAACCAAATTTGCACATTTATTTTTCTCTAAGCAATGCTTCCACTTCAATTATGGGCTAAAGTAGGAATACAGTTGAAAGTAAGTGATAGCATAACTCTGGGTGTTAGGAAACACTCCAAGAGACCTAGATATGAACTTCTATTTCTGCAAGATGAGAAATATTGATGGGGCTTTGAGCCTAGGAACGTCATGTTGAATAATGAAATACCAAATGATGTAAATATGAAGTTTTCAGAGTTACTCACCATCCTCGCCCTCACCCTCTCCCTTCTCCTCTGCGTGTGCCCTCCTCCTCTCTACTCTGACCTAAGGCTTGGGTTTCCTCTCTCGATCTTTTCCAAGGACCCAAGACCCATACCCAATGCTCAAAATATCATATTGATGCCCATACTCCCACTTGAATGCCAAAGATACCCTCCAAAGGTCATCTATGGTGGTTTGAGGTGTCATTCATGAAATTTGAGCCCTAGAAGTTGCCTAAAAGCTTGAGAGATTGGGTATGCTAGTTTGAGGTGTCATGTTTGGCCATGGATGCCTATAAGCTTTGTACTTCGACTAAGCCTTGGGTTCCCCCCTCAACCATATCAAGGCCTTCAGACCCATAGCTAATGCAAAAAACCTTGTGTGAGCACTAATATCATTTCTTAGAGGCCAAGGATACCCCTCTGGAGTTTATGAATGATACTTTGAGGCATTTTTCATGGCTCTAGATGACTCAAAGATATCTTTAGAACCTAAGGCATCGACTTCTTCCCTATATCATTTCCAAGACCTTGAGACACATACCTACTACTCAAAAACACCTAGTGGCACCGATATCCCCAACCATAGGTTGGAATACCCTCAGAAGGCATTGTGTGGTTATACGAGCCATCCTTATTGTCCCTAGCTCGTTGAAAGATTCCTTTAAGGCCTAAAGTTCATGTTTCCTCCCTTGACCATGTCAAGGCCCAAAGACCCATATCTAGTGCTCAAGAATGTTAGTGTTACCTATATACCTAATTGGCAAAGGATGCCTTTGAGAGGTCATTTGTGGTGGTTCAAGGTGTCATTTATGGGAGGAATAAGAAGTGGGTTGCACAGAAGAGTGTAGAAATGACGCAAGAAACAACACCTCCCACCATGTATTACAAGTCTTGTGAGAGAAAGTGACACACCAAGATTGTTGGAAATTATACCTTGATAAATACCCCAAACACTTCTAAAAGCTAAAATAAGAAGTAGTTTCATTACCATTCAAAAGGAGGTAGCATTAATTAGTCGCACTACCATTCAAAAGGATGTAGCATTAATCAATGACAATCCCAAAAAGAAAAAAGATATGACCAAATTATTTCATGACTATATCCACATGAGACAAGCTAAAGTGGATTACTTGTTTGATCTCGATTCACATTTGAATTTGATCTCTACACAACTAGTTTAAAATATTGTCCTAGAGACTCATGGTCATTCACAACCATATCACTTGGGTTGGGTGAGACAAGACTTGGATTAAGGATCAAAGAAAAATATGTGGAAAATAACATTCAAGACAAGGAAACAAGGTTTGTATGAATGGTTAGTGATTCATTTTGGTTTATGTAATGCACCTACAACTTTCATGTTCTTGATGACCATTGATGATGACCATTTGAACTAGAAACAAATGCAAGCAAGTATATTTTAGGGGTGATTCTTTTGTAAGGATGGTTGTTGTTTTACCATTCAAAATTGTTTCATGGAGCAATGTTGGACTACCCCACATATGATAAAGAACTCTTTGTTGTTGTGCAAGTAGTGAAGAAGTGGAATCATTATCTCCTAGGGAAAGAGACCATCATACACATAATATTGTCCCAAGTCTCGAAGACAAAAACATCTCTAATCATGTTAATGCCTTTTAGGGTTGAGAACTAGGTTGTCTCGATGAAGGTTTTTCCTTCATGCAAAAGATGGACGACCACCACAATGAATATTCATTAAAATACAAACTAGATATGAGACTTTGTATTTTGTCAATAGTTCGAGACCTTGTTTTATTATAGTACTCTAATAATCCTTTTGGTCCATGAAACCTTGCGGTTGGATGTGTATTACAAGGATTTCCATATAGACCATCATTGATGAATTGCTTATGGAAGAAAGTGGGTGTGTGAGTCGAATTTGAGTCCAGAAACCCTCCCATATCGTTAAGGCATGTGAATAGTCTATCCATGTCAAATTTCAATGCATTCAGAAACAGTTTGAAAAAATTTCAACGTTGGCCCCATTCACAGATCACTATTGCCCGTGTCTAGTCCTAGTACAATTTCCTTGTAAAATTTGTATAAGATATTTGGAGAATGATAATTTTTAAGGTGTTAGGCCTATTCCTACACACCACGGCCAGATCACCTCTCATTGAAAGTCTATGTATTGATCCCTTTTAGTTTTGGCTTGTTAGTATTTTCAATTGCACGCACCTTTCAATCTAGTCAAAGTTCAATTAATGTCTCTTGTTACTGTAGGGTTATAAAGCCTCATGATCCCAATTCACATATATATCCAACCTTGTGATATAATGATCGTTGGGTGACAAATGTCATGAAAGGTGATCACTAAGACTAAGGGAAACTTTCAATTCAAGGCTAGGAATGACCAGGCCCACATCAAGTGAAGAAAGAAAATTAATAAGGTACATGTGTTGTCCCATTCCATGTCAACAACAACACATCCATTCAATGGGAACACTAAAACCCGACAAATTGATGACTCCACTAACTTAGGGTTTATGGTTTACATGATGAATTGATGATGGAAGAAAGTGGGTGTGTGAATCAAATTTGAGTCTAGAAACCCTCCCATATCGTTAAGGCATGTGAAAAGTCTATCCATGTCAAATTTCAATGCATTCAGAAAAAATTTGAAAAAAATTCAACATTGGCCCCATTCACAGGTCATTGTTTCCCGTGTCTAGTCCTAGTACAATATCCTTGTAAAATTTGCATACGATATTTGGAGAATGATAATTTTAAAGGTGTTAGGCCTATTCCTACACACCACAGCCAGATCACCACTCATTGACAGTTTGTGTATGGATCCCTTTTAGTTTTGGGTTGTTAGTACTTTTAATTGCACACACCATTCAATCTAGTCCAAGTTCAATTAATGTCTCTTGTTACTATAGGGTTATAAATCCTCATGATGCCAATGCCCATATATATCCAACCTTGCGATCTAATGATCGTTGGGTGAAAACTGTCATGAAGGGTGATCACTAAGACAAGGGCAAAATTTCAATTCAAGGCTAGGAATGGCCAAGACCACATCAAGTGAAGGAAGAAAATTAAGAAGGTACATGTGTTGTCCCATTCCATATCAACAACAATGCATCCATTCACTAGGAAAACTAAAACTCGACAAGTCGATGACTCCACTAACTTAGGGTTTATGGTTTACATGATGAATTGATGATGGAAGAAAGTAGGCGTGTGAGTCAAATTTGAGTCCAGAAAACCCTCCTATATCGTTAAGGCATGTGAATAGTCTATCCAAGTCAAATTTCAATGCATTCAGAAACAGTTTGAAAAAATTTCAACGTTGGCCCCATTCACCAATAGGACCCCCCCTTCAAATTTGTTGATGGAGTCGATATGCCAAATGCGAGGCACATTCATATTTTTTGCTAATTTAGGTAGATATTGAATAATATACACCATGCATTGATATACCATATATCCCTCAACCATAGAACCCTCGGGACGTGCTCTTTGTCTAACAAAAGCCTTCAGTGACTTCAACTACCTTTCCACCATCCACATCGACCTTGTGTGTACTGGTCCACATAATTCAATCTCCTCAACTTGGTGTATGAGGTAGTGTTCTTGTGCATTGAAAAATGATGGAGGTAGATACTGTTGCATTTGACACACTACTCAGGGAGTTTCTCTCTTCCAAAACCTTATATCTTATTTATGGATTTCTTTTGATGATATCCACCTACAAATGTCGATGCAATAAAATAATATCAAGGCATACATAAATTTGGAGATAAAACATAATATGTCAATAAGTTCTGCTGAAAATCACATAAGAAGTACATTTTCCTTATAAAACAATACTCACCTCATGTATTTTACAGGTACATAAATAATTTTTTTTTATGTTGTTGTCAAAGTCGTCTCGAAGAGACAAAGGTAGAACATACTGTAACAAAAATAAAAATTATTATTTGTTTCCAAACAATCTGTACCAATAAGGAAATATATTATAACATACTAATTACCTTAATGAATATATGTCAGTCATGCGTTTTAACCCTACCAAAATCACCTTTTTTCGTTAATATATTTTGTATGTTCGACGAAAACCTCGTCGGAAACCTAATTTTTCGAATGACCGCTTTTACAATATTTCTCTGTTGCTCCATCAATAACCAAGGAAGACTAGTATTTTGTTCACGACCATCACCATTAGAATTAATAATAACACTTTTCAATGCGTAATTAGCTTCCTCGATGTCACAACAAATCTTTCCAATTCTCTCTTTGTCAATTCTTCCATCTAATATTCGCCATAACAATTCTGTTATGTTCTTCCCGATATGCATTGTATCAAACATATGAACTATTTGTAGGTGCTCATAGTATGGCAATCTACTGAATTGCATCGGGTAACTTTTCATTCCTCGTGGAAGCCCATTCGTGCCTTAACGACATTCATGAAACATCAACAAATTGAAATTGAAACTAATTAATGGGACAAAATGAAATTAATATGAATGAAATTAACCAAATATTTATATAATATGTCATACATAAATAATTTGTGTACCTTGATGATTTCTAATATATTCCAACTACCCTAGGCGAGGTGTCATTCTTCATGGTTTTTTTCCATTTTCTTCTTTACCATTGAAATTTGCTTTGTCTGTACTTCGATAACTATGGTTCTTAGGCAGAAAGTTCCTATACTCATCAAACACTTCCTTTCCTAAAATCCTTGAATGACGATATTTTATCCTCGAACCACAAACTGGGCATGAAAATTTACCTTTTGTTTGAAAGCCTACAAGATATATGAATTAATGTAGTGTCAAATTAGAGTTACAATTTAAAATAATGCATGATATTTTCAATAAATATATATAATATTAAATGACAAAATAAAGTAACAATATACCACAAAAATGTGTTAACCCAGGAGCATCATGAATTGTCCATGATAGTATTCCATGGAATTGAAATCGTTTTTTCCCTATTGGTCTAGAGATGTCATACATAGTGATGCCAACCCATAACTTCAACAACTCATCGATAAGAGGCTCAATATATATGTTCATATATTTAACTTGGTACCTACCTAATTGGTTCAACATACTGCATGATTAATTATACTTATCTAGATGTCGTTATATATAAAAGAAATAATTACCATGCACGAAACAAAGAAATGAAATATTTTGTCATACTTTAAAGAAAATAATAGATAATTAAATACCTGGAACAATCATTGCCAACATTGTGTGTTCACTCTTGATCGACATCCAAGGATGAAGGTTATTGTTTATAACAAAAGTAGGCCACACTTAGTACGTAGAACGAATCTCTCCAAATGGATTGACACCATCAGTTGCCAATGAAAGTATAACATTACGAGGTTCTTATTTAAAAATTGGACACTTTTCTTTGATGTAATTCAACTCAAAACCATCTGCATGCATTCAAAGAACATCGTCTCAACTTCTGTTCTTTGCATGGAAATCCATAAACTTTGCTATACTTTGGCACCTGAACAACCGCTGGAAATGTGGAATTATCGAAATATAATGAAGAACTTTGTGAGGCACCTTCTTTGATACTTTATCGATTTGATATCTACTTATTTGACATTGTGGGAATTTATTTTCTAATGCATATTGTCCATAATATATGATATTATCATTATAAAATGCATCAATAGCGTGATAGTCCATTCCAATGTCTTTCATAATCAAAGATATTTCTCGATTCGTGCGTGGAAAAATATTTGACGTCGGTAATAGAACTTCACCTAACAATCTACAAAATTATAAACAATAAGTCAATGTAAACAATATTAATCATCAATATCTCATCCAATATACTAATTTACAAATTAGAAAACAATAGCAATATAGGAAAAAATTGAACCTTTTAAGTATTTGTGAACATGTAGGCATAAATAATTAACAAATTAAATACCTTAGTATCTGTGTGAGGCATCTGTTTCATAAACCATTCAAAACCTTCAGGTTCACCAACAACAATATAACAGATAAAAGATTTTTTGTTGAGCCTTCATAAAGAGGTTGACGTGACTTCTCGATTAGAGGATCAACATCATGACTATCATCCTAGTTGTCCTCATCCATTAGAGAAAATGTGTCTTGGATCAATCTATGTATCTCATCTTCCTTATTTGGATCACTAACGTTATCTCTATTCATATCATCATTAATAACTTGATCATGAGATTCAATATTTGGATCTCGAAGTTCATCACCCTGTAAAGGAGTATTTCTGCTAGTACTTGGAAAATAACTCTCTATAGGTCGACATTTTGGGGGCATCATCTATATATTTTAAAAAAACGTAGAAAAGTTAGTGTGTATAGAAAATATAAAATCCCCGATAAGAAATATTACTAAAATTCATGACATACTGATTATTACAGAGAATACATTAAATATTGAATCCTCTTACCAAGGGACGATATTCATAACCCCCTTCGGCGTGCCCCTTCTCCCTACAATATCTTTGAGATGTTGTTATTAAAAGTCTTTTTTTTTTGCAATCATAGCAAGGGAAATAAAATTTTCCATCGCCCCTCGCCTCTAATGCCGCTCTTAACCGAGCAAGCTTCCTATCATTTTCGTTCATAGTGACAAATCCTTGTCATCATCACAAGTAATTGTCTTACCTACACCATAACAAACAGTAACTTGTCAATTTTTTGTATTTTAGCTACTCCTTTCGATTATGATATGTTTATTTACAGTGACCTACAATCCTCACAATTATTTCTTCTAAGACATTTTGACATGCTTTTTTTTTCATTATCGGTTAATTATTAAGATCAATATGCTTCAATTAGTACTTTAGAGTAGTGTGTACTAAATCACCATTGTATTGGAAGAGTATGGTATATAATCATAAGTTCATTTGTTAAAGGTTCTTAGTCATAAGCCAAGAAAGATAAAGGTGGATAACCATTAGCTAAGATGGTTGAAGGTGGTTAGTTAAAAGTGATTGTTATGTGCCTAATCACGACATAGATAACATATTTATAATAAGGTCATATGTGTAAAAATGTTTCCTTTATATAATAACGACATATATACCTAACATAAGTTTAGGGTTAGTGTTTATGTATCTTATTGTTATAAACATGAGTTTCCTCCTTATCTTATATATACCATAACTTATCATTTATCAATATAACAATTAACTTCAAGATTTTATTCATGGAGATTTATTCCTTCATTTAATTGAATTAGTAAGTTCTAGCCAACCCTTAGGTGTGCAAGTATCCCAACCATTATTGTCACTATTATATTATTTTCAATTTATGCAAGTGTGATTCCATTTGGGTACTAGGGATGTAATAAGTGGTATCAAAGCTTAAATCAAGCTTTGTTGGTGTTTTTTTGTTAGTTCTTAAAAACAAAAGAGAGAAGAAAATGGAAATCAACTACTATCATTTCGCTAATCAGGGTTGAGTTTCAAGAGCACTTCCATATCTTTATCAATGAAAAGAGAGAGACATTCTATCTACAATTGAAGGGAAAATGGTATGTGGATTCCATAAACCTAGAATATTATGGAATCCACATACCCTTTTCCATATAATATACTAACTAGATCCAAAAATCAAAGACATGAAATATGGTACTATACATATAATGTATTATCAAGGGAAAAACAAGCTACATGAAATTTGGACATTTGAACAAAAATTTACAAGTTAAATGAGTACATCAATAAAAAAAACATACTAACCTTGCAAGTTCAAAATCTGAGCTATGTAGATCGAGAATTGGATTTGTTCAATCAGTGGGTGATGAAAACAATAATCATCTCAAAAAAAATCCAATAACAGTGTCGCAACTATAGCAATTGTGTCCCAAAGTCTCTTAAAGTCACATATATATAGATCAAATAGTCAACTATCCATTAACACCGACCAATCAGATAGGCAAAAGTTTCATCGCTATTGCCACGAACTTTCATGGCAATAACGACGAACTTTCGTGGCAATAGCGACGAAAATCCTGACCAAGTTAAAATATTCTATTTGTGGATATGGCGACAAACTTGCATGACAATATCGATGAAAATCCCGCCCTATTTAAAACAAATATGAAAATAATGGAAACGTGGAAAAATTTCGTGGAATAATACGCCCATATGTAGTAGTGCCTCTCACCCATGGAACGTTATCCATTTCGGCACCCCCCTTTAGGAATCTAATTGAAAAGATTTTTTAGCCTAAAGCTATCTTGCCTCAAAGTTGGTGTAACTTTTATAAGGAAGCCACATGTGAGGGAAGGAAGAGTGCCAGAGATATGATCTTTGGTAAAAGACCAAAAACTACCATTGGTGTCCTATATTTTGCAGATCCAGAAGATGTTATGATCATCAATACTAGGAAAAAATCCTATGCTCACAAGGGAAAATTTTATCCTCCCCGCAATTCTTCTATCTCGATCTCATCCTCATCCATTTTTATTGTTCAGGTACCTAAGGTTCCTGAAAGTCAAGGAATTACTTCCCCTCTCTCCTCTTCCAAATATAATATCCTAAATCAATTGGCTAACATCAAATCAGATGCAACCCTTCTGGACTTGGTTGTCATCCCTAAACAACAGAGGCATCTGAAACAATTCATGGAAGGAAAATCTTTTGTTGTAGCCAACCTCTTTTAAGAGGAAAACAAAGAGCATTTGTCTGTAAATAAAGTAGGTATACATAACTTTAAATACCCTGTAAAAAATGCCCCTTTTTATATTTTTGTAATGATTATGGATAAGATCTCCCATTGTTGCCTCATTGATGGCGGTTCGTGCCCAAGTGTGATGTCCAAGATTATTATGGAAGATATAGGCTTGTCTTGTACAAATGAAAACGACATAAGCATGCTCTAATATAATAGTCTACAACAAATGATCATAGGCGAGATTAAGGGTGTGACCTCGGTTTTGTGTGCACACCCTGAAATAAGGACGACCCTTAGTATTTAGGTAAATGATATGTCAGTAAGCAATTACTCAATCATCTTGGGAAGAGATTGGCAAGACTTGATGGGTGGATACCTCTCACTTGACCGAACACATTTAGTCGTTCCTCGGAATGGTAAAAACATTATAGTCTTTAGAGAGGGAAGGATTTCACCTTACATAGAGAGTGTCTCACAACCTAATGTAAACTATATCAAAAAGGACCTAGGGAACATAGTTGCCAACTTAATGTGAACTTTGACCTAAAAACAAGAACTCTGGCCCAAAAAACCCATATTTTTGCATAAAAAACATCAAAATCAACCCCCAAATCAAAAAGTGGTGCTACCGGTAGCACCATGTTTTAAAACGGGGTCAAAAGTACAACATTTTTCAAACATGGCTGTCAAAACTTAGATAGTAGCTCGGAAAAACCTTACAATCAACACCTAAAAACAAATAAGATGTTTTTTATTTTTTTTTTCTTCTCAAAACGTTAAATTTTGAGATCATTTGAAATCGTGTTTTTATCACTTGGTACCATTAAAACCAAAACCTCAAAATCAACCATCAAATTGAAAAGTACTGCTACCAGTAGCACCCATTCTAAAATCGAGGTATGAAAATGACACATTTTTATAATGTCGTAAAAGAACTCATCATTACTGTAAACAAAATCATAAAAGAAACCCTTAAATGTTTACTTTTTAAATGTTATTATTACGCAAAGCACAAGGTAATACATAATGCCATGAAAATATCACAATATACTTTAAAAATTCAAAGTCACTTTTTAATATTTTTTTACTTTTATCAATAAATAAGTAAATACAAGTTACATTGAATGAAACATAAATAATTTCCTAAAAGTATTGTTATATTGACCATATTCAAAACATATGATCTAAGAAATTTTATGAGCTAACAAAATTGTGAAAAACAAAGAAAAACTAGAAAAAAATAAAAAATAAATAAAATTTCCTCGAAAAAACAAAATACATTTTTTTGTTAAAGAGAAGAGCAAAAAATCCCTTCAAACTTAAAAAAAGAAATATAAAATGAGAAAAAAAAAACTAAAAAATAATCAAAATTCAATAAAATATTTAAAAAAAATCTAAAATAAAAAAATATTAACAAAAACACTAATATTCTCTAAGCTACAAATTTATGTAAATGCTTTTTTGAAAATAAATATGAAACTATATAATATGTTAATAATGTAACAATTTTATAATATAACATTCTTGTATTATAACAATGTTAGAATATAACAATGTTATAATATAACATTGTTATATTATAACAATGTTAGAATATAACATTGTTATATTATAACTATGTTATAATATAACAATGTTATATTATACCAATGTTATATTATAACAATGTTATAATATAACTATATTATACTATAACATTGTTATTAACAATATTATATATAACGTTAGAATATAACATTGTTATATTATAACTATGTTATAATATAACAATGTTATATTATACCAATGTTATATTATAACAATGTTATATTATAACAATGTTATAATATAACTATATTATACTATAACATTGTTATTAACAATATTATATATAACTATGTTATTAATATAACAATGTTATAATATAACAATGTTATAATATAACATTGTTATAATAATACAATGTTATATTATAACAATGTTATATTATAACAATGTTATAATATAACTATATTATATTATAACATTGTTATTAACAATATTATATATAACTATGTTATTAATATAACAATGTTATAATATAACATTGTTATAATAATACAATGTTATAATATAACATTGTTATATTATAACATTGCTATATTAATACATTGTTATAATATAATATTGTTATATTGTTATTATATTATAATATAACAATGTTATACTATAACATTGTTATAGTATAACATAGTTATAATATCAATGGGACCTCATTGTTATATCACAACAATGTTATAATATAACAATGTATTAATATATATAACATTGTTATATTATAACAATGTTATATTATAACATTGTTATAACATAACATTGTTATATTATAACATTGCTATATTATATTATATTATGACATTGTTATAATATCAATGGGATTTAGGCCAGGCGCGCAAGGGGGTTCGGGTGTGGTCGGGCATCACGCTAGCTCCCCGCGGAGATGGTCCAGGTCCCGTGGACGCCTACAGGACTTGGGTCAAGCTCGCGAGGGGGCTAGGGCGATATCGGAGGGCCTGGCCCAGGTCCCATTGATATTATAACTATGTTATAATATAACATTGTTATATTATAACAATGTATAACAATGTTATATTATAACACTATAACAATGTTATAATATAACAATGTTGTTATATTATAACAATGTATAACAATGTTATATTATAACACTATAATATTATAACACTATAATAGTGTTATATTATAACAATGTTATAATATAACACTTTTATATTATAACAATGTTATAATATAACACTGTTATATTATAAAAATGTTTTATTATAAAATATGTTTATGTGTTTTTTAAATATTTATGAATTTTGTTTGTGCAAATTTTATTTTTTAAGGTTTTTGATATAAATTTTAATTTTTTTTTTGTAGTTTTAAGGTTTTTCAACATATTTTTGTTTAAATTTGTATTAAAATTTGTATTTTAAGTTTTTTAATTTGGGGTTTTTGTGTATATGTTTTTTATTTTGGGGGTTCACCTTTTTAAATATTTTTTGTACTATAATTTTTTTTTTTACCTTTTTCTTAATTTTTTCTCATTTTTCTTACTATATATATATATATCTATATATATATATATATATATATATAATTGTATGGTTTTCTTTTAGTCTTTAGTTTTAGGTTTTTCTTCAATGGGTTTTTCTCATATAAATTGATTTTTAAAATGTTTTTTTTTTTAATTTCAATTTTGTTTGTGTTCTTATTTATTTTAGTTTTTAATTGATCTAAAAAAAAATGAATTATATTTTTTTGCTAAATATTTGAAAACAGTGTTATTTAACTACAATTATTTTCTATGTATTGAAGTAAGGTAAACAAAATGTGTTAAAAATGATATTTTCCACTATATTTCAAATGTATAGAACCATAACTTAATTAAGGACAAATAATTATATGAAAAATATTAATTTCAAAAAAACAAATGGTGTACAACATTTTTAACATTGGATGAATCATGGAAATATGATTAAAAACATGATTGAATAAAAATAATAATAAAAAAAAAAAATAG